>VZRV01002387.1:156037-678440 GCA_013398115.1 Falcunculus frontatus | reverse complement strand
CTACAGCCCCCCCTCCCTTACACCCTCCCTCCCTCCCCGCAACGCCGACGCTTCCCTACCCAAAGAGGGGAAAAGCAGAGCGACCCAGTAGCCCCACCACCGTTCATAAATACTAATTTTCAAAGCGAAAGGGGAATAAAACATACCGATAACAGAACTGCTCTCAGCGCTGTTGCCTTTTGCCTGATGCTCCTCGCATAGTTGGGTTTTCTCTTCTTTTCTTTTCCTTTTTCCCTCCCCCCTTTCTTTCCATTTCTTTTCTTCTTCTTATTTGGGGTTTTTTTCCCCCTCCATCACCAAAAGCAAGTCGGGGGAACGACTGTGTCTGATGCCTTATCTCTTTTGTGCTGACTGCTGGAGATGAGCCTAGGCTTGACCTGACCATGATTCCAAGGACTGGCACTTCTCTTTTACCCCCACTTTGTAGAGATCCAGACCTTCTCTTCCTGATTGTCAAGAAAATTAAATTATTGCTGAATTTGGACATCTAGGCAGCAGCAGCTTACTTTTTCCCTGCATCTCTCTGGAATCGTTTCTGGGATATTTCCAAATCATCACAGAAAGCAGGAGGAATGAACCGGCAGCTAGTGAAAATTTTGACAACCTTGTTTGCATTTTTCTTAGAGACAAACCACTTCAGGTAGGTGATACCACTCTGTAATAATATTTGTCAAAAGGTTGTGAGAATTGTAACTATAAAGATACTACGTCACAATAACCTAGTTTGCTGTATTTGAGTGTTTTGTGTTCATTCTATATAGACTATCCCTTTTACACTCAGAGACTCGTTGCTTGGTAACAAACACAAAAAATAATAATCTCAAGTTTGGGTGATCTATTTTCCATTTTCTGATGCAAAGATGTGGGTTTCTTTCACTGTATATCAGTATAGCTAAGAACATTTTCTTTGGCTTTTCTTCCAAAATGCAAATTCTCAGCTCTCGGCAGAGGTTGTTTAGGAAGTTGCTTTGGTTCCCTCCTCTTCAATCTTTGGAAATGATTGTACCAGTTTTGTCAGGGATGTAGTTATTTGAAATTAGAGAACCAGCCCTCTGATTTTGGGAAAACCCTGGATGAGACTAGTATTGTGTTCACTTAAAGTACTAGTGTTTCTGAATTTTTTTTAACGTTTCATGAGCTTTTGCTTCAACTATTGACTTTTTTGTGGTACTAAGAAAACAGGTCAGTCTTATTAACCAGGATAACATTTTAGATGAGATTCATCATTGTACTGTATGCTGCTGGGCATCTGCACGTACAGATGTACCTACATGTAAAAGTGTTTTTCTAAGAGTAATGAGGTATACATATAGTGACAGAGTGAAACAGTGTTTATATTTGTGAACCTGGGTTCACAATACGACTCATAACTAGTGGGCTCTGAATGAAAACAGAAGTAATTTGTCTAGGAACAAGTGTACTGTATTAATTTTCCAGGTTTTATTTTCTTAACTGATGTATTTCATTATTTAAGTTGGATATATCACCTGCTGTGTATTAAATATTAAAGATATTTGTAATGGTACCCTGTCACTGACAAAAGCAAAAAGAAGCAACCGCCTCCTATAAATGAAACCTGAAAAAAATGTGTGGAATCACACCACGAGAATTTACTATCACCTTGCCTTTTAACAATTCTGGTGAATTGTTTCTCTTTTGTAGCGGTAGAAAGGATTTGATATTTGCTTCTCATTTCAGATGATTACATGTATATCTGATTTTTTTATACTTGTGTGTAGAGGCATGAAAATACCCCATGAAAGACTCCTGAAACTGAGAGGTTCCCTTTGGGCAAATATTTAAACAGAGAGTGGTTAAGAAGTCAGAGCCAGAATTACTTTTAATTTAGCTCAAAGATAAAGTGGAAATAGACACAATGAAATTGATTGTTTAAGAATCAAGATAACATTTTATTATTAAATCTGTGCCTCTACACACCAAATATGAGCATTTTCATTCTAGTTTCTTTCTCCCTGGGGAACAACCATGGGGAACTCCTAAATTGTCTTTCTCTGCAATATATAATGTGCTTGCAGTATGTAATGTGCTATGTACAGAGCATTTCACACACATGCTATGGTACCAGAAGTTTGCTCTTCAATCCTTAAAACAGACATGTTCAAAGAACTTGCATATAAATACCATAATAAATTTTATTACTCCGTGCTCATCGAGATGGGGTGAAACCCCCCTAAGATCGGTTGTGACTGACTCCGGAACCCTTTTTGCCATGTTGGGAAAGAATCCAGACACTCACTAGCATGATTTAAATCTTTTTTGGGTAGCATCTGTAAAAACAAATTTTTTTCCCATCTGTATCTTTCCCGACGTTAACAAATCTGGTATTTTTCAGTGTTGCTTGTTAAGTGTTGCTGGCTGTTGTTTGGAAGTTTAAGACCACCTTAAAGCAGTGTCCACATAACATTTTAACAACATCCATGTAATTAAAATAATGATATAAAATAAGATATCAAAGTCACTCTAAGATGGATCTACATGTTAAGGTGAAGAGTAAATTGAATCTTCTAAAGTCTTAAAACTGTAACAAATTTATTTTTAAAGCTAAGGATTTTTCTGAGTAGAAAATCATGTTCATGCATGATACCTGAAACTCATCTTTATTTCTAGAATAAAGTTTTCAGATGAAAGGTAGAGTATGTTGCTCCTTTAAAGTATTAATTGCTACCTTCACTGAATTGAGACAATTTTATTTAGTGCTGTAATTTCTTCATGACTTGAATACAATACAAGCTAAATATTAGCTAATGGTGGCTAATAATTTATTTAGGACGACTTTCTGTAAAGAACATGATTCAAGATCTGGAAAATCCCCCTCACAGACCCTGTCTCCTTCAGATTTTTTGGACAAATTGATGGGAAGGACATCGGGGTATGATGCTAGAATCAGACCAAATTTTAAAGGTAAGTTTTCTAAGACTTCTAATTAATTAATTGATAAATTTGGGGACCAGTTATAGGTTTTGAGGTGTTTTTAACCTCTGGGTTTAGATCATGTTTTCAATAACTTCAGTTTTCCATTCTTATAGTGCCATGGAGAACAGTTGATCCATGGGGTGGACTAGGAGATATAGTCCTTCTATATACAGATATATAGAGAGATATATACCTACTATACACTGTAGGTAAAAAGGGTCCAGAGCTTGAAAACCCTCTTTTGACACAACAGTAATGTTCAGCTGTCAGAAAATGCTTCTGAACACCTTACTAATTTAATGTAGAAAATAGGATTATGGGCTTCAGACTAAAACCAAATGAGATGACTTGTTCTTGAAAGTTTTAAGCCACAAAGACAGTATCATTGAAACTTCCATACTGAGATATTGTCTTCTTTATAGCAATGTCTGAAGAAAAAAGTAATCTATGTTTTCTTTCAACTCAAAGAAAGTAAAAGCTTCTTCCCCAAGGTAGGGGGAACTCAAGGAATGTACACAGAAGATTTTATCCTGCAAATGCTGAATGAATGATAAGAACCAATGTCTCAGGATCCCTGGAAACTATAGAAATTGTATTCTGTTTGGTATTTCCATGACAGCCCCCTTTTCTTCCAAAATTTGGACTGATATGTGGAACATCATCACCACCATCCCAGCACAAAGAAAGCTGTGTACTGGAAGCTTTTTTTGCAAACATAATTACTCAAAGCAAGTTTCCCTTGCTGTAGTCCTGTAAATCCCTGCAGAAGAGAGCACAGATTACCTTGTGGCATTCTATGAAAGGAGTTGGGAGAGAAGTTTTCATTGCCAATATTTAGTATTTTGGGAGAGTCCTATAATTCTACCAAAATCATCTCCTCTATGCCAATTTAAAGCTCAGAATATGGTTTTACTTTGAAAACTGATAAAATGCTTTCTCCCTTAACAAATCTCATGCCAGTGTACATTTGCAACTCATATCTATTAGCTTTGGTTGCTGAAATACATTTTTTCCTGTATTAAGCCTTTTTAGCAGTGCTGTGAAAGTTGATAATGCCTGGAAAAAATAATCAGTTCTTAGCCAGTGAATGAACTGTAAGGAGAGAAGAAGCTCACATGTCAATGAGAAAAGTGTTTAATTAAATTTAGATCAAAGATCAGTTTCTTCTCTCTGTTCCACATGTGCAAATTACAAGATTTAGAACAAAGTGCCTTTTTTGACTGCTTCCTATGCCTGAGTGAGGAGCAAACTAGTATGGATTTCAGATCCAAAGGTTTGAAAGCTGACAAGTTTAAAAACCAAGTCAGTGAAGTCTAAAGTCTTAATTTCAGAGTATTTTTCAAAGTGCTTGTTGAGTTCCTGAACTGGTGTCCACATCAGCTTATATTAAGTAATATTGCACTAGTCTCTCACATTCATTTTGTGTATTTGCATGAGTATCAGTGAAATTTTAGAGAACGTAAATGAAGGCAGAAATTGCCTGAAATTAGCAAGGTATCAATCCTTAAGAACTTATTCCTCCTATTTAAACGGGAGGGGCAATCAAAAATCTTCATGTCTTGTATCTCAGACAAAAACCAGTGATAGCAACCGTCCCATGTACATACACGACTTAGAAACAGCTCTCTATTGCTCCCCAGTATGTGTCTACAACCATTTCATGAAAAGTGTAGAAGACAGGTTCATAACTTTACTGCCCTGATACTCAAGTGTGTGGAGCAGGCATGGTGTGCACAGTATGGTATTGTTGGTGCAGGCTGAGCTGTTTGACAGACACTTCTCCCCTCTGAGTCCTGTATTTTGTTAGCATTCCCAAAGTGAATTTGCTGCCTGTTGGTGCCTATGAACCCTTACTGGCAAAGCATCTGCCTTATTTTGGTTTTTGACTTTTTTTCTTAAGTCACACTCCAGAGCAGGATGGTACGTTGCAGCAGTTTGAACTGATAAACAGATCTGGAATGCTTTCTTGTCATTTCGTGTCCATGAGCTCTCCCAGAGCTCTCAGTCTTCTGGTGAGGGGCCTGAAATTCTTCTTGTTCTTTGCTATGTTGACTTGAAGGGTATTTTGGACCTCAGAGTTTAGAAGTAGAGAGTTAAGTTATGCAGTTTTGAACTTCACATCACTGGTCAAAGCCTTGTCAGCTGATAACCCTGTTTATTAGTCAATATCCATGTTCTAGTTGCCCAAGTCTCATTAATGTTTCAAAAAAATTGAAAATACTTTTTGTTCTATATTGCATACTTCTTCCTTTTAAAGAATAAGGACAGCTGCAAAGGAGTCAAAATAAATTTATCTTGCTTGAAGTTAGTATGAAAAGTTGATTTTTTTTTACCGAGTCTTTACTATGTCCATAATAAATTGTTTTGGTTTTCAACATTCATAAATATGTTTGAGATAATTTTGGGGCTAAGGCCTATTGTACAATTCTGGTATTCTAAATCAAATAAATGGAAGAATGTATGAAATGCTGAATGAGTACCTGATTCATAACACTTCCATGTTTTAAGGAAAAACTTTTTATCATAAAAGAGGCTACTGGAGCAATGGTTTAAACTAGGGATCTTCTGTCTGGCTTTGATATTAGTCTGGGGATAGTATTTGTTTACTATGTTTCAGAAAAGACACTGTGAATCAAGATGGTTGTGCCACTCTTCAGCCTCTCCTCATAAGGCCTTGAGGGGCAGCCGTTTGAGGAGTGGCTGAGGGCACTTGTTCTGTTCAGCCTGGAGAGGAGGAGGCTGAGGTGAAACCTCATTGTGGTCTTCAGCATCCCCGTGAGGGGAAGTGGAGGGGCAGGCACTGATCTCTTCTCTGTGGTAACAGAGACAGGACCGGAGGGAATGGCCTGAAGTTGTGTGAACCGAAACCTCAGGGGAGGTTTAGGTTCAGTATTAGAAAAAGAGTTTTCACCCAAAGGATGGTTGGGCGCTGGAACAGCTCCCCAGGGAAGTGGACACAGCACCAGCCTGGTAGAGTTTAAGAAGGATTTGGACAATGCTCTTGGGCACAGGTGTGACTCTTGGGGTGTCCTGTGCAGGGCCAGGAGCTGGGCTCGATGATCCCAATGGTCCCTTCCAACTCAGTTTAATCTGTGATTCTCTGATTCTACTCATGAATTCATCTAGCTTTTTCTGCTTTAGACCAGTTACACAGCTTTTTCTGAGTCCACTACAGGCATTTTAAAGTGTCAGAAAAGTCTGATTTCATGGAAATGCAACTGAGTAGAACACATTTATCCTATGCCACTGATTATACAGTAATTAAATATACTTTTATGACTAGTTTGAATTACTGGAAAACAGCAGCTATTAGATTAATTTTTGAAATAAAGGCTGTGCACTCTAAAGAGAGAGGAAAATGCTACTTACTGGAACAAGGTGTTTTATCCAGATAAAGCATTTCATCATTAGTGACTGCTTTTCCCTATCTTGTTCTTGCAAATTAAAAAATTCGGGAAGATAGTGGGAGAGCAACAGGTGAATATATAAACATTTAGACATCAACTGGGTTTTTTTGGTTGTGATTTTTTTTTGTGTGGGTTTTTTTTTTGGCTTTGTGCTTGGTTTTTTTCCAGAAGTACTGTATAATGGAAGATACTTTCTCTCTTGTATTGTTCTGTCTTATACAATCATTTGAATGCAGAGGAACATATTTCTTTTTCTTTTTGATTCGCCAAGCGGTTGGATACAAAATGCCCAGAAACTAAGAGGGGGTGTCCCCCTGATGAAAAGCCAGAGGAAGTGCCAGAGTGACAGCTCTCAAAATTGCCCTTCTTTAATCACTCTCTCTCAGATATTTAATGCATACTTTTTTCATCTTCCACTTATCTTTCATTGAGTTTGAATAGGCTAATAATTTGTGTAAGGACACAGAGGGGAATACTTTTAAATGTAAATATGAAGACTGCAATCCATTACTAACTGAAGTCCCTGAGAGTCTTTCTGTTGACAGCAAATGTATGCTCATGGTCCTATGAGTTGATTTGCAGCTTCTTCTTCAATTATAACATCAGTTGAGCACGGTTTCTGTAAAATAACAAAATTTGAGGCTTGCATGATGCATTTTTACTTTATTAATATTAGTTTTCTATTTTTTGAATGGTAAAACCCAAGAGAAGCAATGTCTTTTACTTTCTCCAGTGCTCACTTTGATTTCAAAGTGAAATAAATCCCAGAAATAGCAGCGTAGGGCACCTGTGTTATGAAACTAGCCAAGAATGTGCTTTCTCATTGCTCGAAACCAGGGATGGTGAAGTGGTATCTCAGCTTAATGTACATTCAGCTCAGGCTCAAGAGCACTGCATGTAATGCCACAATACAAAGGATCAATCTAAAACTGAATCACAACATGAGATGTGGGGCTAATGGAAAGCCAACTTGAATTTAACATTTCCCAGCAGATGTTGATCTTTAGAGGTTACTAAATTATTTTGACTTTTTAACACTTTCATCATCTAACACCACTTAAAATCTAGGCATAATCTAGAAATTATTGGAGAGAAAACAAACATTAGGCACCAGTATGTCCCTTATGTCAAATACTTTAAGTAATAGGCTGGCTGTTGTGCACAGAGCAGGGGAGCTGGTCACCAAGAGCTGCAGAAGTGTTATCTTCAGGTATGGAAAATATTTGCAATGAAGATGAGAGTGATTTTCTTTGTATCAGATTTCATTCCGTGTTTTAAATTCAATCTTTCCCATTGAATTATGATTTACTAAAGAGTATTCTGATTTTTATGGAATTACATGAGGTGTGCAGCAACAGTGCCTGTTAATGTTACCCTCATCACTGGATGGTGCAATACAGAGCGAATTAACTTGCTCAAAAGCTGCTGTTTTGTTAGTGATGCATTTTGGGGGTGTAGGGCCATAGTTGTAAAAGATTAGTCTGTGATTACAGCAGTGTAATACCATTTTCATGCTGACTCTGTGGGTTTATATCTGAATAATAAACACATGGACTAAGTAATTTACTGAAAATTAGCCTGACAACTGTTACAGGAAATGGCTTATGCACTTTAATACTTTAACTCCTTGGCAGCAAGGATCAGGTTTTCCCATATGTTCAAACCCATTGCTTACTTATTTGGCCCCTGAGTTGGCCAGTAATGAAATGCTTAAAAAACATGAATGGAAAACACTGAATGACGTTTAAGGGTGAAACTAATGGCATCAAGCTTAATAAAGAAAAGCAGTTTCTATGCACGTGACAAGAGGATCTGTCTGCAAAAGTAGACATATAAAAGTTGAAAAGCATACCGAAGATAAGCTGTGGGACTGTAGCAATTTGTTCTCTAGTGGTTAAAAACCTTCCCACTACACCTCAGGTGGTAATGATTACTGGCCATGAAGTCAGATATGGTGAATATCCTGTACTGGGCTATTCCTCACAAAGGGCCAAGTTCAAAGGCTCAAAGGGCCAAGCCCAATGGAGACTCAAATCCTGTTCAGGCAGAGCAGCATGTACTAAGGAAGGGCACATTGTTGATCCATTCAAGTTTTAGGGCATGGGATGAAGATTCATTATAGGACAAGGGAGACTACCGGGCCAGTTTTCATTTCTGGCCAGACCACTGCACTCCCTAAATATAGTTGCTTAAGATGTCCAAGCATATATTATTAGGAAGGGAAGCCTCTGGTTAATTTTCTGTCTTGAAAGATCTAAAACTTTACACTGTTTTCAGATAAAGCTGTGTACACACATCTCATTGCACGGTAAGATGCTGCATGAGGATACTTACCCGCAGGACATGGGGTTTATTTGGTTTTGGTTTATTTTTCTTCAACTGCAAAAATGAGGCTAAAGAAATGATGCTCAGTCTCTGCCATGGGTATGCACGTTTTCAGGCAGAAGGATCCTTTTAATTGTGTTTCTTTTAAAACTGCTAGGGGGAATAAAAAGGGCTATGAATCTTGCACTTCTTCCTCTCTTACTTTAATTTCATGTTCTTTCTCAGAACAGGAATAGGCTGGATGAGTTGCATGGCTAGTTAGGTTATGTCTAGGCTACTAGACAAATGGGGCCAGACAGCAAGCTCAAGGCACCCCTGATTATCTATGCTGCTTGGCTGTTTGCTCGTTCCCTGGATCTCTTTCTGAGCTTCCCGCAGCCAGCTGCTTCCAAGGCAAGCCAGAAAGGCTGTGAGCATGCAGCAGTGTAAAGCACAAGCTAACCAATGCTGCCTGGCATCCAAGCTGAGGATCTGTCCAGGTCTTCTTTTATATATAAATGTTTAGCCACAGTCATCCATATTGTACTGGTGTGTTGCCTTTATTCAGAACCAATTCTTTAATTAAGAGATATCAATAGATTTGGCTGTTGTCATGGAATACTATTCAGCTGCTGCATAAACTGCAAAGGGGATTTATGAGAAACAAATGTCAAAGCAGAGCCAAAGACCATGTATATCAAAGGAGGAGATGCTATTGTTTTGATCATATTCTAATTTAAGTGTAATGTTTTTATCACATCCAATGTCATGATCACACTTAAATTTTCTATGCAGTTGAAGCCAAAGCCCTCGGGTCACTCATTAAGGGTCTTGTTGTGTTTTGGCTGTTTTAGAAAGCATGCAGTTTATATTTAGAACATATAAAAACATGTACATTAAATTTACTATAAATATATAGTGAATTTGCTATATACATTTGTAATCTGCAAATCTATTTTACACAGTTACTAGAAAAATGAATTAATAAAACAGAAATATGCAGTTTTATTAGACAGATTCATTACCTTATTTATCCTCTATAGATTTCCACAGAATCTTAGAATGGTTTGGGTTGGAAGGGACCTCACAGAACACCTAGTTCCAACCCCCCCTACCACAGGAAGGGACACCTTTCAGTAGACAACATTACTCAGATCTCAGGCCAACCTGGCCTTGAGAACATCCAGGCATGGGTCATCCACAACTTCTTTGGGCAATCTGTTCCAGTGTCTCGCCACCCTCACAAAAAGAATTTCTTTCTAATATCTGATCTAAACCTACTCTCTTTCAGTTTAAAGACATTATATCTTGTGTTGTCCCTGAATGTCCTTGTAAAATGCCCCTCTCCAGCTTTCTTGTAGGCTCACTTTAGGTAGGCTGGAAGGCTGCTGTAAGGTCTCCCTAGAGCCTTCTCTTCTCCAGGATGAACAACCCCAGCTGTCTCAGTCTGTCCTCATAGAAGAGGTGCTCCATCCCTCTGACCATTTTTGTGGCCTTTCTTTGGACCTGTTCCAACAAACCCATGTCTTTCCTGTGCTGAGGGTGCCAGAGCTGGATGCAGTATCTCAGGTGGGGTCTCTTGAGAGTAGAGCAAAGGAGGACAGTTCTCTCCCTCTCCCTGCTGCCCACACTGCTTTTCATGCAGCCCAGGACAGATTTGGCTTTTGGGGCTGTGAGTGCACATTGCTGGGTCATGTCCAAGTCTTTCTCCTCAGCTGTTTTCAATCCATTCTCTGCCCAGCCTGTACTGGTATTTGGCATTGCCCCACATACAGGACCTTGCACCTGGCCACGTTAAACTTCATGAGGTTCATGCAAGCCCACCTCTCAAGCCTCTCAAGGGCCCTCTGGATGGCATCCCTTCCCTTCAGTGTGTTGACCACACCACACGGCTGGTCACTGACAAAGTCACTGACAAAGATGTTAAGCAGCACCAGTCCCCATACTGACATGAGCTGTTGGACTGGGACATTGAGCTGTTGACTGCAACTCTAGCAGGATTGATGGAAGAGCTTCCTGCACTCCAGAGTCCCTTACCACCATGCTCAGGGCTCTCTAATCTTTCCTGATACTCCTCAGGCTGCTCCTGGCCGTGTCACTGGTGCCCGCAAGAACCAGCAGCAGTGGGTAATAGTGGGCTGTGTCCAAAGAGAGGGTAAGCAGCTCACCTCTCTTGAGAGCGCACTGGTGCCTCCCTCCACACCTCGTGGAAGAGTCACCCACTGTCATCTTTTTTCAGCTGCACAGGTTGTTACACAGGGAGCAGATGGAGCTGCCTTACTCAGTTCCAGCAACAATCCTGACCTGACAGGTCTTTCCTCTTCACTCTCCAGAGAGGTGAAGTGGTTCTGTGAGGGCACCTCAGCCTTCAGGGGAAGTCTCTTCCTCCTGCAGGTCCTTGCTGGTTCAAAGTTCCATTCTTCTGCATTACTGCTCCCCTCCCTCTATGTGTGCTGGGGGGATTCTTGGGTATTTGGCTGTGGGTTGTGGGTCCGTATAAATCTCTGATTAAGTCATCAGAAAATGTATGTTTGACAGTTCAGCTTCCAAATATGCATTTCACAGTCTTTCACAGAAATGTGTGATTTTAAATCTGCAGAGAGGAGCCCCCCAGATAATGCAGACAGGGTGGTACCAGGTCTGGCAGAACTCTAAGATGAAGAGTGCACAATGCGTGGCATAAACAGTGACCTACCAATGTCATAAACACCAAGTCCATGATTAAAATTCTAAATTTGCAGAAATAGAAAGGCTCTGATACTGGAAACTGTGCAAGATCTAAGCAGTACAGTACATGAGAGAGAAGCGTAATTCACCAGGCATTCAGTCACTTATGAGGGTTAAATAAGAGCAGCCTAGTGGCTTATTTGAACTGTGCCAGCTACCAGCAATCCTCAAGTATCGTCAGGGAATGAAGACATAATCATTACCCCTGATGCATCAACTACATGTTAGCCCTTCATGAGTCAATAAAAGAAGAAAGCATTTAAAAGAGGACTTAGGTGAAATTTGAGCCCACAAATAACCCCCATGCCCCCTCCCTGGAAATCTCTGATCCACCTGCTTTGTAACACTTGGCAGTGCATTACTGTTTTACTTAAAGTTCCTCAGATTCTCTCAGTTTTGCTCTCAAGTGTGCACAGAACTGCCCCAGTCTGTTTCACTGAGCACCCATCTCTCTCCTAACCCAAATTCAGACTCTCTGATGAGGCGCTGCTCCACCTCCATCTCTCTATATGGACCAGGTATCTATGAGCCTGCCTTATATTCCACAGGAAAAAGATTCCTCTCAGTGTGGATCTGTAATCACTTCACATGCCACTCTGCCACCCCCAAACAAATGGTGTCTCTGGATGGCCTGCCTTCCTCTGCAATACAAAGAAGATTACTTTGTCCAGTTTTTCCTCAGCTTAAAGACTTCTCTGTCTGATCCAAAGGAGTATAAATGATTCTGAAAGGTCTATTTTGAAGCAAAGAATTCAAACTTGACTAAGCCAGGGAAAAAATGCAAAGGGAACATGACTTTTCAACCTTTCAATGTAGCTGCTTATCTGAGAAAGCAGAGCCTTTACTCTTGACCACTTTGAAGAGATGCACAGAAGTGCCTGTTGTAGCCAGTACACCTTAGGGGCAGCTGATGTGACTGTTACAGAAAATGTTGTAAGAATGAGGTTTGAGAAACAGCACTTCTCTCACATTTCCTGATAATTGCCCCGACAACTAAGACAGAATTATTTTTAGCAGTGACCATAGCTGCACATTAGGATGAATCCCACCTCCTCTGAATAAGAGACAGTGAGTGATATCCCACCCCATTTTCCGAGAAACCCAGAGCTTTGTAGTCTAAGAGATACAAGTCAGCATCCCTTCAATCTGAGACAGGCATAAAAGCTCTTAGAAAGGACCCTTTCTTCATGAAATCTCTCAATACTTTGTTATTGGCCACAAAACTGATTGTTTTAGAAGCAAAGACTGAAATTCTTGACTGATTTTTCAGTGTAAGGATGTGTATGTTGATCTGGTGCAGAGTGGTCTGAGCAGTGGATCCTGAAGGAGCTACCTCAGCCCTGCTGTAATCACGGTTTCAGGAGGGTGCACAAAGAGCCCATTGCAGATTACTTGCTCTCTGCCATCCCACTGTGCTGAAGAATCATGTCCTGCCCATGGACCTCATGGATCCTCCACAAGGGCCTGGGTATTCCGCACTGAAGCATCAGCCATTGCAACTCCTTCTGCCTGCCACGGGCCTGAGATTTCCTTGGCTGTAGCAAACAGTGGGCTGTCTGTGGAAGCACTGCAGCAGAATGATGCTCTTCTCCAAAAGCTGATAACCTCTACCTGCGTGTTTCTGTGTCTCCAAAGCCCAGGGCTGCAGAGAAGCAACTGGGCACATCTGTGACTAGTTGAATTGTGAGCACTTTCCCCTAAACAACGGTAACCAATGCTCAATTGCTACACACTGCACGAACAAACTCATTGCTCCTCCACCCCAGGAACACAACTACAGGTTATCTTCCTTGCTTTTGTCCTTGGGGAAATATACCTGAGAAAAGGCTAAATGCCTTCATTAAACTGACATAATTAGTCAGGGAAAACCGAGGATTAAAATTTACCAGATCGATACTCATTATGTTAGGTTGCCTCTAATGACTGCATTCCAGATGTGTGTTGTTTTTATGTCTAAGTCTCAGGCTATGAAACTATCATACCAGAATTGCTGTTTCTTCTTGCACTGTTTACTATGTCTGATAAAGAATTAGTCCTAAATAATAAATAAAACAACAGAACAACTTGCTCAGAATGCTGCTATAAACTCTCACACTGCAATTTAAATCACTTGTTTAAGAGATGCAAATTACATGTACGGTGCCAAAGCAGGAGCATATGTAAAAACTCCTTTTTTTTTCCAGTTGTGAATTTGCCTGTTGCCCGTGCATAAACACATGTGCATACTCTCCCTCATGTTAAACTAAAAATGAAGATGTATTCACTTCACATAAGTTTCAGACTGCAGCAATTTTCCTTTCCAGACAGTGATATTCCATCAGATGGAGCACTCTGAGGTGTTAAAAGCCTTTGGCCAGTCTGGTTATAGGAAACATCCAAAAATAAGCATCTGGGAGAATTTTTCAGCTCTTTGGCTCTGTAATCCTACAAATACTTTTGAACTCTTTGGCTCATACCCCTGAGAATTTTGGTTTTGTCACACTTCTGAGGTGTGTTTTGTGTGAGGTAAAGCACACAATCTGTTAAAACCAGATTTTAAGTCCTTGTTTTTTTAATAAAATATAGGTTTGACTTATCAAAGTTAAAAATAATTAGGGATAGAATCAATTCAGGTCAATAAGTTCTTTAGTGTGGACATAGTCTCATTTGGATGACCTTGTAGAAGACTTCTGCTCAGCATGACTGTTGGTGGTAGAAGCCAGAAGAAGATCATATGCCCTGACACTGAAGCATGGTTTAAGTCAGCAGAGGTCTGAGCCTATGTGAAAGCTGTGTGGTGCTCCTCACAGCAATGCAGTGAATGTCCTGCATCAAAGAGCAGGTTTGGTATTGATAAAAAAGTAAGGCAGTCAGTTCATGAGATGCTTATCTTTTAGGCTGGCAAAGAGTTCTCATTCCCCTCCCATTCTTCCAGTCATTTTATATGTACGAAGAACTGATGACAGAAAAAAATGCTTGATAAAGACACCCGAGAAGTACCTTAAGGATGTCTTGCAGTAAAAACACAGATCCTTTTTTGTATTTCGGATATGGGAGACCTACATAGGAGGTTCTTAGATAGGAGTTTTCCAAAAGGAAAGGAGATGTGTGAAGGAGAGGGATAGGAGGCTGAGTTAAACAAGCAACAGATCAACTGATGGGAGTATTGAAGATGAGAGTCAGTATGGAGGAATTAATTTCAAAATAATCTTCTGAACACATTTTGTGGAAATGAGTTGAATTGTGAGGAGGTAAAAAATGGGCAATACTTAAAAATAAAAGGAAAATTTTATTTTTTTAGTACAAGATGTGGTGGGTGTTTGGGTCAGTGTCTCTGACCTGCTGCTGATTGACATCTATACCAGCTCCTGACCATTTCTGTTGTCATTTGTCCCTATCACTGAGCCATCCTATTTGTCTAAATACCATTGTTCACCTCTGTCCCATGTATAATTTGGTGTATAATTCCATATTAGCCATAAATCAATGTCTGCTGTCTAATATTAGTCACCCAAGCTGCTTTTATAATTCAAGCCCTGCATATGCCTTCAGACAGTAAAACAAGGAACATTATGGAGAAAAAGCTGGCAGAATTGTGAAATAAAGTGAATGTCTGAGGTTCAGAGGAATAAGAAAGGAGTTAAAATCGATTCTGAGTCCTGTCTGTGGCCACAGAGATAGGCCCTGTTTGTCTAAGCCCTGTTTTTGAGACTATAGCTATTGACACTTAGAGCTGAGCTTCCATTAATTTCTGCAACACAAGATCAGAATTACAGAGAAAGAACAAAGTAAGACACATTTAGAGAGCAATGAACAAAGTAATATTTCTTTTTAAAGAAATATTTTGAAATGAGTATGCCAAGAAAAAGTAATCAGTTCATTCTGACTGAAAATAGAAACCTAGGCTGGTAACAACATTTTAATATTATTAATAATACTTTTCTTTCTTTTTTTTTTTCATTAAGTAGATCTTCCCTCCTACCTTCTCTTCTCAGTGAACATATTTATATCTTGTGGTTCCATGCAGTCTCTTAGATGAATTGGCTACCCTGGCTTCATAAAACATTATTAATAAGATTACCCAGAAGGAGTTTATCTGACCCTATGCTGGAGTGCAGATTTAATGACTGTAGATGTAATACCATCTTTTATTTAACCACATTCAGGAGTGTCCCAGGCCTCTGCACGCGTTATGCAGTTCACATGCCAATGAGCAGGGAAGAACTCTGTTTTCATTAATGCAGAGCAACTGAGCAGTTTCTCAGGATCAGGTGTAAGGAGCATCTCTGCTACCTGCTCCCAGAGAGGCTGAGAGCCACTTCAGTGAACACTGTTTTGTGATAAGAAGGGAAATAGGGGCCTGGATCTTTTAATGTCAGAAGAAAAGCAAACAATTCCATTTGCCCAAATACTATCCATTGATCTACTGCATTGGAAGAAGGAAAACTTTAAAAAGAGATGCCTTGCAAAGAGATGTTTGTCATGACTTGGAAATTTTAAAGATTAGTGGCAAGCTCAGAGAAAGAAAAACAATTTGATGGACATATGAAAGATTAAAGGATTGATTTGAATATTCTCAAAGGTGACATAAATTCTAAATAGCTTTGCACTCAATCCTGTAGTTCCAATGGGAGGTTTCCAGATGTAAGATTTCTGATTCACTGTTTTTTAGACTTTTTTCCACAGTTTCATTTGCACATGGAAGACTTTAGCTCTGGGACTGGCTACACCCAGTCACAAGTGTTGCTGAGGGTTCTGTAGAAATATTTGAGTGAGCTTTCAAGTGATTTGCTCAGAGATGCACTGCACAGCACTGCGATGATACAGAGCTCAGCACAAGCTATAATGTCTGAGGTTAATGGCCTCTGGTGAATTCCAGCCTGCCATGACTACATTGGTACCATACCTCAAACTACCTACATGAAATCCAGCTCCAGCACATTTGTACAATCCGTTGTGACTGCTATGGCTATATATTCTTTGTAGACTAGCTCAGGTTAGCTGGGTAAATCAGGAGCATCTCAACTGTTTAAAAGGCTTTTCTTTTCTGAATTCCTGGTTTGTGAAGTGAGACGAAATAGTGCCCGAAAATTGTTCTTGTTGAGTGTCTATTAGATAATCTATGTGGATATATCCCACTGTAACCCAGAGCTGACAGTAAAGTATGTTTCTGTTATCAGCCTCAGCAGAAAGAGTCAGGGAAGAATGAACACCTCATATGGCCTATCCTGTAATGCCAAATGCAGAACTGAAGAGGCTTTGTAGAGGGAGACTTACCTTCTTCTTCCAGAACTGGGACTATGGACAAAAGCATTCACTGAATGTGAAGCATGCCAATCCAACAATTTTCACAAGAGCTTTAAGGCACAAAAAAGTGCATCTTAGCAGGGATTCTCCTTCCTTGAAATGTTGATAGGATTTTACCAGCATGACTCCTGTTACATTCAGCAATAGTCCCGCAGCTGAAAACTCCCATACCACTTCAGGAACTGACTATTCACTGTTTGAGCTCAAACTGTGTCAATGTATATATATAGAGAGATGGCTTTAGCAGTACTTACTCCAGAGAATTTTCTTTCTGTGACTCTTCCTGTAATCACCTGGACCTGACAATCACTGGAGTATTTGTCTTGGGAGGCCTCAGTGGTATTTTGCTGAAGAAGAGCTTTCGGCTCTGGAATATCACATGCCCTTTTTACATCCAGATCATCTCATAGGGCCACATTCTTGCTCAGATGCCTTCTCAAGCAAATGAAGGGAAGCAGCTTAAATCTTGATGTAATAGCAGAGTTCTCTTTTTGTTATTTTGTTCATATATATTTGTGTGTGTGCCTGCATGTGCACTTCTGGAAACAGGCAGCTGGAACTAGGGAAAGACTGTACTTTCTGCTATCTGTCATGATTTCCTGCTGATTCTACCCAGAACTGCCTCTATATCTCACCTCCTATGGGTAGGGCGTGTTATGTCTCCCCCAGTCAGAAAGATACCATTTTCAAGAGTGGTACTGCTCACATGTATTTCTCAGACCTTTGGTAATTCTTGGACTGAGATATCGATGGGAATGAGAGTCCTAAAAAGATTTTAGACACCTGAAGATCTCTTCAGGTTTTTCTCCAGTTCTGTAAGTGCTTTTTTTGGCTCTTAGCCCTAGTGTGTTGGTCATAAATATATATTGATTACGCAGAATACGATTCTGAGCCTTGAATGCAACAGTAAGCACCCAAAATCATTGCCATATTCCTACCAGGACAAATGGCATTCTCAGCAAGCTAAGTTATTATATATGACAGATGAACTTTCAGAGGATGTTGGTTTTAGCTTGATGAAGCAGAACAATAATTTTGTCTTTATTTGATTTTACCAGCAAATTGAATCAGTGCAAAGTACCATACAATTACTGCATTTCTTGAAACCTCTGCCCTTACGGATTTTTTGTTTTGGGGTTTTTTTGTTTGTTTGTTTTTTGTTTTTATTTGTTTGGTGGTTTTTTTTTAATTTGGAGGTTTGCTTGGTTGGTTTTTTATTTAGTAGGTATTATTATAATGAATTAATAATAAGTGACATAAGCTTAATAATCCACATTGGATTGTGTTGAACACTTCTAAGGAATAAGGAATTTTCTGTTTACTGGGCATGATTATACTTAGGCAGTCAGGGTGATGAACTTGACAGAAATCCCATAGAAAGACAACCTCACAGACGAAAGGCATCACTACCCAACAAAAAAATGTCTCCTCAATTTGTCAGCCTTAGGGTAACAATGTTGTCCCGGTGCCATTAATTTTGCCTCCTGTGACTGAGCCGTTAAGACTCTAATGAAATGATGATGTTTAAATAGAGGAAAAGATTGGTTTTGCCCAAAGGCAAAATGATAGGGAAAGAGAGAAATCTTACCTAGGTGCTTGCAAAAAAGTCTACCTGTGGTTTGCTTCCTGATTTCTTACTAGAACCTTAAGCAAACTTATTAAATCATGTGAATTTTCTCATTGGGGTTTGGACTACACATTATATGGACCCTTGAAAACAAGTGTGCAGCTGCACTATCCCTTTGTCTCAGAGGAAGTTTTTCAGTGCATCAAAGTCACCATTGTCTCCCTGGCCCAACACCCATGGTCACTGGCCATAGGGCTGGCTGAGCTGCCTTTGATAACATTTCTCCAGTCTTTATCCTGTGTGCTACACTCTGAGCATGGAAGGAGCTAGGATGATGAACAGCTTGTTCCTGTCTAATGACCATGGCCAGCTGAGGTGTGGCAGCAGCAGTTTATCCTTGTCCGACTTACGGAGATGTGCCTACAGGGCTGTGGAGAGGTGCCTTGGCAAGCCCTTGAAGTGGTTATTCAGGCACCTGTAGTACTGCAGCTGCAGAAGCAGAGGCCTGCATAGGGGTTAGCTCTGTTTCAGGTCTCATGAGGACTCTGATGGATGTTGGAGGCTGTTCAGTTTGGTTGGGGATAAATGGTTCCTAAAACCCCAGCTGTCTCCAGAACTCACATTTAAAAATCCATCTCCAACAAGTTCCTCTATCCTCCCCTGCTGTTCTAGGATGTGTGTCACTGATACTGATGTCAGCACGTGGGTCTTTGTCCTGCCATCATCCACATTTTGATCACTTGCCTCATTTGAGCTCTGACATGAAATCCCTGTCCCACAGACAAAGGGATTCTCAGTCCCTAGTGGGATCACTTCCTCCCCACTTAGCCCCTTGGTCCTGTTCCTGGATTTGTGCTCTATCTCCATACTCAGGTGGGATTGATTCTAGTGTTTTCAAGTAGTCTTGATTATCCTGCTCTCCGTGGTAAGGGGAGAAGGGAGGTTTGGCTCATCTTTCTCCTCTGTATATACAAAATAAACCATTTGAGATAGTGGGAAAAAACTCTGCATTGACACAAGGGTCAAAGTGAGAAGGCAGACCAGAAAATACTATGAATAGAAAAAGATACAAGATTCCTCACAGATCTGTAAATATCTTGCCAATATTTCCACTGTCATTCCATAAGGTGGTTCTGCCTCGTCATCTTTTATTTTTGCTTCCACATGTCTCTGGTTTGCCCACAGTCCTCTATGCATACTCTATTTCAGTTTGCCTTACAAAATCCCTTAATAAATACACATATCAAAGAAAATTGGCAAGTGCACAGGTATAATTTTAAATCTCCTGTATGATTATAATATTCCCTTTCCACTAAGGACAATTTAGCTATATGGTTGAATTAATGTGAAGAGAAAAGGCTGCCAAGTGCAACCTGGAAACTCTACACCAAAAAAGGCATGAGTTGGGATGAACTTGAGGATACATATATGATTAGTTGCAGTTAGGATAATCTCCAGGGAAAGAGTACAAGTAAATCTTCTCAAGAACGTACCAAAGGAAGCAAGATTTGTGACTGTGCACTATCAATGTTGAAGAATATTCAGCAGAGGCTGGAGTTAGGAGCTGGATGGGGCTCAAATGTATTCTTTCAGCACTCATCACTCCATATGGGGACTCTTCCACTCATTGGGATGGATTCACCCCCACTAGCAGCTGATAAGGAAAGGATTCATTCTCTAGCCAGATGGCAATAAAATCACAGGCACCTTGGATACAGGAGTTTTGAGGCCATATGCCACAGCAAATTCAGGGCAATATTCCGTGTATTCAGGCTTCTCGTGGGTAAGGTGAGCAGATGAGTGCCAGGGACTTTTTGTAAGTGTTAAGCGCCCCGAAGTCACAGGAGGTGTGTGATACATTATAATGTCAGGGTTTTTCAAGAGGGCAGTGTATCAGAGAGCCCTGTTGACTGGCAGCAGCAGCCCCTCTGGGGAAGCAGGGGAAAGTGAGCTGCAGGGAACAGAAGCGATATCATAGTTGTTTATCAGAATACCAGACATGTACTTTTTGGTTGATTTGAGCATTACCTGCCTGGTTCGGGCTTGGTTTGGTGTTTTTTTGCCAGAGTCCTTTCAAGAAATGTTTTCCTTATGACTCAAAGAGCACTTTGATTATCTTGAATGTGCCTGAAAGGCACCTGGACTGTTACCTTGTTGCATTGGAAGTGACAAAAGGAATACTAGGAGGAGAAAAGGATTTAGTTATAAAGTATATTTTACTTAATTTTTTGTATGTAATGTCTACTCTTTTTACATTTTAGGCAGCAAAGTAAAATTAATTATTTCCTTTGCCTTTGAAGATTTTTAGATTGTGTTCTCAAACCCTGGCTATACTTCACAGAAGTTTGCTGCTTTCATTTTAATTGAACTATTAGATTAGAAAAATCTTATAGAATGAAGTGCGTTTTACTTTACCATTACCCCTTGTCCCATCGCAGAATGCCCCACTAAAAAATTTGTTCCCATCTTTCTTACAGGCCTGCTTTAAGTATTGAAAAGCCACAATAAGGTGTCCTTGGGACCTTCTCTTCTCCAGGCTGAACAAACCTTACATACCTTTCCAATTTCCAGAGTGGATGTTGTGGGTGATTGTGTCAAAGGCCTTACAGAAATCCAGATAAATGACATCTGTAGCCCTTCCCTTGACCACTGGTGTAGTCACTTACTACAGAAGGCCACTAGGTTGGTCAGGCAAGATGTATCCTTGGTGGAGCTGTGCTGGCTGTCCCAAATCACCTCCCTGTCCTCCATGTGCATTAGCACAGCTCCTAGGAGGATCTGTTCCATGATCTTCCCAGGTATAGAGGTGAAGCTGAAAGGTCAGTAGTTCCCAGGGTCCTCTTTTCTCCTGTTTTTAAAAATGGGTGCACTGCTTCCCTTTTGCCAGTCACCAAGAACTTCATCTGATGGCCACGTATTTTCAAATATCGTGGGGAGTGATTTGGCAACTACGTCAGTCAATTCCCTCAAGACTCTGGGATGCATCCAGTCAGGTCCATAAATTTATTTATATTCAAGTTCCTCACCTGAGGAACTCGGACAAACCTGATCTCTCTGGTTTTTTTACTGAGTTTACTGAGTTCTTACTGTGTTTCACATCCATCAGCAGAAGGCAAGTAAAAGACATCATAATTAAGTAGGGGAACGGCAGGAGGTATTTGCTTTGATGTAAGATACAGTGCTCTGGCATGTACCTACTCATGCACATCTGGACTGCAGTCTGTGATGTGGCAGCATATTTCCTAACATACATAAGCCATGTTTTCCTAACGTAGTTAAGCATGTTTACTAAGTTCTGCTGGCACTCAGGGGCTGGAACTGTGATGCTCACAAATGATGGCCTTTGCAAGACAACAGCTGTGAGTCTCCTTCTCCATAGTTTTACCGTCAAGAATGGTCTTCAGGAATCCCATGCCACTAAGACCTGTAAAAAAGTCTGGATCAATAAAAACTTAGTGGAGAAGAATTAGGCTACAGAGCACTTAAGCAAACTGAGCAAAGGCAGGTCTATGAGACCACACAGGAAATACCCACAAGTGCTTAGCATAGCCATGGAAGCTGGGTGGTTGCATTCTTAGATATCTTTGAAAGGTCCTGATAACTGGAGGAGGTTCCTAATCATGTGGGAAAAAAAATGTCACCACTATCTCTAAGACAAGGAGGAGAATACAGGAGCTACAGGCTGGCCAGCCTTACCTCAAAGGCTGGAGCAAATCCTCTTGAAGCCATTTCCAGATGTGAAGGACAGGAAGATGACTGGTGGTAGTCAACATGGATTTCTGAAGGGGAGATCATTCCTTGGAATGCTAACAGCCTTCTATGATGACTTGAAAGGCTTCATGAATCAGGGCAGAGCAGTGCATATCTCCACTTCAGCAAGGCTTTTGGCACTGTCTCTCACAATATGGAACAGACTACTGGAACGGATAAGCTAAACGGGCATGGAAAACTGACTGAATTGCAGTGCTCAAAGGATTTTGATCAGCAGCACAAAATCCAGCTGGTGGCCAGTCACTACTGTTGTGCTACAGGCACCGGTACTGGGCCAGTACTGTTTAACATCTTCATTAATTACCTGGATGATGGCACATGGTGCACCCTCAACTAAGTTGCAGGAGATATAAGACTGGGAGGAATGGTTGATGCCCTAGAGAGTTTCCTGATATTTAGAGGGACCAGGAGAAGCTGCAGAAATGTGCCAGCAGGACCCCACCATGTTCAACAAAGGGAATGCAGTCCTGCACCTTGGAAGGAACAATCTGGGAGACGACCAGCTGGAATGCAGCTTTGCAGAAAAGGACATGGAGGTCCTGGTGGACACCAAGTTGAACACGAGCCAGCAACGTGCCCCTGCAGCAAAGGCAGCCAATGGACTCAGTGGACTCTGCATTAGGCAGAGCATGGCCAGCAGGTAGAGGGAAGGGATCCTTTGCTCTGTTCAGAACTGGTGAGACACACCTGGAATGCTGAGTCCAGGTCTGGGCTCCTCAGTATGAGAGAGACATGGATTTATTGCCATGGGTCCAGCAAAATGTTATGAAGGTAATTAAGAGACTGGAGGATCTGTCAAACAGGAAGAGGCTGAGATTGCTGAGGCTGCTCAACCTGGGGCAAAAAAAAGGGTTCTGGGGGATCTCAACCATGTGCATGAATAGCTGATGGGGAGTAAGTAAAGAAGAGGGAGCCAGATTCTTCTCGGTGCCTAGTTACAGGACAAAAGGCAGTGGACACTATCTGAAACACATGAAATTCCACTTAAGAGAAGCATTTTGCTGTGAGGGTGACTGCACATGGGCACAGGTTGATTAGAGAAGCTGTGGGGTGTCCTTCTCTGGATGTATTCCAAATCTGATGTGGTACAGTCCTGAGTAACCTTCTCTAGCTGATCCTGCTCTGGGAGAAGATGGACTAGGGGGACTGGGTGATCTCCAGAAGTTTCTCCCAGCTTCAATGATACAGTGATTCCATATGTCTGGATGTGGAGAAATACGTTGTTCAAGGTGCCTAGCTAGTAGAAATACTGCCAGTTCAAAGGAACTAGGATTATAATGTGGAGGGAGAACAGCAGACTATTTGGTTTGGTTTTGGCTTGATATTGGAAATGAAAACACACTTGCAAGACAAAAAGGAAGTGGTTTAAAAACAATTATTGTAGAAAACTGAGTTGCACAACACACTTCATTGGAATTTAACAGCCTCGAAACATGTTACTGTTGTGGTTTTGATTCCCAAAACCAACATGATTGTTTCCTTTAAGGTGGGTGGTCTAGCACTGAGGAAGTTAACAATGGGTTTCACTGGGCTCATTAGTTTATTTTTCCATTTTTCCAAAAAGAAAGTAATAATGTTTCCATCTTTTGTAAATAAATTTCAGATCTAAATTATAAACCAAATGGGGATATTTATGTTCTCTGCCCTGACATTATTTTTTCATTGATAAGGAATATGATGTGATTAAAAATAATAATGGCAAAAGAAAGAAGAAAGTACTTAATACTCAACGCTTGTACCAACTTCTGTGTCACTGAAATTCAGGCCTTTAGCATTAACTCTTTTTGATTCTGTTGAGAACCCCTGTTTATTTCATCACGCCTAAAAAATCAAGGAGGCTAATAGGCAACTAATTAAATATTAAGTCCCCATTCATTTTGCCACACGTCAGTGACTGCTGAATAACAGCAAAGGTGGTGGGAAGGAAGAGAATACAAATAGCTGTTTAATGAAAGCTATCTGTTCAAGCCAGAACAGATATTGCTAAAATATTTGGTTATGGCAAGCCAGACACTTCCAGCTCAGGTGCACAAAGAGCTGCTTGTGGACTGGAGTCAATGTGAAAAGTGTCCCTTGCTGGGAATTTCAGTGGCAAACCTTTGCCTACAGAGTGGAGTAAATGTGGAGAGATAACCTTTCAAGTCCTGGAGGAAGGGAGAAAGGAGAGACGAGTGGTTGCAGTGCTAAAGTATATTCTGCGCTGGTACTGTGGATAAGAAAAAAGCCCTCACTCAACTCTCTTGTGAATCTCTAAATGCAAGGATGTAGTTCTGTCTGTTTATATAACAACTTCCAATGAAACTAGGTTAAATAAATTAGTGTTGATAATGTTTCTCTTTTGATCAAAATTTATGTGATCTGTTTGGGAAAACTCACTTTCTACTTGTTTTCAGCCACATCTGTACCAGATTGTATGGAGGCTGAGGGATCTGTACTTTTGTGTCAATGTATATTGCAACATTTTTATTGCATTCCACAGGTCCTCCAGTAAACGTTACTTGCAATATTTTTATCAACAGTTTTGGATCAGTCACAGAAACCACAATGGTAAGTGCTATGATGCCCTTGGCAAGAGAACAACAATACTTAATACATGTCATGAACACAACCTGTCAATTTTTCTATTTATTGTTCAACTTGCAGGTCCTCCTGTAAATGTTACCTGCAACATATTTATCAACAGCTTTGGTTCAATAGCAGAAACTACAATGGTGAGTGGGACTGATCATTGAAGCCATCTTGTGAAGGAGTGGGATGTGATGTAGAATAGAGATGCTCAGGATGTGGGGACATTTACTAAGTTATGAAGCTAGCAAAAAACCTACCATCTGAATAAAAATAAAATAAAATAACATAAAATACATATAAAATATATATATATATATATGTGTGTGTGTATATATATATATACACATCTATAAAGAGATATATAAATTATTAAACTCACCTATCAAGTCTAAACACACCAACATAGGGACTGCACCACAGTGACTGTAGTGACTGTGATGGCAGGAAATACAGGTATGTGCAAACCTGCTTTCTCAAGTTTCATTAGCTCTGAAGAGACAGAGGAAGGGCTGGAGCTCAGCTGTGGGGCTCCCTGCCAAGTGCACCATATTTGAGTGTTTTACACCACGTGCTGAATTATCTGCTGCTGCAGAAAATGGTCTTGTTTAAATGAGACAGATCTCTGTGAATTGCAGCCACATCAGTAACAGAAGTAAGTGTAAAACTTGAGTCAAATGACTAGAACATGTGGGTATAAGACTCAGGTATTTTGAGGTTAAATTAGTACTAGGAAATCATGGGATTCCACCTGAACGAAATTTATATTTTGACTGAATGCAAAGAATACAGTAAAAAAAAAAAAGTCAGATTTTCATTTTCAAAATTGACAAAATTTAGGATAAACAAAATCAAATTATAAAAAGAAAACTAAAGTTTTTATCCAACTTTTTTTTTTCATTTTTTTAGTCTAGAAGTCTATCAGTCTCTTATCTTTTTTCAATATTTGCTAAGAAAAATAAAAAATATTTTTCTGGTTCAATTTAAAAAGATGCTGAGCTTTTTAATCTTCTTCAAGAATTAATAAAAAGATCAATTTTTTTAATTAAGCCTACATACACCTGACTATGGGGGTTAACCCACAGAGATATTTTTGATGGATTTATCATAATAACGTGATAAACCCATAATAATTACTAGGTACTCATATCTGTGGCACTTTTGAAGAAATTGCAATGTAGTTTCACAACTCTGTTTTCCAGAGATTCCTACACAGCATCCAGGTCTTTCTGGATTTGCTGAAGCCAGAGGCAACAAATAAGTGCTTGGCTTCCTCTAGGATTGAGATCTTGGTAATTAAAAATGAACTTGCTACCCACTTGAAGTAAACAAAAAAACTTTTTTATAAGTTTTTATAAAATTGAATAGATTTGATTGATAGACTGCCTTGCAAGTCTTACATTATGAAGGAAAAGCAGCTATTTAGCCTGCTTTATGTATTTTGTTTAATACTCATTTAGATTCAATTTTAATTAATGCCATTGTTTTAGTAAGTGGAGCCTAAGGAATATAGGAACACAAATCTTTTGCTCCTAAATAATTTTATTTTAAAAACCAACCATGTTATTTAATGTTTTCTAGAGATAAAAGGCAAGTTATTGGTAGGCCAGATTGCTTTCTTTAATAGTGTGGGAAAGACTGCTATAAATGACAAGCTGTAACATACATAGCTATAAAAAACCCCAGATAAGTTAATGCTTTAGACTATGTATCTGTAATATTTTAAAACCACCTTAAAAGAAAACTAAAATAAATTTTTAAATGGCAGGGAAAAAAACATATCAGGATGTAACATAATTATCAACAGACTTAATTTTCATTATTTTTGGAAGACATTAAT
Organism: Falcunculus frontatus; assembly: GCA_013398115.1. Lineage (NCBI taxonomy): Eukaryota > Metazoa > Chordata > Aves > Passeriformes > Falcunculus > Falcunculus frontatus. The sequence goes on along the minus strand of VZRV01002387.1, from coordinate 652,039 downwards.
TGTTTTTCTGTGTTTTAAGGATTCTGAGAAGATAGCTCTGAATATAGCATTTTTACCCAGCCATGTCTGTTGATCCTAGTATGTAGAGACATCAGCATAGCATTAAGTAGCAAAAATCCTGCACGTCACTAGCTTTACAAGATGGCATTCAATGAAAATATTTGCACGACCTAATGCTGATTGCATTAATTAGACTCCTTCATTGCTTTGATTAAATCCCCTCATTGCATTTTACCTTCTATCAAATATGTTAATGTGCACCTTTCCAATGTTCATTAACACATTTTGCTGAAAACAGCCAAACATTCAAGTAGATGAAAACAAAGACTATTGGCTTTCTTCTTTTGCTTTGTTCATTTTATCTGCTGAAAGTGTGGAAAGATTTCTCTAAGATGATGTTCAATTATTTGATATTGATTTTCTTAATTCTGTCTCTTCCTTAATGACTACTGTGAGTAGTTTTAGGAGTCTGCTCTGAGAGGAAGACATCAATTCCTGTTCCAACTCCTTTGCCTTTCTGAAATAGATATAATCATGTGGTAAAATTGTTGGCACCCCTTGTGATAAATAACAAGTTTGTTTGACTCCTAGGAACCATTTTTCCATATAAAATGCTCTTGATGGTTTTGACATAAAACTAAATGATTCATTTAAAAGCCTGGATTGCAAATTCGATAGAGACACTCCTGTCTCAGAGGAGATGGGTGCTTAGTGAAACCATGCATATACACTGAAGGGACATTATCAGAATATAACTTGGACCATCTACAGCAAATCACTGGAAACTTGGGAGATGAAAACTTGCTCAGAGAAGCTTTCAGTAGGAGAAATTAACATGGCAAACAGGACTATAGTCCCAGACCTACTAAATTCAGTAAGCCAGGGTCTCAGTAACATTAGCAGGAGTAGCTTCTGTTCTCTGATTAGGACACACAGTACAGGATAAAATTCCTCCCTACGTGAAAGGCCAGCACAACTCCGATATCCAGCACACTCTTCTAAAAGCTAAAACCTTACATTAAGAAATAAAACAGGATTTTATGCTGATTCAGATGGATGAATTCCACAGACTCTTCATGAGTTTTATTCCCAAAGATCTAGAGAAACAAAATGCAGATGTATCTGTCTTTCTGCTCTATAATGCACATATGGGACAGAATCCCAATAGATTATTTTTCCTGCAAAATAAATGTTTTTCTTCCTTATTAAATGATATATATTAAACCAAAATGAAAATAGTAAAACAAAAGGCCAGAGTCAAGATAATACAGTTGAAAATTTTCTTCGTTGATTTATTTGTCTTTAATTTAAGCACTAACTTGTAAAGAAAGAGAAAAAGGTGTTCCTGAATAACTTCACTGAACTCTATATCTATTTTTGGAAGTATTTACACATGCAGTATTCAGCAGAAAATTCACTGTACAGCATCAGTGCAGTTAAGTATCACAGATGAGTAATCTACATCAGCCTGGGCAGCATCCCAAAGAATTCAGATGTTCAGTGTTCCTAATGACCAGGATTTTTTAGCTATGAGCTGTAGAAAAAGTTAAGAGTGGTTTGTACATTGACAAGCTAATTGTTAATTACAGAAATGACTAACTGTGAGGACATTATTATTGTCTCTATGCCCTATAATCAATGACTGACACTGTGCAGCAGGTTCTCTCTCAGGGTAAATGATTCAAAACTCCAGTCGTGTTTTGAGTATTCACGTTAGCAGAAAAAAAAAATGCCATTTCTTAATTTTAAAAGCTTTGCTGTGGCTGGCTGTATGATACTATCTCCCAGCTAGAGAAAAAAAACAACCCGTAATTACAAATAAGCTTATTAGATCCTGATTAGTTCACATGTATACTTTTAACTAAATAAAAGGCTCCCACTGAAGCCATTGGGGACACATCACATGCTTATGCCTGTAGGTAGCCAAGTGCTTTTTCTATTGCATGGCCTTGGAATAGGTCATCAAACCATTACTTTTCAGTTAGCATTCATATTTAGGATTTAGAGACACAGACAGAGAGTCTTTTTGGCAAACCCCTCCTATTCATGGGAGGCCAGCTAAGTCTGCTCTTTGTTTTGGACTCCCAACCCAACTCCAGGGCAATCCCTGCTGTCTGAGGGGAGGATGGGAGGGAAGCTAAGACCTATGACAAGTGCTAGTTCAGAGACAGAAAGTAACACTGAACAGGGCAGGGGGCTCCCCTGCACTCCCCCTGCCACAGCAGTGTCTGAGACCAAAGGGATCCAGAGCTTTGCTCTGGGCAGTGGGATCTGGACGTGGATTTGCTGAAAGATGATATTTATCTACAATCCTATAATACAAGTTAAGTATATCTGTGGATCAAGTCCCTAAATCTTCAGATAAAGCTACTAAATCTAATCAGATTAATATTCTTTCACTATGTTTGTATTACTCTGAGCTTATGGCTTGAGAACAGAGGAAAACTCTTTATCTGAGTTGCCTTGAGCTATTGCTGACACTGGTATTGCATCCGAAATTTAATCTTCAAGTCCACACTCCTTGTTCAGAGCAGTGGTGCTGTCAGAAAGAATTTGCAGAGTAGGTATACTCGTGGTTGTGCAGGAGTGCTCTACTACAGTCCACCCACTTCTACCCGCAGGACCTTGCAAAATACACACTGTAGTCTGCCTCAACTCCATTTTGTTCTACCGTTCTCAAGAGAATTTTTCTTCAAAACATAGTTACAGCGTTAGCTCAGGAAAAGTAAATTCAAAATTCTGCACATGATTAGGTCTGACTGTGTAAACACATCCCTCTCAACTGCTTATTCTGCAATCATAGGAGAAAAAATAATGCTGTTCTTGTGATGTACATGTTATATTTACACTTTTATTTCTCATTAAAATATCTATACATATATAGGCAAAGATGTAAACAAAGGTTTCAGTTCTGTTTTGCTTCTAACAACAAAGCTTGCAGAGGGAAAGCATTTCTAAATGTATTGGTGTGATGGCTCTGATATATTTTTGAAGGGACATCTTGAAAAATATAGTGTAATCTTACTGGTACTATTTATGATTTTGGTATAATATATATTATCATATGCAAGCTCTTTTCAGACTGTTTTTTATTATCTAAATCACCAACCACTGAAGTTCATCAAAGCAATTTTTTAGATATTTCTATACAATTTACTGATCTGACTTATTTATGATTTCAATGTCATGGGGGAAAAAATCCCTCTGCTTTCCACAGAATTCCTTATATATCATATTACAATGAAGAATTAAAGGCAGTCTCACAACTAGTTGTAGCAATTTTATTCTACCAGCAGTTGCTCCTGCCTTCTTTTCTGCAGAATTAGAATCAGTGCATTCCTGGATTTACAGCTAAAGCTGTCCCATAAAAACTCTGAGACACATATATACTTAAAGACACATTATAAACATAAGACACTCTCAGTTCCTAAGACCAAGAAATAAGGGATAGTATGATAAAGGATGGTGTATCCTCACAAGATGTGATGACATTTTATAAGCTCAGAACTGCAAGTAGCTATTTGATATTTAAATTTCTGAAACAAGATCATCATAAAAAGTACAATGACTTGTGAAAAACAGATAGAGGCTTTTGTAAGTATCTTTAATAAATGCTGTTCTTGAGATATCTCCCAGGTCTGCCTTGCTCTGATTAGTCAACATTCCTGTTTTGAATCACATCTACCCAAGAGCAAAATGAAAATGAAAAACAAAGAAAGAAAAGTTATTCACCTACTGAGATTGTAAAGCATCTTCCCACTGGGTTCAAAACCTGCATCAGTTTGGATGTCAGAAATACTCTGTCAGGGCAGCAGCACACCTCTCTACCACCCCACTGAGCAAAGGGTGCGAAAGCTGAAGCTTGGAGGGGCTCGTTCACAGAGTCTGCATATTGGAAAGCTGCTTTCTGCAGCTCTGATCAGAGTGAAAATATTTATCTACATTTCAAGGGTGATAAGCTCTTTTCGATGCAGTTGTTACCTGACTAAAACCCAGTCAGCTCATACATTTTCCAAGTCAAAACCACAGTGCTGCCATTTTAATGTACAGCTGCTACCATAAAGCAAATCCTAAATGTTAATGCTTTGTATTGTCAGCAGAATTATTTGATAAAGCATTCCTTCAGCTAATATAATCAATACAAATATTATTAAATATTTTTCTTTTAGAGGAAGAGTTGATGCATTTCTAAGAGAGTGCTCACAAATTAAAAGTAGCTCTTTCAAAGAGATGAAGATCTTATTTGCTGACTTTGAAAATCTGGGATAAGGAGAGTAAGCATTTGCTTCTTTTCATTCCCTGCAGAGAGTTTAGAACCTGAAAGCTCTTCTCGCACTTCCCTTTAATAACCAGTTCTTGACGCAGTGTTAATGTTGGTTCCAAATGAACCTCTAAGTAATTGTTGCCTTTCCCAGTTGGGACTAGCAGACCACCAAGCAGAAGAATACAATTAGGCCAATTTTAATGAGATGCAGACAGGGAGGAGTAAATGAACAAACATACACAGAAAAGCATACAGTAAATAGGAAAAGGAAACAAGTAGTAAATAAGAAGTGGTGGCTTCACTAAAATTAAAAATTTTGGCTTCACTACAATTAAAAACTGTTCATGAGTACATTAGAAATTAATGACTTACATATCAGAATAAATTTATTTAAATTGGTAATTTTATAGAACCTTTGATGAAATTGCATATATTTAGCTGCAATGCTTTTTGAATTTCCAAATATCTCTTAGTTAATGCACAGCATTTGAAAGAGGGTTATATTTAATAGCGGAGATGGCAGTTAATAGTCTTCTCATCACTGAAGGAATTTTGATATGGAAAATGTACCAGTTGAGTTTGGTTCAACGCAGCATTTTGACAACTTTATTTTCAAATGACAACTTTGATATTCAAAGGATAACACAAATGTTTGCTGTAATGATGATACTGCAGTAAGTCTAAGAACATAAAGCAAGCTAAAGTGGGCTTTCAGTTTGGGTGTCTTAGTAACCTTTTTACATGACATTTCTGTAGGACTACAGAGTGAACATTTTTTTGAGACAGCAGTGGAATGACTCACGTCTGGCTTACAGCGAATATCCTGATGATTCCCTGGATTTGGATCCCTCTATGTTGGATTCTATTTGGAAGCCAGATTTATTCTTTGCCAATGAGAAGGGAGCAAATTTCCATGATGTCACAACAGACAACAAGTTGCTGAGGATTTCTAAAACTGGAAAGGTGTTGTACAGTATCAGGTAAACCAGTTAATTTTATTTTTTTCTCTTCATCCCTTTCTTTCCCTCCCTGTTTTTCTGGATGCAATGTACATGTTTAATTTTTTGTTGTCCCATGTGTACAACGAAAATGAGACCTAGTCATAGCAGGGTAGAAGGAAAATCTGCCTATGTTTCTTTGCTAACATTTTACTTTTTGCAAAATAGTCTCTAAGTGGCACAGCGGTACTTCTTGGTCTTGTTGAAAAGTTGAGGCTGTCTAGAACTTTAATGGTATGCTTCAGTAATTCCCATTAGCATTAGCTCAAGTCACTCCTCTTACAAAGAGGAAATCATCTCTTCAGTCATCTGTGGGTTGCAATTTAAAAGTAAAGGGGAATATTAATTTAAATGACTGCTCAACACTTTGAGTAAAAACATGCTTGCAATGCAATAAATTTGACATGCAAGTCCCTGGATAATTGTATGTATCTAATCACTGGCTAATTGTATGTATCTAATCACATTAAAAAAAAACCAACCTAGAACGATGGAAAACATTTGTTTTTAATACTAAGTGCATTGAAGTGTGTGTCATGTGACTAGATTTAGCTGAATTAATAAACACTGACAAAATATGGTTTGATATGACCTGATGAAATGGCACATAAGCAGAAAAACAAAATTGCATTCCACAGGCATAAACAGCAGCAAACAACCTGCAGTAGTCATTTGACATTCAGCTTATTGTGAGCCATTAATTGCCCAACAGAGGTAGCCAAAGATGCAAAACACTCTATTATTGCTCTTAGGATTGTTTAAAATGAAGTAATTACTGGGGTTTTTTTCTTCCTGGGAATGCTTCTTGACTTTTGCCTTTCTTGCATTGTGGAAAGTAAACACGATAGTATTTGTTTAACAGGTTGTTTAGTGAGTTTGCTCCTCTGTAAAGCAGATTAGTTTAGAAGGCAGTTATTTCTGATGGAGCATTCTGGTTTTGACTGCATTTTCATTAAGGAATTACTATTGATCCAGGCTTGGGATAGCTGTGTTCTTTAGGAGGTTAAATAAATAAATATTAGCATGGAACTTCATCCACTTACATAATTCTTGTGGAAATTCCTTGATAAGTAATATTTCGACAGATGAAGCTGGGTTACTGAGCAGGGTTTCAAATTGCTGTACCTGAACAGTTTGAGAAAAATAATAGGATACAAGGATGGTGCCAGCACTAGCAGAGTGATAAATATGCTGTCACTTACAAATATTTCCTGTTTCACCCTGAGAAAGAAATGAATGCATCTGTTTGTTTGAATGACATCAGACACCATCTCATTGGAGGAAACAGTGCAGTTGGGTGCTGCTCTGAATGCAGATGGATAGTTTTCCTGACATTTGCTCATGCGGCAAAAGTGATATTTTGAGCTGCCATATCACATTTGTAAAATTCCCACACCTAAATGCAAATTAATTTGAAGCAGAGTAAGCAGTATTCCAAGAGAGCACTAAGCAAAGCTCATCGCCTCTCATTTGTATTGTGCAGCAGTAACAGAGGCTTACCCAGCACCTCTAACATGGCATATAATTTTTTAACAGCTTACAGTGAAGAACACTTTCCAGAGTACAAAAACTTGAAATCAGGAGCAATTGGAAAAACTTGTCTTTACTCTCTCGATCCTGGGCTAGATACTTCTGTTTGATGTCAGCCGCTTGTAGTTGTTCTGTGCAGAAACAAACAAGAATATTTTAGCGATTGGTTTCAGTACGCTGTGAATGTTCACTACTGCACCAATAGCATTTTCCCTGTTGCTGTGATATTTAACATTTAGCATTTAGTGTGCTTTAAGTGTTTAAAGCACTTCACAAATGCCTCTGGGATGTAGCAGGTAAGCTGTTTTGTTGTATTTCCAAATTTAACAAAATCAAGATCAAATTAATCTTGCATAAATGCAAACTATTCTTTTCATAAAGTGATTTTAGAAGTGCTCCCATTAATTAATGGGCAGGAAGAAAGGTGTGTGTATCATATGGCAGTGGTACCCCTCTTCCCTATACACTGCACCGAAAACATGAAAATACACCATGCAGGGGGCTGAACTGGCTTATACTGTTAAATGCTCTCAGAGGCCAAACCTGCCCTTTCTGAATAGAATTTGGAAGGTCACCTGGAACAACATCTCATGATCCATATTTTACTAAACTGAGACCCTTGGTGTAGGATATGGGTGCTCAGATAAATCGTGAAAGAGTGAGTGAAGGTCTGGGTCATGTATCACCTCCACTGCAGTGCTTGGCTAAGGGAATTATCTCACCCTGTGCTGAGCATGAGACTCTTCATCCTTCTCTTGTATGGTTTGTCAAAGAAACGACCCTAACATGGCACAGAACAGGCATAATGTAGATTTCCGTCTTATATGTTTGCCTTATAATAATCATGATGCTTGTGCCTGCAGATTCCTGCAACTCTATTTAATTCCCTGGGAGTTGTTACAGAAAGTAAAAAGTTGTTGATGGTTGATGTACCCACCTCTAAATCATAAGTTTAGGAATCCAACCCCATTTTTATATGTTTGCTGCATGCTAAGATGATTACCTTGATACCTGTTTTGATCTCAGATAGTATGCTATATACAGCTGCAGGCTCTATAGCTGAGTAACTGCTCTAAACCTTTGGGTGCTGCAGGGAAAACTAGAATCTTGTGGAGGGAACCCAGAACTACTTAATACTGCAAATATATGCTATTGCCACTGGAGATGTAGCAACAGCTCTTAGAGGCACGCGTATTTTGAGAAGTCTGCAATTACAGCAAAGTTATATTCAGCAAGCAACTTCACTTTAGTCAAGATCAGTCTCAGTTCCACTCATATATAACAACTGAAAAACTGTTAAATAGCTATAACTTTTATTTTAAAGCACTCTGTAGAGAGCCGTCAACAAATAATGTTTGTAATAGCAGCGTTCAATAAATTCGTTTGTGTTTATATTGTATGCTGAAAAAACAAATCATAACCTACACAATGTCACCCCCTGGATACTTGTGACTCATCTGCTCCCAATCCTTGACTGATTTCTGCATGGATTGGATTTTGGAAGGGGTTCTGCACTTGGAAAGCATGGTAGCACTGTGTGATGGTACCAAGAACCCTGTTCCAGGCATTCACATTCTGTATGACACCTGCATTTTGCATTGCACACTCCCACTGCATGGGCTTTATGTTCCAGGGACAAGGGTTCGTGTCTTCTCTGGCCCCCTGAGGACACCTGGCACATCAGGAAAATGCTAAATAAACTCACAGAAGGCTTTATATTCTCTCCAAGCCACCCATTTGTGCTACCTGATTCCCACAAACTCATTTTAGGCTGCCAGCCAGCTCAGAATATTAGCATCTGCCTAAAAGCTTATTTTAGCAAAGTGATAGAAAGTGGTTTTATTTAAGGTTTGTGGGTTTCTTTTTCTGCATTAATTGCCTCCTCTTTTTAATATTTTCAGTGCATCTCAGCCATATGAGATTGATTCAGAAGGTGATATAATTCAACCGTAATATTGATCCACAGCATTGAATCTAGAACATATTGGTCAGGAAGGTAAAAGCATTGTAACTATATATATATATATTTGTTTTTTACTTGCTGCTCCAGAAAACACTCTCAGTTAAGCTTTGCTCTGAATTCTAGTGACAGTGTATTTAGCCAGAAATAGTTACAAAGCAGATTACTACATATTTTTTTAAATATGAGCAGATTTTAGAATGTGTTGCATAATTTGACAAGAGAGACACTTGGAATTCTAGGGAGGAGATCTGTGCAAATTCACAAATTACATGTCTTCCCCTATTTTTGCTATTCCTGTTCAAAGAGCAATTAACTACCTAGGAAGAATTTCCTCAAGTCTTTCAAAATATCTGTTTTTCTGTCTTTCCTTGTCTTCCCAGTGCCAGAATTGTTAGTTATGTAGACAATTAGCTCCTTGTGGTTTCAACTATTGACCTAGTTTTAATTGTAAATGTTACTATGGCTGAGGGCAGAGCGTCTGCTGGAAAGCACTTGTGTGCTGCAGGGCACTAGGAAACAGAGAAGGCTCAAGCTATTGGATTGCTCTGTTTGTGTAGCTGTTCTGGGAATGGTTACCAGCCCTTCATGCCACAGCAAGTAGCTGACAGGGGGAGCTGGTACATCCCAAAGCCCTCACCTGCTTATGCAAGCCAAGAGAAGTATCTGTGATAACAGTGCCTCTATTTGCAATGCTGCCTTACTCAGGAGTTTCCAAAATCGGCTCTTCCTAGTGTGGCCATAGTGCTGAGGGACAGAGCACTGAGTCAACTCCCTCCTGCACCCCCACGACCCCACACACCACTTGGTGTTAGATCAGGAGTTGTGACTGCCATGTCCATCACATAAATCATCAGAAGTAATCCACAGCACTTTTACAATCCAGTTTTTCTGAGAGAAACTTCTGTGTCTTGTAGTCTCCTCTGTACTCGTGTTCTTTGCCCTATGGGAAAGAAAAGCAGATTAAGGAAATACATAGGTAGCACTGCTGGTCCCTCTGCAACACACTGCTCGTGGCAAAAAGTTCACTATCCGGCTGAAATATATTGCTTTTAAATAAGATACAGTCTTGGATTTTTTTCATGGCTACTATAGAATGTGTTGCCATGTTACAGTGAAGTCAGGTGTAGGTTTTCTAAAACAATTTGGGGGTACAGACTTTATCGGCTAAATGGTATTGAGGATCCATTTATACCCATTGTGTGTAAATCATCCATGTCACAGCACAGCCTAGCCTAGCAGAGTGGTAGAAAATTTTATGTTCCACAGCTCTGTGTGCATTCTGGGCTTTAATTTGATGACTTCAATTTTATTTTACAATCTAGTGTTGGGATTTAAGAGGATTTGGACTTTACTAGCAGCATTGTCTTTCCATGTGACAGATTGGCAGAGGTGGGATCACAGAGATGTTTATCATGATTGACATATCTGTTTGCTTATTAAACTCCCACCTCACACGAACATATCTGTTACCTCAGGTCCTATAAGAATAACACTGGTATTGACAAGGTGGAAATTTTTCCTTGGAAGTGAATGTCAATAAGCGCAGGGACATTTTCATTGAAAATTATTTCATTCCTGCTTTGGCAAAACTGTACACTACCCCATTCTAACTACCCCGACTTTCCAAAAGCATAAAATGTCTGTATATACCTCAAAGTAAATTTTCTACATTCAAACCAAACCAAAACATTAAGGAATAATCAATAGAAGTGCTAACTGAAATAGAGAACATCTAAAATATTTTGGTGTTTGACAGCTAATATGTACTATAGGCTGAGGTCTTACAGAGCTACAATCACTAAAATTTATTATGCTGCAGAATATTACTGGAACACAGAGACTTCCCAAATTGTGGCTGTGTGCTACGTGAATCCAGTGAATTTGACAAATTTTTCTTCCCATAAGCATGATTACAATAACAACAATGGTTTCAGAAGCTAAAAAATTGCAGCCTTTTGTGGGACAAGCAGCCCACATTACACCTGAACCCAATGTCCTTGGATTATCATTAGCAGTCTGGTTTTCACCCTTCCTTTTTCTTTCCTTTTTGCCCTTACTTCTGCCTCTTCTTCCAGCCTCACTCCCCTTCTTTTTGAGGCCTTTTAAATAAATGAACTCAGATTCTTCCCATCCTTTGGGGTTGTTTCCAAATATTCTCTGAACTGCATCACCCACTTCCTTCTTTCTCATTCCCTTCCAATCTACAAATTCAGTCGGAGGATCTAGCCCCAGGTTTCCAATACCCTTACTTTCCTGTTGTATCTAAAGTACTTGCTTTGCATAATAAATAACAAAATCTACTAAATAAATAATAAAGCCTAATGTGGGTACTTTGTTATGCAACTAACACAGCTATTGTGAAAACCCTATTGATTATATGCTTAAGAAAAGAATAATTAACATTTTAATGACACAAAATTAGTTGCTTTTTACTTCATAAGGCATTTAAAGCAAAGCAGAGATATGGGCATTATATCTGAGCATGTACTGCTTCACTTCTTCCTCTAATGCCATGGACATCCCCAGATGAGACATGAGAGCACTGGAGGTAAATACAAACACAAGAGGGGAGCTGCTGAGACTGAAGGAAAATACTGCCAGGAGAGTAAATGTCTCTGAACTGGTCATAAGTAAGCTCACAGAGGAAGTTAGAAAGTTTACAGCCATATACACCTTGAATTACCAGAACAATATTCCAACAGAAATGGGGACACACACTCTAGATACCATGAAATGAACCTTGATCATTTTTGAAAGGGTTGAGAGGGTGTGACTCTGGGTAATAGCAGATGATGAGATTTGATGGCGTGAAATGTCACTTCTACAGCCCTATATTCCCGTGTCTCAATTAAAAAAGGAAGACTTTGAAGTAAAAAAGTGAGAAAAGCTGCTGGAGACCAATTTGTACACATGAAGTTGATCTTGGCCAGCAGGATCAAAAAATACAGGCAGGTGGCTACTTCTGGATATCTGTGCCAACGGGATGGTTGCACAGCCAACACGTGTCTGTGTACCCACTCTCCTTATGGCCATTGGCAATGCCTGTCCTCAACTGCTGGTGATCAATCACTTCATTTAACCATTGAACTTGCACTGGAGCAGTTAAAGGTTAGGTGTAAAATGATGTAGGTGAAGGAACCCTTCCTAAATGGTACAAAAATCATGTTTTCCTAGAACATGGTCCCAGGGATAAAGGTCTTTTGCCAACTGGATTGCAATATATGGCTTAGAACAGAGATGTCATCGTGCCAGGAGGAAAGCAACACCATACCAAACACACACTTCAGGAAAACTAAGATAGACAATGACAGAGAAAAAAAGAAAAGGTGAAATACTGTTCCTCATGTAAAGGAAACAGGTGGTTACAGAATTTAACTGTTACATACAATCACACTTGAATTTAATTTCATAGATTTGTTTGAGCAATAATTGGAAAATCATTTGCTGGCAGCTCATGTGCTGGCATTGTGTATCTGCAGACAGTGATTGCATTACAATGAGAAGTGAGATGCCTGTAATGAGAAATCCACCGCCCTGCTCTGTGCCAGCTCCTGTGTTGTTAAGCAGTACATGAAGCAAAGCAAAGCACTGGAGGGAGTGAGAACATGCTCAGAAACAGCAGTACGTGAAACTCCAGCCTATAACTCACATTTTGCCATAGCAGAGAAGGTTCCACGTCTCCTCTAAGCTCGACTTCAGCCCATTCCCACCTGAGAGAAATGAACCTGCGGAACGTGACAAATATTAGAGAGGAATTCCAGGACTCCTCAAAAATAAGGGAAAAAGCAGTCAGTTTTACTGTTCCATTTAAAAGGACAAAGCCTGTAGACTGTGAAAATTACCAGAATTGACATTCAAAATGATGAGTCAGGTCCCTGAAAAAATAATGAGATGGACTACAAAATGAAAAGACATTTAAAAGAAGAATGCCACTGGGAATTGGGGTTTTTTTTTTGCCTTCTGAGAAGTGAACAGTGTGTGTGCCCTTCTTTCAGGCACCCAAGAGAGGGGGCTGGGAGGAATATAAAGAGATTTTAGATTCTCCTCCCTGTTTCAGTATCACTAGCCTGACTGGCATTTGCTCCTGTGTCATGCGATGCTGTCATGGTTGCTGTGCAACTTCATCTCCCCTGCCAGTTTAATAGGGAACTTTGTCTGCCTGTGCTTAGGTAATATTTTAATGTTATTTCAGCAGCTACAAGGATCAGGGGTTTAATCTTTCAAAGAAAAAATGTACCATTAAAATATCTTTAACTTTATTGTCAGCTTGGAGCTTTAAGAAAAATACAAGAAACCTTGTAATTTACAATAGCATCCTTAGTTTAACAATGCTGGAAAAAAGAAATCCCACCTGTCTCACTAAATCCAACACTGAGGGGTTTGCACAGGTATTTTGACAAAATGGCACATAGCCAATGCTACCAGTGATCATGCATGTGCTATTTATGTTCTGGTATTTCCAGCATAAAATCCTGGATTGTGAAATCTCCTGTCCCAGCAGCTGAGGTGCAGATGGGCGTAGCGTGAAAGAATGAAGGGATAAGAATAGAAACAAAATGCTATTTTTGACACCATGCCTACTCATGGTGAGGCATTTGTTGCTTTTCATGCTAGTGACGAGATAATCATGGGGTTTTTTTGCAGGCGGAAGGATTTGTACCCTTATCTACAGGACTTTTTAAATTTCCAACTGTATTTCTATATGTAACAGGACTGATCCTAGTTATTTATCGTTAGAAAAAACTCTGTGAGGAGGCTGTTGTTCTGTAGCCCGCTCACAACCAACCCTTCTTGCAGAATAACTAATGAAAATAATACTCCCCTGTCATCATATACCATGTATTATGATCCCCAGGGCCTTTCTCTTGTGGAACCAGTGTCCTCCTCTGGGATGAGATGTCACTGAGATCAAGGCAAGTTTTGGGTGTCTTGCAACACATCAGGCTAAGGAGTGATAGCTACTTGTAAAGGAGTGGGTTAGAACACAGTTCAGTGGTTGCTGCAGACAAGGCAATATGTCAAATCTCAGTTAAAATTACATATTCTCTTAAATTTATTTTAAAAAACATTGCTGGATTGTGTAATATGTAAACCCGATTCCCTAAGTGTTCAACACAATACAAGAATTTAATTACTTCAGATCTGGGTTGCTGACCATTCACAAGAACTCTGTGTAGTACTCTGAAGTGTTTTGTTGTGAGATTACCAGAGAAGTGCTGTGATGTCTGGAAGCCCCAGCATTCAAAACCCTCCAGTGAAAGAGTGAGATTGGAAATCATCTTGAGAATAATCTATTTACAAACATTTCATTCCTATTGAATGTATTTCTTTTCTTTTAAAATATTTTTCTTTTTTTTTTTCTTTTTATTCAAGATCCTTACCCCCTCCTGATGGTGCTGTTTCAGGGGATAGTGGTCACAGGCAAACTGGCCTCAAGACTTTATACCTTGAAAGAAGGTGGGAGTGGCTTTTGACAGGAATTGGTCAACAGGAAAAGGAGGGGGGAAGGGTGTGAGGACAGACCTGGAAGCAGAGGAAAATGTCTGGGCTCTGTGTTGTGTAGGCGTCCCTGGGAGAGATGTAAGGTGGATGTGCAGGCATAGGAGGATGTGGGGAAAATGTCTTCAGGCTGGAGAAGGAACAGGATAAAGGCAGGTTGAAGGACAAACAGGAAACAGTATCTTGGCCCCACTACTGAGCTCAGGACTTGGTTGCACTGCACATAAATACCTCTGAGCTCCTTGGCTGCACATGTGTGTCACCCCTCCACTGTCTTTTCCTCAGAGGATGATGGCTGGATGCAGCAGCTGTGTTCAGAGCAGCAGCAGTGCCTGTGCTGTTCTGCTGCTGGCCCGTCTGGGGCCATGGCTGCTCACACCAGGAGAAAACGCTGGCATTGCAAAACATGTTCAGGTGTGAAAGATAACCAGCATGAGGGTTTCTGATTAAGTAAGGCCATTTATTTTTTACCATGAGATGCCATATTCTGACTTCTGTGACAAAGGAGGCTGTCGCCCTGGGTTCTGCAGTGTTTCGATATTTTTATTTCTGTGATAGAATTTCTCATGCATTTTTCTATAAACATAGTCCTTGTTTTCCTAACCGGCCTATATTGTTTTGAATTCCTGTATTGTTTTGAATTCCTTTCTCCTAAGGCGGAGAAAGGTGATAGACTGTGTCAGTGTCCTGTGGAAGTGGAGAGGTGGTAACCTCATCTTCCAATCCACGGATGTCTTTAGAAACATATAAAAATGACTGAATAGAGAAGGGCAGGGGCTTTTCCTGCCTGGTGGGCCTATCCTGACTGCTTGAGTCTGCGGGATTCTTTCGTGCTCAAGTGCGACAGGAGGCCACAGCCTGGAGGACTTTGCCTTCCTGCATGCAGAAATTGGGGAATGCAGTCTTCTGAGCGATGCTATAAGTGGGTCCCTGGGGTGACCAGAAGTTAAAGATTTTGAGCGGGGGTGGGAAGAGAGACAGGCCCACAACCCAAGTCTTAGTGATATCTCAGGACTTCATAGTGAAACCAGGGGATAAAAGAGGGGAGTTTGAATGAAATGCTGAGTGAAGAAATCCCAGCAGTGCCTGCTGCACTTTGAAGGCATTTAAGGTGTCAGCAGATGCTGCCCAGAAGGACCTGCCTGGTGTATGAGGGAATCCTCAGGAAGACAGTCCAAAATGTAGTACAGGCAATGCTGCCCTGGAGTACTTGGATTATAGCCCTGTCTGTGCTACAATGATGCTCAGTAATATTATTTATTTATTTATTTATTATTTTTGTCACTGTGGCAGCTAATTGTTCATTCTTTGTTTTCTGGCTCTGATTCTGTATTTTGTTCTGTTCATACTCTTATTTGCGTTATTCCAGGTTTGATTCTTCCTTGGCTGTGGGTTGGGTGAGGGAAAGAAGAGAGCAGCTTTGCCTCTTCTCTGAGGCAGCTTGCTGTCCCTGGCGCTGTGCCTGGTGTGCTGAGGCACTGGAGACGTGACTCTCTCCTTCTCCCTCATGAGATCTCTCTGCTGAGCTGGAAAACATAACGTGCCCAGCCCCAGAGCTTTCTGTGAGCCAGCTGTGCTCCCTGGGTCTGGCTGGCGTGAGGTGGAGGGTGCTCAGGTAGCTCACGGCAAAATCGGGTCCCTGGTCAGCTTTTTCTCATTTCAGTTTTACAGATGGTTCATAAAGCACTTCCCATCAGTGTTTTATGGTTCTCCACCACCAGTCTGTTGTTTATGCATCTCGAATGCCTTGGTGGCGGGGTGCCTGAAAAATAAAATAATTGTTCTATAGCAGTTTGTTGTTTTTTTAACGATTAAAGTATTCATCAGTGTAATTCCCCATTAAATTTGCTCTTTGCTCCAAACCCCCAGGGGCCCTTCTTGAATTTGCCAAGTGTGAGACATACATTTTGCTGAAATATTTTTTGTCCATGACACTGTTATCATCAGCAATGTGAGTAGCTTTATCTACCCAATACTTTGTTTTTATGACCCTGTGTCCTTATTAATGTAGATACATAAATAGTGACATGGCACCAGGGTTTGGAAACTTTTGCAGGCTCATAGTTTTACTGAGAAAGAGTCAACTGGTATAAATTGACCCATCACCATGGACTTCAGTGGATCTGTTTCAAATTCCAGCTGCTGAACATTTAGCATGTAGTAATCTTGTTGAAAATCAGTGCATCTGTGGATGATAGAAGGCTATAACCATTTGTTTCAACACTTGCATTACTGCTGGTAAAAGGGATTAGAGGCAAAGATATTAACTGTGAGTGGCTACTGTGCTGTGGTGAACAAGTGGTAGAGATAGAACTATAAGGGCATGATGTCTTGAGCTAGTCTCAACACAGTGAATAGAGATTATTTTTCATTTTTCAGGGGGAGAAGAGAATAATTTAGTCTTCGTGAAAGACAACAATGATTAGGAAGAGAGCAGGACACTAGGCTTTGTGTGGACCTAAAAAATGAGCCTACATAATTTTCTCATCTCATGTCCAGGGAAAAAAAATGATATATCTACCTTATATCAATGGAGATAGATTATTTTTTCCTTGTGAATCTTGAAAGCTGCAACTTGGTGTATTTGCTTTCTCATAAATTTGATATTAAAATAACAAGAGACCTTCCTGAACATGTATGCAGTCAAACCCCCAGATTACTTGAATTTCTGGGGTGTAGAAAGGGATGAAGGAGGAAGGAAACCAAATCCGTGTGCAGTGTGTACCTGACAGTCACTAAAATCCGAGGGGTGGATAGCCCATGCCTACTTAAATGAATGGAAACAAATGATGTATTTACAGAGGCTACATTTGCATAAAGGCATGTTTGGAAAGAACTTAAAACATCTAAGCCATATTTAGAGGATGACTGAAAAGAAGGGAGTTCGATATAGCCATGCTTCAGGAAAAAGGCAGAGGCACTGTTTTGTTAATGCTAGGGATTAGCAACTTAATTAGCTCAGTCTTTAGTGCAGGAAATTACCTAGTAAAAATGGGACTAGTTAACATTTGCAAGGACTTAAAATACTTAAGTGAGGAAAGGACAGATTTTCAATGACAGTTATATGTCTGCTAGATAAACTTTTTTCTCTAGATGACAATTTTATTTTTTAAATATTTCTGCTGTTTGGTCCCAAAGGTTAAATGTGAGTTTACCTCCTGTGGTGATGTTGAGAAGAGTACTGGGGATTTTTCTTCATCTCACTGACACATAAAAGTGATCTCTAATTTCCTGATACTGTCATTTTGTTTGCTGAAGACTGCATCAAGATGAAAGTAGTGTGACTTTTTTAGGTAGCCCTCATGTTGGCAACAGCAGTGATGTTGAATGGGATCTTAGATCTGGCTGAGACAATTTTGATCTCAGTTACCTAAATATCATCTTTTTGTCACAGTGATTTTATGGTTAGAAGCCCCAGCCAGGTGGCCCCCAAAACATCACATGGTGAAGAAATAGGCTGAAAGACCTTGAATCAGTTGTATATGGTAAGAACCACAAAATCACCCTGGGAGACAGAACTTAGTCAAGTATTTCTCTGTAGAGATCACATATGTTTGTGGGACAGCATAGTTTCAGGGTTATACTTTTAAACAGCTGACCTGTGGGTTCACTGACATAATTAAAAAATTACTGTCATTATACTGTGTTAATGTTTCAGTGTCCCTTCAAATCAGACAATCTTGTTATCACCCTTCATAATAAATGGGCACTGAAGGGGTTTTTTTTTGCTTTCTTTGTTTCAAAGTGTTTTTTTGTGCTGAATGTAATCAGAAATAAAAATGTGCTTTTAAAATATGATTTAAACCAAAAACCTAACATTTGTACTGTTTCTCAAAGCTAGTTGTTTGTAATTAGGCCATCCTAATATCTTGATTAGTTAAAAATGGTTTCTTCTCCTCACATAAAAAAAGAAAAGAAATAGAAGAGAAGAGACAGTCTTGAAATAGATTTCAATCAAATGTTAAAAGGTAAAATCAACTAAAAAAAAGGAAGAAGGAAAGAAAGAAACATTAAAAGTATTCCCATTTAAGTAAAGTTATGCTTTATCTGGGACAATAACAACTGAAAAATTAAAAAGACAAATATATTTTGTATGATTATGTTCCTTTAGGCTTACTTTCTTCTATCTGTACTCCTTTAATGCGATGTGATTCCAGCTTTTACTGTATAATGTTTTTTTCCTTCTTTTAGTGGCTAAGCAGTTAGAATGAAGGCTTGGAAATGGGACTCATTGTTCCAACAGAGCAAAAGCACTCTGTAAAAAAATCCCCCATGGTTGTTGTTTCCTAACTATGCTTTTCCAAAATAAAACTTAAAAACATGTGTCCATCGACCAGGCATTTCAGCTTTTGGCTTATTTGGTTCAGTATTGCACATAAAACATTCACTGGTGCACTAGTGGAGAGCATGCTTTGCTATCCTGATCCTTGCTTCTCTGCCTCTGTTCTGCTCAGCCAGCGCAGGCTGCGAGTGCCTGGTGTGCTCACACACTTTGTCTCCACAGCTCTCGTGTGCTTAGAAGCTCAAAGGAGAGACGAGCCCAGCCTTTGAGGAGTTAAGATTTGGTCTTGATCCTTTAAACTCTTAAGTATGGGGCTTTAGATAAAACGTGTAGATGTGTAACATATTTTTTTTCCCTCTAATTTTAGGCTTACTTTAACCTTGTCCTGTCCCATGGACTTGAAGAATTTTCCTATGGATGTGCAGACATGTACAATGCAGCTAGAGAGCTGTGAGTGCCCAACTGCTTTATCTATCAAATAACAGGTTTTTACCCTAACATTCAGTGATTAGATAGTATCTACATTATCACATTTATGTGGCGAGACTCAGTATACCTATTTTGTAAGGGAATTATGTTTATCACCATAAAGTGAGGGTTGCCTGTTTCTGTGCTGTTCCTGCTCCCATATCTTTCTCCCTCCTGGGTCACATCACCTTACCCATCAGAGCTGCATCACTTCCAGGGGTAAATACAGCAACACTGTTTGGGAGAAATCAGTAAATCTCAGGAAAGTGAGAACAATTATTACATAGCCAGGGATTCGCTATCTCTGATTGAATCAGGCTCACTTTTGGAAAATGGAAGCAAAATACCTGATGAAGCAGAGGTCCTAATCATGATTCTTAAGCTGGTGTGCTAAACATAGGCAAGGCATGGGCTGGGAAGCCAGCACACACCCTCCATACTGTGTAGCTGCCAGCACACACCACAGCACTGCTTCAACCTGACCAGGTAACAATCAGGCAAATCCAGGAGTGGCTCAGACAATGGCAGGTGCCAGTGATCATTCCCTATGTTCAGTAGGTACCAGTCCACCCTGGGTTTTTTTTGTTTAGGGGAGAAAGGATTTAGCTGTATGGCTATGAGCTGTGGGCTGCCACCTGCCTTTGTGCCCAGAGAATCTTAGACTGGTTTGGGCCAGCAAAATTATTTTTTAGTGGCAAACCAGGGCAGTACTTCAGAATCTATCAGAGTTTACTTCTTGCTTTTAATAGAGTGATACTATAGTTATAGCAACCGACAACTAAGAGGAATTGTGCTGTTGTTAATTGAACAGTTTGAAAATGCAACTGAGATAATATGTATTGCAATAAAAGACATGATTCTCAGACATAAGAACATTTGCTGTTTTCTGGTCAGTTGCCATCTAAAACTCTGATTTCTTTGTTGCAGTTGGCTACACCATGAATGATCTGATATTTGAGTGGCTAAGTGATGGACCTGTGCAAGTTGCAGAGGGTTTAACCTTGCCACAGTTTATTTTGAAAGAAGATAAAGAACTTGGTTATTGCACAAAACATTACAACACTGGTGAGCACTATTCTATTTTTTTCTATCAATTGTTCCAATGGTATTTATTGTGAATTTTTAATGGGAAGATATGGGTAAAATGAAAAAAAAATTGAAATTGAAATTTGAATCAGTCACACTTATTTTTAAATCTGGAAAGAAAGACATTTTCTCCCTAATTTTTTTTTGAAAGATTTAATTTCCAGATTTTCTTTAATTTCATTAAAATATTCTAATATCCTTTAAATCATTAGAGTATTCAAGTATTAAAAAATTGATAAAAAATCTAATTGTTTTGCTATCCTTAAAATGAAACTTTTTTTAAAGAAACTAACTCTTTTATTAAATATTAATTCATCACTTTTAAAGTACTGATTTTTCTGAACCTGATTTATTTCTCCAGCATATCAAATTGCCAGTGAGGAAAAAATATCAAATTTTCACCAGCTTTTATGTGTAGTCTAATTTATGAGATATAGCATGTGAAAAGACAATGTTTTCATTGCTGATCTGAATAATGTACAGACGTGGAATGTTGGGAAAGTAAATGTTTGTTTAATACTCAAATTTTTTCTTTCATTTGCTGTTTAGGAGTTTATAATGCTGTGTTTTCTATCTTTAGCTTTGCAGAGAAGAGAAAACTCTGTTAAAATTTTGATTTAGCTGCTTGGAGTTTATTTAGTAGGGACAGCATTTACAGAACAGTTTTCTGGGTGCTTTCTGGGATTAAATATAATCCCTCTCATCTGAAATAGCTTTTTCATCATTTCAGCATAAGAGCTGATCTGGTTGCATCAAATACATTTGTTTCACTCTATGAAATAATACAGTGTGAGAGGTTCTGCCTCTGCGAGAAATAAAGTCACATTTATTTCTATGAAAAGAAAATTACTTGTTTTAATTTTTATAAATGCAGCTTCTCATTTTGGAGCCCAAAGTACCAGGGAAGGAAAACTTTGTGATTGGCACCCCGACTTCTGTCTTCTCTGTAGTTTGCTCCTTCAGGTTTGGTGTGAAATTAAAATGTGGATAAAACTTATTACTTAGCCTTCTCCTTAACTCGCTGTCCAGGCTGTGCCACAAAAGTCTGGAGAGCCTCTGACAGATTGGGCTTCTCATGTCGTTGCTGCCACACGTGGCCATGACACCCCTTTCCAGTCCCCTTCTGTATGGGCACACTGCTCAGGGACAGCCACTGCCCAGGTCTCAGCATCTGCCTCTCCAGTCACAGCTCACTCATTTGAGAACTTCTCTGCCATCAGAGGATATTATTCAGTCTCCACTCCTTTCTTTGTCAAACAGCCTCTGCACTTCCCTTTGTGCTAAATCTTGCACCTACCATTCAGCATTGTAGACCACCAGAAAAATACAGGGACATCACAAAAAGGAGCAAACAGTCTAATATCCTCTGAAAGGGTGAATTAGGAACAATGCATCTTCATGCATTTTCCAAACCAACACAAAAGGGGTCCTTTGAAACCATTGGCATGACACTTCAGGAATGAGAGGCTTTCTTGTCTGGAGTCTGCCTGGAGCCAAAGCCCTCACAGTACCTAACCCAGAGTAATTTTGAGAGCAGCACAGAGTGATTGCATTAACAGCTGACGAGCTGTTGCAGCTCAGGACTCTGCATTTCCTGGTGCACAACTAGTTCCACTGTCAGGCAATCGAAACCTCAGTCCTCCAGGACTGCTGTGCAGCAGCTGTCGGTTGTTTGAAGAATCACTCACCTCCCACGAGAGATTGGTTTAGGTTTTCTGGAGTCAGGCTTCTTAGAGCAGACTCAAAGTAGACTTTGAGTTGATTCTGCTGTGAGCCGTAATCCACAGATACAGGTAAATGACCTGAACAGAATGAGAAGGAGTGTGACCTACCATAGTACTGCAGGAGTGGTAGTTTACAATTTGTCTGCTCAAACACGATTGCTTAATCTCATGTCACGAAAAGACCAAAATGCTGTCCCCTTTAGTACTTAACATTATGTTTGACTAAAGTAAAAGCTCATTGAATTTTGAGAAAAGAAACATTGTGTTATATTTTCTGGAGGTGAAACGATTGTGCTAATATTCATTTTCTCGGTCAATATGAAGAGCTGGGCACAGTTTGCTTCAGTGGTCCCATGCTTCCCCCAAGCTAGCATGCTACAAGTGGCTGACTAGTGTTTGTGTATCAGGATCTGCTTACAGTATTAGGTTAGGAAACAGGCCACACGTCTAACTTATGTTCAGAAAACAAGATAAAAATGTGCAAAAAGCATTTATGAAAGTAATTTCATGTTCTAGGAAAGTTTACATGCATTGAAGTGAAGTTTCATTTGGAGCGTCAGATGGGATACTATTTAATCCAGATGTACATTCCTAGCCTGCTGATAGTCATTTTATCCTGGGTTTCTTTCTGGATCAATATGGATGCTGCTCCAGCCAGAGTTGCACTGGGTATCACTACAGTTTTGACAATGACCACGCAAAGCTCGGGATCAAGAGCTTCCCTCCCAAAAGTAAGGAAAGAATTTTGTACCACGAATTTGTTTTTAATAAGAAATGTTTGTGCTACTTTTTTAAATTTCAGAAAGGTCTTTGAAAATATCCATCTGATAAAGTATGTAAGAAGGTGGTAACGGTGTGATGTTAAACTTGCAATACCCTTGCATTTGGATTAAGGAACGTTTCTGCTGTTTTGGTGGATGGCTGAATGGTGCAGCAGTATGATTTTTTAATGAGTTTCTACTACTTTTGACACTTAGTTTTGAGTGTTTAGAAACCAGATTTTCTGAGGTTTTTAGATACTTGACTGGATTTCTTTCAGATTGCGGACTTTAAAAACACTGTCTGATCTTTTCTGGACTGTTAGACTCTCATATATCTTGATTTTTATAGATATGGCATTTAGTCCAATGAAGATATAAATATGCCCCCCCAAAATATATATGTATAAAATACATGTATGTAACAGATATACACCCAAAAGATTTATCTGGAGAACCTTTTCAGTGTGGAACTGCTGATGTCTTTGTTTCACAGCCGAATTTGTCCATACACTCATTCAAGTGTCATCTGAAGACCTTCATCCTGTCTACGCACAAATATATCCTCTCACTCAAATATTGTGGTTTTTTTAATCCTGGCCAGATGCTATAGATGGGCTTACAGATTACAGACTGGATTCTCTGTTTAGTCAGGCTGACAGCTCTTTTCAGCATAGGCACACCTCAAATGCTTCTGATAACAACATTCCCAGCAGAATTTGATGTGCAAGGTTGGGTTTTATACAATTTTCTGGAAGGGAGCTCAGAGGCAGGTAAGTTTGCAATAGTCTAAGGAGTCCTGAGATATATGAAGAGTCCTTTTCTAGCAGTCCAGCATCACAGGGACAGGGATCGTAGTAGCCATGCAAAGCACAAATTTTGAGTGTTTGTGTAGATCATGATCCATTCCAAGAAAGCATGCTGTATATTGTGGTGCTTCACCCTCAGTATCACATTCAGTCTCACTCCAAATATGCAAGTTGTTCAAGTGAAGGGCAACTTCAAAAATACAGGGCAACTCCAAAAAGTGCACAGATTGTGTTACTCCTTTGTTAGTAATGAGAAAGTATCACTTAAAAATTTGGTGAGTACAGCATTTGGTTCAGCTTCACTTACTCACTTGGAGGTATGCATAATTTTCCATGCAAACTGAAAGCCTCTCATATAGTAACTCAGAATTTCAAATGGAAAATTTATTAAATATTTGTTCAGACAATTCAGTTGATAGTACCAGTGAGCATTCTGAAAAGGAAGTCTGAAAAGATAATCTTGGCAAGAGACATACGGGCTCTTTAAATAGCAAGTTTGGAGTCACTGAAGACTGTGTCTAGATGGCACAACATGAAGCCATGTGATATATTCCAAGTTTCTTGCAAATTATCTGGCTTGAGAAGTATAGCTAATACAATCACTGTAGTGGAGATTTCCACCCACGTTTCCTACTGGGCAAACAAACCCTGCCAAGAGGCTCTGCAGTATTAGCATGCCCCAAATGCTAATGTTTTAGAAAGTGTTTTCATTAGAGGCCTTTGATCCAGCTGAAATGTTTTCCCTTTTGCATTCTGTTGTGTTTGAGTAGAAAAGAATTTGCTGAGTTGAAGAAATGGGAAGATTCAAAATATGTTGACTGTGATATGCTGATTATCAGAGAGGTTCTTCTCCAGCCTCAGGATTAAATACGTTTATCTCAGCAGCTGTCAGAGAATGGTGGTGCTCTGCCCATACTCCTCCTGCTCTGCTGTGTTCCTTTGCCAGAAGACAGGCACTAAAAAAAGTATCTCACCAGAAATCCCAGCACACTTAGGCTGCACCTGGCTGTTGCATTTCCTCTGTGTAATTCAGCTGAGCTCTATTTTATAGCTTTGATCTCTCTATGTTAGTTAATCCTTGTGGGGACTTCTGAAGGTGCGTCAGTTGACTTAAAAATGTGGTTCTAAGTAAATGCCAGCATTCCAGCCAGCTGACTCCCACCCTGGATGACTCAGGTGCTTGGAGAAACATGGGCACCATTCAGGTCCTGAATCACCAGTACCTGATTCCTTAGCTATTTAAAAACCCCATCTGTAGCTTAATATCAAAATTGTATTTATTAATAAAATCTGTCCAGCTGAAATGCACTTAGAAGTAAAAATATGAAAAGAATTGAATCAAATCAGTGTCAGATCTGAAGTCTCAAAATCCCTGTTTAAAAGTAATGGTTTTCTAAGCCCTGTCTACATATTGCCAAGACAGAGGAAGTTAGGCTGCCAATAAAACATCCATTTAAAAGTTGCTCCAAGCATGAATGTCTAACAGAATAAGATATTTCAGGACAGTTATTTTTGCAAGAAAACTGAAAAAAACAGATGCAACTTTGCTTTGTGAAAGAAGCCTAGGATTGAATACAAGAGCTATAATTTCCCCATCCTTCTTTGTGTCCTGTTCTTATTAATATAGATTTATGCAATTTAACTTTAATTTACCCAGTTTCATACCAAGAGTTTCTTTCCATTCTTCTCTATTTTAATAGAGCTTTATCACAAAAAACCAACAAAGTATCAAAACTTGCCAAATTTAAAGGGAATAATTCCTTTACCTAGAGAAAGGCAAAGAATTGTGATAAGATTCCTTAGGTTTTTTTGTCTGTTTCCAGGTTACTATCTAAATGACTAAAGTGTTACTGTTTAGAAGTAATTACCTACATATTGTTCTCAACCCTGGTGTAAGATAACACACTAATGTTCTGTTTGCTTAAAATTGCTCTTTTCCATATTAATAACTAACATTCATTTCCAT
The DNA here is from genome assembly GCA_013398115.1 of Falcunculus frontatus. Classification (NCBI taxonomy): domain Eukaryota; kingdom Metazoa; phylum Chordata; class Aves; order Passeriformes; genus Falcunculus; species Falcunculus frontatus. The sequence continues at coordinate 626,692 of VZRV01002387.1, read as the reverse complement.
ACACGGATTTCATAATAGCAGGTCATGGCAACACAGACATGAGGCACTCAGCTGTTGAAAATTAAACATAAGATTGAGATTGCTGAAAATAAAATAAAATAAAAGGAAATGAAAGAATGAAATTAATTCAATCTGAAGCTCATATTTGCTGCATATAAGAGAAGTATCTAGAATGCACTCTTCTAAATGAAATATATCTCTTTGGTAAATTTTGTAGTATTTCTGTGGAATTGCTATATTCGGAGTATTTTGTAATTCTGTCTAGGAATATAGGGTGAAATTCCAATATCAGCAACATAGTAATAAAGAAATCAATATGATTTTTTTTTCCCTTATTCTTCTGCAAAGGTAATTTCTTTATTACCAAAGGCAAGAGTAGACTATGAGACAGATTACATCACAGCAAAGCTACTGACCTAGGAAGGGTGATCTGCAGTGCCTGTTTCAGAAAGCAGAAAGGTTCTCTTCCTTCACAATTTTAGCATAAACTGAGCAATAATGCACCGTGGTTCCATGAAATAATGATTTTCTGTCTAGGGAGTGTCTGCAGAGAAATATTCACCATGGAGCCAATCTCTTTTAAAGTGATGAAATTATTTTGTGTTTGTTACAGAAGAGTTGTGAGGGGTCCTGTAACCAAAATTGCCCTCATTGTCTGTGTTAGGGGGTGGTAAAGAACTCATCCAGAAAGCTGGGATGGAATACCCTCCTTCCAGTTTGACTAATCCATCACTGGGATGCCCAGGAATGGTGATCCGAAATAACAGGATTACTATGATCAGTTCCTCTTCCCACATGTTCATGTGTATAAGTCTTACCCACATCTGATACTCTTATGTCTGAATTCCTCTGGTCACGTCATCACTTTCCACTTAGAAACTCCATCTGGGTAATGTTTGTGCACCCAGCTGCACCAGTGGCTCTTGCAGATCAGCCAGCTGAGCAGAGATCCTGGGCGCCAGCTGGGTGATCACTGTGACTGCACATCCACAGTGAAATCCCTGGGAAACCCTGAGCTTTCTGTGTGAGTCCTGTGCATGAGCCAGGGACATCCCTTGCACCTAGGCTGTGCTGGGCTTCACCTCTGCAGAGAAACTCCAGGACACGCCAGTTAGGGATCTGATGTGACCTGCTGTACATCCACACAGGGCTCAGCACGTGCTTGTCCTCTGGAGGTACCAGACCCACGGACCCAAAGGGCACTATGAATCCATCAAAACATGGACTGAGGATTGTCTGGGCACCACGAGGGACACCTAGACACATGTCTTTACTTGCAGGCCCAGATGTGTATAAGCTGGGGGAGTAAGGGGAGGTAATTCAAGGTCCAGTAGCGCATAATTGTTAAGAAGTGTTACAAAACAATTCTTTTCTTCAGAGCATTGAAGCACCATTTTCTTGTTATTCTTTTTACTTGTAAATGGCTCTCCTTCTGTTGAATCAAAAGGATAAAAAGTTTGAAAGGATTTTCAAAAGAGGCATTTGAAAGAATAATGAGTTCTCTGCTGTGCTATTTGTGTATTTTTCAGATTGCTTTCTTCTTAAAACACTTACATAAACCAAACCTTAGCAACAACAGTCCAAGAAAGTGAATTACTTTTAATGCCATAAAGCAAAAAATTTCAAGGTATTTTAAGTCGAGTGATAGCAACTGTATTTTACACGGTTGCATAGCATTCATATTGTGTTACTTTAATGCACAGTGCTTAATGAATGCATTTTCTGTCCCCAGGGAACAATCTATGCAGAAAAAAGGCTCATTCAAAGCTCACCAAAACTTCTGGGAGTCCTTCCATTCACTTCATTTTTCTTTAAATCACTACATACATTACCAAATGCAATAAAAACATAGGTGCAGAGACTTGCAAAACCAAAGCCAATGAAGTTTATTGCCTTTGGCAGGAAATGACTATTTTTATGTGTCATCCACTATCCCCAGTGTATTTGGAGACTTTTAAAGATTCTTGGGCTTCTGGCAGGCCAGTCTCTCCTTTTTTTGAATGCCAGAATCTATCAAGTAAAGAAGATACAAGAATATGGCACTTTTGGGTTGTTTTTTTTTTTTAATTAAGGTTAAAATGATACCATAATAAAAGAAAAAAAAAATTAACCAGGAACAATACCAAAAATGACAAAGGAATAGATGCTGTTATCAGTGATGATTTTGTTCTGTGTTCATTTGTTTTCATAGGAAGTAGAGCACCGAAGGTGATTGCTTATTTTTTCATTAGCAAAGCACAGCGATGATACATTTTGGTGTGGCATTATGGTAAAAAAGCAGTAATGAAGTAACTTGGAATGCAAGCAGTGTTTTTTGACAAATTACTTTTAGTCTAGTCTCAGGATCTGAAGAAGAACTATAGAAGTAATTTGGCAACCATGAGATTTGTTAATTGGCACTTGGATTATGTGGGTGTCAGAGTATTTTACACACTGCTTAAGTAATTAAGACAACCCTATTTTTATTAGCTATTTACAAATTCCTGTTGGAGACCTAATGGTCCTAAACCTTGATACTTTAATATGTCTGCTCTACATCACATATTTATGTATCCTGATAGTGATACTGCATACAAATTTCCACTTTTAAAAAATTTTTTCAGGACCCTCGAGTTGATTTAAAAAGAAGTATCTTATTGGTTGTCGGTTTTCTAAAAGAGTGAAAGAGGGTATCCTGTCCAAACTCTTGGGAAGTCAGGCTGCATTGTCAGGTAGCCATGAGGAGCTGCTCTTCAGTCATGTGCCTACATGGAAATGTTTTAGGACTCACTTGTTTTGTTAATTTCCAGCATTCTTATATAACTTTATTTTCTGTTCACATTGTAGTTTTAACATGCAACATATATTCCTTCTTTTACTAATATTAAAAGATCTTGAAACCTGCTTTAACTCTTTTTTTTGGAGGGAGGGTGTGATTGACAAAGCTAGGTAAAACTAATTTTCAATATCCATTGGTGTATTCCATACAGTATTTGAATCTAGATATAGAAATCTCTTCTACCATATATGACAAAGGAAATCATATAGACTGAACCTAATTTTCAACAAAAAAGTTCCAAAATTAAAAAAAGGTTTTATGTAAGTGAACATTTCTTTGCATACTGTGACTTATTGAAATAATTAAATGGGTACAAACTGATTGGGACTAAATACAGACTTTTGTGTGTAAAGAAACAGTCCTACAAAATGCTATTAAAAAATTCCTGACAAGTAGTTTATAAGCACCTGCTCATAACTTACTGTTCAGGAAAGGTGTTTTCTGGTTCTGCTCTACAATTTTTCATATTCCATTTCTTTATTCTTACTTCTTCTCCCTTTAGTTAGCTTTTCTCAATAGTGGTTTTGAGGCAGGATATTAATGTGTTTGTGCTTGAGGGCAGGAGATTGTTTGAACGGCAGTGGGAGATGTGGGACATGCATCAGATGATGCGTGGTGAACCAGGGAGAACTTCCCAGCCACTTCAAATATTAATAGCACTGTGGCCATCTCAGTACCAGCTTGAAAATATGTCCTTGGTCCCAATTAAAACAATGTGGGGTGCCCAGAAACTTCTCTGCTGCTTCCAGCACAGCAGCTGGTCTTGTAAAAGACACTTTCTTTTCTTGCAAATTTTGCACCTTTGAGATCTAGGTAGATACTTACAGAGCTAGCCTGTGCAGTTACAGCTTCACTGGGAGCAGAAATCTTAATTAAAATGATGTTGGATAAGCTTTGGCACAGTTATATATGCTGTGATCGTGCATCTGTAATAGAAAGAATTATTTTTCTTCCATTCCACAACTGTTTCCAGTTCTATAAAACTGAAGTCTTCAGTATTCTGCATAGGTAAGAAGACAAAACCCAGCAGGATCCATGCACTTGTGAGAAAAGCAGGAGGAAGAAGGATATAAAAGTTAAGCACTATCCCTAAAGTGATGCTAGAAATTGTCACGTTATTCTCTTTAGTTTGGCTGCAGATATGAGGTGCCCCAGACAATCTTCGGGTCTTACAATGGTTATGTGTGGGTTCTAGTGGTTCTCTCTGTCCTTCATGCTGTGCAAAGCTGACTGATGAGATACTGACTGGTATATTGTCTGATTAATGCTAATACATTAGGATCTATAGCAGATTCTATTCTCTGAAAGTGAGAAATGAACAACTGAGTAAATCTGTCACCTTTTCTGCTGTACTCATCTAAACTTTAAAGTTTACTTTTCTGTGTAATGAAGACAGTGGTATTTACTGTACAACAAAAGCAGTAGTTGCTGTCATGTGTGACAGCTAAAAATATGCAATAAGATGTGTCTGAATACCTCTGGGATGTAGTTTGAGTACTCCAGGCACTTCCTCAGCAGGTTTTATAATGCATTCATCTGGGAGGGCTGGCATTCAGCAGAGCCTATTTCAAGCCTCAGAAAAGGGTTGAAGTTATTGTGGGCACCAGTCTGCTGATTGTTTCATAACCCTGGCATGATACTGGAGCTCCTCAGCTTTGTTGTCACACCCTTCAGGACTTTCTGGTGGCTTTTAGTGTCTCTCTGAGGAGTGCCTTGTGCTGCTCTTTCACAGACATAAGCACTGCAAACCCCCTCTGAAGCAATGACGTACTCTGTTGTGGCTCATTCGTTTCAAGTAATTGCAAGACTTGACTCTGTTAGATCACCTAGAACTATTACTTATGAATATCTTCTGTTAATATTTCATTTGAAATAATGTTGATGGGACCCCCTGGAGTCTGGGAAAACCACTTTCATTTGCAGTTTACCTCAAGGCTGCCGCCTTCCAGTCTGAATATCAGTGCTCACTGCACAAGGCTGCTGAAGCAGCTGGGCCATTGACATCTTACTCCCAAAAATTGTCTTTGAGTGACAATGGAGCCATTTGAATTCTGTTACTTGAATGACAGGTCTTTTTTTTTTCCCTTTGGGAAACATTTTCATGGGAAAAAAGAATTGCTTGTTGATATTGATACCTAAAAGTATTAACTCCTTTGTCTCCTCTCCCTCTTCCCTGCAAAGAAAATGGAGACAATTTACTTTTTCATGGATGCATCAAACAAATTTCCGCGGGAGCAGGAACTCAATGACTCAGTGTGTCTTGTTTTTACATATAATATCTGTGTTATGACAAAACTACAACTTTAATTCACCAATTGTGTGGCACAATAGTCTTTGCTGTAGTAAAATCAGCTTTGGAAATTAAACAATTCTAAATGAGGGATTGGCAAGAAAACAATACAATTTTGGTTTTTATGTCATGGTCATGCATTCTAGAATGTGTCATTATTCACAAACCCTTGTATTAAAGTTTTAAACCCTGATGAAATAGTGCCTTTTTCTCCTTATTTCTTCTTCCTAGAAGCGTATAGTTAATTGAGATTTTTTTTTCTCAAAGAGAAGGGAGCATGAGAGTAAAAAGCTTTGATCCTCAGTAGCTTCTATCTGTTGTTAGGCCACCCTGCCTGTGAGAAACAGACAGAGTGTGCTGTCTTCCCTTATTCTGCCAAAGGTTAAGGCTCTGTAGAGCTGAGCCTGAACTTTCAGTATGTCTAAAGAGGAACATATGAGTAAGTCACAGCAGAAAATACAAGTTACAAAAAAGGGAGAACACATAACTAATGTTGCTCAGTTCACTGTTTCATAGAAAAGATAGTACAATTATGTTACAATTAATTTTCGATAATGACACTGTTACAAGGGGAATATATCAATATTTGTCACTTATTGGAGAAACCCTTTCTGTTATAAGGTTGTTTACTGAGAAACTAAAAATTACCGTAAATTACTTCATTGATATAAATTATTGCATTTTCTGTCTCTTTTCTGCACAGGGGCATTTTCCCTTGTGTAATGGCAATTGAAACACTTTATTGATTGATTTGTACTAAAATTTGATTAACAGTTCTACTTCTTAAATTTATCTATGGTAGGGAGTCATTGATGTCCATCCATTTTTAGGGGATGATCAACTTGAAAACATCACTTAGTTTCTGAGGGAACCACAAAGATTGGTGACAGACAGCAATGAAAGTATCACCCTCTTGGACCACACCACTCTTGCTTGAGTGCGCCCTGCTCATACAAAATTACTTAAAACCACTTTGATTTTCCATAGAACTGACAAAGAAAAAATGAAAAATTTAAGAAGTGAAGCAGCCCAAATGTCAGGATTATAATAAAAGCTCTTTAGAGTTAGACACTGTGTTCTGTTACTTTTTCTAAATCAAACAATCAAGACACTCACTTGCTTTTTTAAGGAAGCTGTAGTTGTCTGACAGGATCTATTTTATGAATTTGTTGGCTGCATTTTGCTGTCTCCTGAACCTTCTAGCACAAACAGAATCTGCTCAGAATGAAAACAAAATCCTGTCACTGGGAATGATGTGACTTAAAGCATTCAGATGCTCAGGCTTTACTGCTGCCCTTATTTTTACCAGGGCTCCCCAAAGTCAAGGATGACAGAGTTATGCTACAAAAATAGGACAGAAAAACTCAGTTATGCATATATCTATGCCTGGATATGAAAAAAATCCACCCCAACATTGTTTTTATGTATCTCAGAAAGGCTGAAATACTACTCTAGGAAGCAACGTGGTCTTTTTTTTTTGGTGTCTTATTTTCTTTATCTACCCCATCTAGTGAGTGGGAAGAAAAACACATAATTATTCTCTTAATTGAATTATTCCCCATGAAGTTGGTTCATTTGTCATGTTTTAGTCATGGTGTAGTACTGATTTTAACTGGGTAATGGTTGGGGGTTTTTGGTAAACAAGAAATGAGAAATTTTTTCCTAACAATTTTCCAAAGCCCTGTTAGAATCAGGATGAACACTGCCTTGCTCACGCTGGAAGTGTTATGTGTGAGCCACACAGATGGAACAGACTGGAACAGTCTTCACTGACTGGAACAGGAGACAGATGTTTCACAACGAGTTAAAAATGTGTGTACTGCACATCCTTCCAGGAAAGACCTGTAGCTTGGCAAATGATTTCAGGGTGAATTGTTTAAAGGCAAAATTCTCTTGGTGAGTGCAGTTAAGAGAGTTGATTAACTTCTTACATTAATGAGGTTTCAGTGAAAGCTTTTCCCAAATTGAAAGGCATATCTAATTAAAGGCTGTGGATTGCCTGAATATGGGAACTGCACTTCATGGCAATTCATCTGGCCAGTTTCATTCATGATTTCCATGATTGGGCTGACTTCCTCCAGATGTACTTCTCTCTTAGTTAAAGCAAGGTGTTCTCAATAGCAGCTGTTGACCACAGCAGAGTTCAAAGTCATCTTACCCAGCTCCTCTGTCTGCCATCTGTGAAAGAGACTTTTAAAATAAATCCTTGGCACTGCTAGCTGTTGTTCTCATTGTGATTATCTTTTTTTCTTTTTTTCAATTTATATTCTTTTGAGATGCTCTCCTAAAAGGCAAGTGAAGATCACCCTGAAGGGAGAATGAAAATGAATTTTCAGATATGCTATCTTCAGCTAAAAACGAATTCTGGAGTTTACAGCTAAAATCAAATAAATAGTTCTTCCTATCTTCTCTTTGTCTGTGTAGTACACATTGTATTAGATCTGTGCTCCAGCAGTGACACACACTTTATGTGAGGTCAGGCATTTTCTCTGAGGAACTGCTTTTTGTAAAAAACATGTCCCTTTGAAGCTATGAAAAGGGTACTTTAGAATAATGTTTTCATTTGTTGGAAGAATTTCCCAAATAATTTCTGTTGACTTCCAGCCACCACTGTCTGATTTCTCCAAAACATCTTTATTATTATTATTATTATTATTATTATTATTATTATTATTATTGAAATGCCTTGATACCTGGAAATCAAAAGTTAATCAGTCTAAAATATCTGAAAAGTTTGACTTCAAAATGGAAATTATAGAAATTATTCAATTGACATTATTTAAAAACCCCAAATTTGTGATTTGTGACTTTTTTTACATTTCCTTTTTAAATTCTAATTTAGAAGTCACTGGGGCACAGTTTAGCCTGCTTGAATTTTGATGTATGATTCTATTGTAGAAATAATTTTCAAACTCCAGAAGGGACAATGTGACCTTCCAAGGTAACACTATTTTTTTGCATCCAGTTTCTGCTACAGTTGTGTTCTATAGATACTCCATATTTGGCTTAGGCATGTCTTGAAAGTGTGCAGCCCTCTTTTGAAAATGGATTTTGGAATTTTATTTCAATAACTATCCAGGCACACTCTTAAAGGGAAGTGGTTTTTTAAGACAGGATTCTCTGGCTTTACCCTCCAGCCAGTGTTCCTTGAAATGCAATTCTTTTTTGGTCTACAAATGCTGTCCATACCTAGTTTCTTCTCATTCAAGAAATCCTGTGATGAAACCAAGTGACCTCTCAAACTGGTTTTTTTTTTTTGGTGAACTACAAATTGAGCTGCTTTTGTCTCTCACTCATTCAATGTCTTCTTCAGCCTTCAATCTTGTATCTTTCACACTGTGCCAATATAATCTTTTAAAATATAGCAACCACAACTACACTACTGTGGAAACTCTTGATATAGCTTTCTTCTTCCTTCTCCTCCTCCTCTGTTCTGTTTATAGACTCAGTAGTCATATTCATCATTTCCCCACAGCTTTGCAGAGCTGATGCTCCATTGCCAGTCCCTTTCTGTACCACTTGAAATAGAAATGGACAAGTTTGATTGAAATGAGTAGTAACTTAGAAGGAGTATCAGACAGGGTTGTTAAAAAATGGCAGTTTATATTCATTTTAGCCACTTAAATAGCAGTAGAGTCTAGGGCAGCTGGGAGAAGTGTGATTGCCTGAGAGCCTCCCAGGTCCCAGCCAGAAAAACAACTGATGGTTTGGGTGTATGGGGGAGGTGAAGTCAGAATTTTTAAGAAGTCTTTGTATCATCAAATAGGAACAATGTGGATTAGTATGGAACATATAAATGTATGAGTTTCATTAATTATAAGACAGAAGAGTTCCAGTGACAGTATTAGTCTGAGAGAGAAAAAGCTCTTCATGAGAAAAGTGGATAGGCAATAATTTCTAATATCAATTAAAGTGAATAAAGACAATGTTAAAAATAGCAAAAAATTAAAAATGTAGAACTGCTTTGGGATTTGAGGAATTGTACAAATGTAACAAGTCACTTGTTCATCCATGCAAGACAAAAAGGAGAAAGAAAAACCTGTTTAACATATGGGGCAGGGTGAAGAGAGAAAGAAATATATAACAAGACCTTTAATAGCTTAAAATCAACTAGTGATGTACATCACTAGTGATGTTGAGGCCACATATCAAATCTTGTGTTCAATTTTGGGCCCCTCGCTACAAAAAGGACACTGAGGTGCTGCAGCATGTCTAGAGAAAGAGCCAGAGCAAAAGTCGGATGTGGAGCAGCTGAGGGAGCTGGGGCTGTTTATCCTGGAGAAAAAGAGGCTGCAGTGGGACCTTCTCACTCTCTACAACTGCCTGAAAGGAGGCTGTAGCCAGGTGGGGTCAGCCTCTTCTCCCAGATGACAAGTGACAGGATGAGAGGAAATGACCAGAAGGTGCACCAAGGGAGGTTTAGATTATATATTAGGGAAGATTCTTTTTACAGAGAGGGTTGCAAAGCTTTGGAACAGACTGTCCAGGAAGTGGTCTAGTCACCACCCCTGAAAGTGTTCAAAAATGTGTGGATGTGGCACTTGAGAACATGGTTTAATAGTGAAGATGGTGATGGTGCTGCATTGACAGTTGGACTTGATGATCTTAAAGGTCTTTTCCAGCCTTAACTATTTTATGATTCTGTGATTCTAAACATGCACTGAAAATATTCATGTGTAGCTGTATGTAATTATGAATAGAGGACTATTTTTCAGCTGTGGTTTGTAATAACAAACAGATTGAGGAAAGAGTAAAATAGCCCATACTGGAAAGAAATTGTGTTCTATTTGCTTTTGCATTTCTGAAGTTGTCCAGAGAAAGCCAGAGAAATTTTTCCTACTTTTACTAGTGATGGCTATTTTATTTTAGGCATCTGTATTCTAGCCCTAATTTTAAATCAGAAAGTAAGTAACTGACTTGTAAACCTGAAGTGAGATTCAACTGTCAAAACTGAGGTGGCTGAAACTTGTTTTGGATTGTCTTTCTAGTCCCTTGAGAGAAGGAGGCACCTCCACTGCCAAATTCTTCTGACACTCAGATAGGTATGTGAGGTAGGTTAGATGACCCCTTGTTTCAAGAGTCAGCAAGGGAAGCCAGGCTCACCAGTCTGAAGTCAGATGTCTGAAGCAGTGTGGGGTAAATCCCATCCCAAACACGCAATAGGAAAAGTGCTAAAAAGCACATCATAATAAAGAAATATTCAAAACTTTGTATTTTGAGGGGTTTTTTTCAGACAAGTAGCTATACAAGAATCTTCTTACCTACATCTACTATTTGTATGTGTTTAAGCTCAAACCTGTTGTATTTAGGAAAAGAGATTCATTTTTTTCCTTCTCATTCTTTTTCACATGCCATGCCAACAGGGATTAGAAGAAATTAATTGTAGGTGATGTGGTATCCAAACCCATGTTTCGTTTCACTTTGTTACACGTTTGTTAATATTAAAGATAAATAGGTTACAGGAGGTGACTCTGCACAGAGACAGTGAGGCTGCCCACAGGGCATAATTTAGTCTCCAGTTCCAGTTTTCTAGGCAAAGAACTGTGCTATCACAAAGACTCAGTTTGACTCTTGGAGCTGTAAATTAGAAAAGAAAATTGAATACATACAAAGTAAAAATAATTCGAACGTGTGACTTCACAGTGAATTAAAAAATCAATTCTCAACATAAACTGGCATTCTAGGAGGAAATCAGAGGCTGCTATTAGTAGTTTATTCAATGCAAGCATTTCTAGATAGAAATTATTTTAAGCATTTCAAGAAGGGATTGTCATCAACTAAACTTATCAAATCCTCCTGCTTATAAAATGGTCACATTTCATACTGACTGGAGCCAATATTGGTTTTCTTACACCATGTAGAGTGATGTACCAGTGTCATTTTTCCATTATGCATAGGTCTGCCATGCATAGAGCATTTGTATGACGTTCTGTCAGAGCTCAGGGTTGCACTTATTCACACGGTGGATTTTCAGGCCTTTGTGGATGTCACTGTGGTTACGCATGTTTGAAGGAGGGAGAGGCAAATGCAAGTCTCTGACACAGGAGGTATCTTTCCCTCTGTGCAGAAGATCGATGCTTGAGTCAAGTATATAATGTTAGAGCTTCTTGCTCATTGGGGAAATGTTTTGTTTGCTATTTTCTGTGTAAATGCATGTAAAGGTCAGTATGTGACCAAGGTTACAAGTGTGTCTCAGAATCTGATATAAAGTATTTAATTGAGTCCTTTGCTCTAGTGTGCCCAACAGGCTGCGTAAGGAGATTCTACAACCTGAAAGAAAATTAAAAGCTGAACTTTGCTGGTTAAATTCTGCAGTATTTTGTGTGGATCAGTGGATTTTTCATATGCATGGAGCAAGCACACACCATAAAACCGAGATCTGCTTTACAGAGTGGAGGCTAAATCTTCAGTTCCTTTAAAATGACACAAAACCTCTGACTAATTTACCACCTGGAGAACTTATTTGAGTATATTTATTTTTTAATGGAAGATTTTTTCTTTTATTAAGTCAACATTCTGCAGATAAGTATCTTCTTTTAATGCAACATTTAGGGGTTCATAAGTAACCCAGGAGAGCAAAGAGCTAAACCATACCCCAGAAAACATGTGGTAGCCCTTTTTTATTGGATGATTTTTGATTCATTCCAAATTTGAAAGCTGACACATGTAGGCTGCTGCATGTGCTCGTGCTAGTTCCAGTGGTCCATTTGACAGAATCTGCTGTTAATATTTCAATACTGTTGACATAATAATTTTTGTGCTTACCATCTCCCTGCATTGTCTCTTGGTCACTTCTAAAGGTAGGATCCCAAAACAGCAGGAAGTTTTGCTGATTAAGGAAAACATATCTGTGAAACCACAGCCAGTTCCCAATATGCTAGTGAAAATGTTTTCTTTTATTTTATTCTACTAATAATCTCCAGTGCAACAGTTTAGCTCTAAAACTAGCAGTGGTCACATTACACCTTACTTTTCGTATGCAAATATTTAAATTTTCAGATGTCATTGTTCATACATGAATTTGGTGATGAAGGCAGAATGTTTTGTAACTCAGACTCTCAAAAATGGATTGAAGTGCAAGAATTCTGTGACGAGATTAAACCAGAAGTGAAATTACATTTTAGCAAACAAGCACATACTTTGCCAACTGCAGAAAGCATTCACCTCCTCTGAGAATTTTATCAAGGCTATTGTACATGTTCAACAATTCTGCTTACTGCTGCATCACAAAAAGACTTTAACTATTTCACCATTGCTACCAATGCCTGGCAATAACAGTAGATAAGAGCACTGCAACTGGGACTTCAGTGTTAGAATAGAACTGAAGGAAAGTAATTATCCTGCATCCTTTTTGCTTTTAACTGTCATTTCTGATTCTAGGAACTTGGGTGAAAATCTGCAAATTGGTGGTTTCATAGAAAACCAAAGCCGCAATGGAAAAAAAAAAAGTACAAAGCAATCTGTCGCTGTACTGCACGTCACTTGTAAAAATGAACCTGAAGTGAACATAATTATACAAGTGTTTTCAAACAGCCCCACATCATTCCCCCTCCTATCTCTCCTCCCTTCCACATAAGCACACTCCATCCAGAGTTGCCAGGATACTGTGAGAAAGGCTGTTTTTGCAGGGCTCCCAGCTGTGACCAGGTACAGAATTGTGACTGCTTTGGAGAGGGCTTCTCTTCCTGGTGTTTCCATGTTATATTGGCAGGCTCAGGAGATGTGCATAAGAAGCACCTCCACAAGCACTCTCAGTACAGGAGAATACTGGACCACGTGCCTCTTGAGATTGGTTCCTTCCGTGTCTTTCATGGAATGTGAAATGTGTCTTTCACATTTGTCTCAGATAAGCTTCACTGACCTTGAGACTACCTGGCATTTATGGCTCTTGAAGGAGCAAAGAGAAGGTGATGGCACCAACTACTCTTTATCCCCAGCAGTGCACAGAGGTCCAAGGGATGCTGTGGACTCATTTGTGGAGACAAGCGCCAGACTTGTCTGGTGGTAAATATGGATTATGATCCTATTGGGGTTTTTCAGCACAATCTTATTTTTTTATTTGAAAAACATGATTTGTCCAGTTCAGGAAACTTTCCTAGGGACAGGGTGCTGTTCTATGATCCCTGAGCAACTAGCAGACTGAAGCAGAGAACCAGGAAATAGAGATCTCTGAATCTGGTTTTACTCCAAATATTTCCAACACAAAGTTTTTATATTCACAGTATTACACATGCATGCTCACACTTCAGGAAATATGTTCTAGAAATCAGTAAATCCCAGTTTTAGAAACTGTACGGGACAAGCAATTACACAAGGACAACAGGCAGATACCATGTAAAAGGGACTAAATTGGTCTATGGGCGAGTCAGCTGTGAATGGGAATGGAAAGAAAACTTTATGTCTTTATATAGCACTTTTATGACTAACACTTGTATAATCCCTTTTTCATGTGAGCAGGGAAAATAGAACTAAATACTTCATTAAACTAAAATCTGTACTTTTTGTGAAATGGTGCTGGATACAGTTCTACTCTCATCTGGTTTTTGCTGAGATTACAGGCCACTTTTTTTTCACATTCTGTGTTGAAATCCTTTGACATTGTCCTGCCATCTTATACAGCAAAGCTCTCTGTGTCCTGATAGATTCACGCCGGTAGCTGCAATCAGTAAACACACACATCACTTATACAGACAACAACAGCACAGGCACTGACAAAAGGGATAAGAACATTTTTCAGAGTTTCCTCCCCTTTTCAGTTGTCCTAAGATGTGATCCAGAACTGAAATTCAGATGGTTAAATTGCCTTACAAGAATTTCACTTCTCTTTTCTCTACTTTGTCTTTTGATAAGTGAAAGTAAATTCCCAGCCACAATTAGCTAGGACATCTGTTTGCTCAGCTGTCTCCAGTGTGCTAGCAATGCTCAGCTCAGTGTCCAGCTTAGCTGCACTACTCCGAAATCTTCTGCCTTGGACACGGCCAAGGGCAGCACAGTAAGAGCCAGTGGGAAACCACATTCAACTCTCAAGTCCTGTGCTCAAGCCTGACTTGCTTTGTGGCCCTCTAAGGTGCATATGAATTCGGGGGGACTATGATGGGACAAGTTATGTGAGTGAATCACATAGATTATGCCTCAGCCTACCCCCTCCGGTTGCGTAGTGATATCACGTGGTCAGCATCAAGCAGAGAGTTTGCTTATAGGTCTCTAAAAAAGTGTGCCATGAGACAAGGACCAATAGTGTTATGTTATTTAGGGACCCTCACACATCATTACTGGAAGCTCAATCCTTTAAAAGTCTAAGGTCTCTGTGCTGTTTCAGGACCAGCGTCGCCTCTGACCCAATGGGGACGGAGGAATCCCAGCTCATGCTGAAGCCTTGGAAGCAGGTCTCAGAGCCAGAATGTCTCCCCAGCTCAGTAGGTGCTGTAGGCACTGTCAGAGCAGGGGGAGACACCGTCAAGTCCCAGTGCCAGAGATGCTTCAGGTACATGAAAGATTTGGAATTAGCTTCTTGCACTGCCTAGAGCTAAAGACAGGAAGCTGCTTCTTGAAATGTGTTTCATTAAAAGTCTGTTGTTTGTGTAGTAGAGAAAAACCTTGCCCTTTCCTTCTTCCTTTCTCCCTCCCCTGACCTTCTGGCACTGTTCCTATCCCCTTGAGTAGGCGGTAACTGGGAGGTAAAATGTTCAGCTTGTGCCTGTTTTTCCCTGATACTGTGGGGACTTGATGGCCTGGGCTTGCCCTGGTGGGAGGAGCCCTGAACTTCACTTCAAAAATGAGTGACCAGCTCTGGATGTACCTTATGTTCTGTCCTGGTTTCAGCTTGGATAGAGTTACTTTTCTTCCTAGTAGCTGTTACAGTGCTGTTGTTTGGACTTAGCTTGAGAATAATACTGATAACACACTGATGGTTTAGTTGTTGGTAAGTAGTGCTTACTTTAAGTCCAGGAGTTTTTCAGTTTCCTGTGTTCTGACAGAGAGCAGGTGCATGGGAGGGAGCATGGCCAGGACAGTTGTCCTGAACTACATGAAGGGATATTCAGAACCACTCAACTTCATGCCTCAAATATAAACTGGAGGGAGTGGGCTGGGAGGTGCCAATCACTGTTTGGGGCCTGGTTGGATGTCAGTCAGGGGGAGTGAGCAACTGTACTCTGCATTACTTGTCTCTCCTGGCTTTTATTCCTCTCTCTTTTCCCCTTCTCCTCCTCTTCCTTCATTACTGCTACTACTATTATTATTATTAATGATACTAGTAGTAGTATTATTTTACTTTATTTCCATTATTAAATTGTTCTAATCTCAACCCAAGGGTTTTACCTCTTTCTGACTCTCCTCCACACCACAGCAGGGAGTGGGGAGTGAGTGACTAGCTGCATGGTACTTAGTTGCTGGCTGGGTTAAAACACCTGTACTAGGCTCTGAATGTGAATGTTGGAATGTTGCTTGTGAGCTCCAAACCCATTCAAGTGAAATAACAGAGTCACAAGCTGACAGACAGCAGGGAAGCCGGTGCTGCCCTCTGCTCTGCTCTGACCAACCTGCTATTGCGTGTCCACCTAAAAAAAAAGATATTGTTGTTACTAGCACGTTATGACACCCACCCTAAGGTTACCAAGACACCCTGTCCTGCAGAGAACACCTGGTGGCATCCTCAGTTCTGCAACCATTGGTTTGTAAACTCATCTGCAATACTCTTTCCTTGGTGAGGTGTGGGTTAATCCTGCCAGTGAGATGGAGTCTCCCGAGGGCTCTTTGGGAATTCCCTGGCAGACATCTCTTGGCACGCTCTGAGTCCGTGTAGAGGTAGGAGAAGATGTTTGGAGCACTCTCTGCTGGCTCCTGTGTGCTAGGACTCAGTCCTGCTTGAAGGGACCCAAAACTGGGCTAAGGTTCCATGCCTCCACTCCAGAGGCAGCCAAACAGGGCCTGTGTGGAGAAGTTTGCTGGCAGATAAAGTGACACAACTCTCCGCAGACATTAATTCATTTCACTGTAGGTGTGTGCAAGTGTGCTCTGCAGTTGGTGACCGTATCTGTATATTCACAGACATGGTTTAATTAATCCTCTTACGGACAGAACATACCATGGCATTAAGAGAGCAAATATTTTTAGCCTGTATAAGCAGTCAGTCCTGCCCACTCACATTAAATCCTTTAGAAGGCAACTTATCTACTGCAGGTTAGCTAGGATGACACAGGAAACTGAAGTTTAGATTATAGTAATTAAAACTTCTTGGGCTAAGGAAGCCCTGTGTGAAGGGACAAGAATAATTGGTGGCTTCACATTTTAGAGAAAAAGAACAACTATTTTGCAATGTGCAGGTCCCCCTCCCTGCTCTCAGGGCAGAGGTCCTACTGCTTTTGATTGTGACTTTTATAAAGGTGTCAAAATAAGTCACATTAACTACTGAGTTCCTATGGATGACACTAATAGAAGCAAATTGAAAGGACTGAGGCAGAAAACACCTTGAGATAGGCAGGATCTTATATAAGAATTATGAACAGCATCACTCACCTCTTTTTGTCAGACAGATTTGTGCCACTTCAAAATCATTGGGACAACAGCAGGCATGAATTTTTATTAAGTGTGCAAGCCTTAGAAAAAAATGAAAAGGAAAGGTGAGTTGCCTTTTGCCCCCTCTCAAAGGAATTGCAAACTCCCAACAGAATGTCTGCTGCTGATTTGCCTTTATGTGCATGATTTAAGTATAGAAAAACCCTATGAGGACACCTGCATATTCTTTCCTGATTACCAATAATACTTTTAATGATGCTTCATGACTTTTAGAATCAAAATAAATTCTTACCCTGAAGTTCATACTTTGCTTCCCCAACTCAGCAAAGTTCTACCTTCTGGAAGAAGGAGCTCTAACATTGCATGTGAGGGCAGGGAAAGTGTTTAGAGGGGTGGGCAAAGGGAGGAGTAGTCTTGCAAATACCTGGAGGAACATTGAGCCATGGCAGATACTGGGCTGAAAGTCTGTTGGAGGAACAGTATTCAGAAACTCATATAATTGAGATTTCTTTTACTCTTTCTATTGCAAGAAACTTTCTTTAAAGCCTTTTATGACCATTTCCTCATTCAGGGCATATAAACAGCTCTTGGTGAGAAAATTGTTTTCTTAACATATAATATTTCTTTGGGATAGAAATTCAAGCAAATAGTGGGATAATGGACAAACTGAACTGATGCTTTTATAAGAAAAGGATATCAGTAATGAGATTTAACCCACTTACTGTATCAAGGAAATAGCTGTTAATGTTTTGGCATATTTACTTTTTTGCTGCTATTATGAAATGGAGGAAAACTAATTTTATGCATGCCTGATCAAGATAAAGTAAATTTTTGACTTAAATCTATGTGCTGTGCAACTTAAACACTTCGAAGGAGGACAAAACACTATTTCCAATATGAGGGCAGACAAGAAGAGGCAGAGAGAACCCTGTTCCTTGCCTTTGGAACAGATTATATATTTGCAGTTGAAAGTAAAAGGCAGCTTATCCTAACTCACATGTGTAAACATCCACATCAATCTGCCACGTACACAGCAGCTGGTCTTAAGGAGACTTTTGAAGCTTCTTTGTTTTGTCTTTTCCATGCCATCCACTCTCCAGCCACAGAACTTTTCCCCCTCTCCTCATCCTTACTCCAAATGAGATGGGAATCAGAGGAAGAGTCAGAGAAAAGGTGCAACTGCATCTAAAGCTCTCTTTTGCCTCCCTGAAGGTGCCTTCCAGTTCCCTTCCTGACACACTACAGTAGCTTCACCTTAGAAGCTTCTCTGGACCACCCCTGTCCCTGCCTGTGTTCACTCTGTGGCCATCCCTTTCCAGAAGCCTTTCAACTAAGCTAAAGTAGGGGAGGATGTGGGAATATTGGCTCATTGCCATCAAAGGGTTCAAGAAAACAAGACCAGGGAAAGACACAGGCACCTGTACCTCAGTGCACCTTTCAATCTGGTTCTTGCATGCCCTGAGGAACCTCCTCCCTGCCTCCTCCATGAGTACAGATCAGCTGAGAGCTGAGTTGGTGAGGCAGCCTCTGAGACAGGGACCAGAGGTCAGACTTACAGCATGACAGAGGTAAGAGCAGAGAATCACCTCAGGGAAAGGGAGAAGGGCTCAACAGGCACCTTTATTGTACGTGTATTGCTCTGTTGGATGGTGATGCTTCCTGTCAGCGTTATGCTTATAAAGGGTCTCTCATCCCAAAACCAATCTCTTCTTCTCAGGAGCATTGTCTGCCCTAATAGGAGAGAACTCATCTCCTCAAACCCAGTTCCTTTTAAATCTGAAGCCCATCATGGCTGCAGCAACTCCTCTGCTGTTATTTGTTTGCATTCTGCTGAATTGAAGTATATTTCAAGTCTCAGCTGCTAAAAATTAAGTCCTTCTTCAATATTGATGGGATTACTTCTGTGTGGTCCTGGAATAATATCCTGGAGCGGCTCTGACTAAAGATCTGCCACCATTATCTTCTGCAGGTTTTGTATTAAAAAACTGTTCAGTCAAGGCAACCCTTGTGTAGGCTGCCTGGTCAGTTTAATTGCTTTTTTTCTTTCAGTACACATTTTGAACACCCACTGTGAGATGGATCTTTTAATTGTGTTGAATATCAGCTGAGTAATAAAATACATGAGAAAAAGACTTTGAAAGTGTCAAGGATTCACTCATGGAAATTAAAACAATATGCATCTCTAGTTAGTGCTGAGTGAAATACCAAACATCTGGTGCAGGTTATTACAGAGGGGAAGCCAAATGAGAAAGGCAAATGTGTAGTCTCAGCTGCAGGGGCTGGAAGGAGACAGCAGGTAAATGCCATTTGGAGGAATCCCTCATCACTCCATGCTGCTCCTTGGAAAGCTGAGAGCTTTTCTGATGGACTCTGCAGCTCCTGAGCAGAGTGTATGCAGAGCAGGGAACTGGCAAATGGGCTGGAGATAGTGGGGAAGGGACCTGGCTGTGGGGAATCAGAAAAAAAGGCAGCAGAGAGTGTTAGTTATATGTGCAGGGATCAGATGAGGAGGCAAGAGGGATCCCAGGTTGATTTGATTTGCTTTCCATTGTGGGAATTAATTAGTTGATTGGCAGAGAAGAAAGGCTCAGTAGAGGTGCTTCAACACAGAGCAGTCAGTGAGAAATAGATGCTTCCTAAGGAATGGCTCTGAGCATAGCAGTCTCTAATCTGGGCACTGAGGAGTACTTATAGTACTTATAGTACATCCTCATCAAAATTAATTTATTTTCCTGGTGATTACTGTTCAGGGCTCAAGGGTTTAGATCCTGTTGTTTAGCTCCTGCCACTAATTAAGGGCATCTCTGGTGTGAGATACTCTGGAAACAGAGTAGATACAGGTACAGATACAGATGAGGAATTCCAGCATTCCTTGGGCCAAGTGTTTTCAGATTCAGGGTACCTTCTCTCAGCTTCACTGAGGTTGTAGGGCATGGCTTAGGTCCAGAAGCAGATGGATTATGAAGATGTCCATATTCAATAGAGCTAACACACACTACAAACATAGGGCTTCCACATTTACTCTTCTTAGTTTTCACACTACAGGCTCCAATACATGCAGTCCTGTAGAGAAATAGTAACTATGGAGATAGAAGCAATGAGAGATACCTTAAACCCCTGGAGGTACAACAGGCCCAGGCAGTGTGTTAAACTGTTTGGAAAATCCTCTTCTAGCCCAGCTCTACTTGGCATGGGGAGCGCATGCACCTACAAAATGTCACAGCTTCCCATCAGCCAGTTCCAAGAACCTGCATTCTCCCCGGGGCCCTGCAATTTTAAAACACTTGAAATGTATTTGTGGTGTGTTTAGCCTCTCCATTTTCACATCAAAGGAGCCTGTCAGTAATTTGCTGTGGGGATGGGTCCTGTACAGAAACACTGGAAAATCACCTGCCATCTTTGTCAGCTCGATGCACAGCAACCCATCAGTGCATAACAGCAGCTCGGTGGTTCTTGCTCTCAGGACAAGACAGAGCTGCAGCAGGAGCACCTAAAGCTCTGCGTCTATAGGGACAGCAGTGGCTGCACCCCCTCAGCATTCGGCTTTTAGTTTTTCACTTTTAGACAATGATAAACTAGGCAAGCGACCCATACAACAATCTTGTCTCTTTGGAATGTGCAGATTGGCTTCTGTGTGCCACAGATCTGACCCAGAATTTTTTAAGGGCCTCTTCATTGTTGTTGGCAATGTTTTCGAAATAAAACTACCTTGTCACAGGTGCCTTTACTCTCAAAGTTGCACTATATACAGGGAATTTCTTTGCCTTCATTGACATTGAAACATGTTGCACATTTTCACATAGTCAGTAGTGTGCTGATTAGTGTGATCTCCAATAAATGTGTCAGTTTGAAACCTTATAACATGCACAAGAGAAATGAGAGAAACACTGTGTATGTGTTTTCTTGATTAGATGTCAGTTTTCCTTTGAATGTGGAGCCAAAACTCAAGCTAGCTAACACAATGCTCTGCTTGACTGACTCTTCTGAGGAACTTAACATCCAGTATCATGTCAGCTAATTATGGTTAAATAGGTGACAGAGAGAGAGTTCTTGTCAGTTAATGCTGAAAATTACTGGCTACCTGGTTGAATCAGGTTAGTCACGTCATTAAATTGTGATAAATCAGGTTCCATTTTTGGGAAGTGTGCACAGCACACATGGATATGCTGCAAATGATGGAGCTGGCAGTCTGTCTTCTGTCAGGGCAGAGTTAATGAGACAGAACTGGAAACTTGCTTGTTACTTTAATATTTATCTGAAGTTGATAAAACATAACTGTGTGACCAGTTTTGGTCTTCTGGAATCTAACACTTTGAGATAATTGCATAGACACACTTCCAGGGTCTGGCTACCTCTAAGGCACATAAAAGTCATGGCTGAGAAAGGCAGTGAGTAAACATGATATCCAGCAAAATTACATCGTTTTAGCATGTGCAGATTTTTACTTCTTTTTTAAATTCAGGATCAGAACACAGTAAAAATGTCATGATTGAAGCAAGCATTTCAGCTAGACATTTTTCAGAGAACAGTAAACAATGAATCAGACTTGTAAAGAGTAAACAAGTTCTTCTTCTTGCCTTTCTCGAGGTATGAATAACTAGTTTTGGCCTATTACTCTTATTTTTGTGTGGAGATTATAAAGTTGTCATACTCTTTCTCTTCCCACAACTCACCCACGTTGAACACATGGGTCATGCAAAAATACTTACACAAAATGCGAGAAACATCTCACAAAGCCGTTTTCAAGTTATGTGCCAATGACACCATCATTGATCTTTTAATTCAGCACGCATTCATGTGAAAAACCTAAAGGAATAGGAGGCCTGCTGTGAATCTTCATGTGATTACCCTTTTGTTAAAGAAGCTGAAAAAATTCTTTTATTTTGCCCACGAACTTTGGTATTTCAAAGGTACTTTAACATGAGTGTTATAGATTCATAAAACTCTTTTTGAACACTACCTCATGGGCACTCTCATAAAATTTTCCCCATAGTAACATGAAGCTTGTTTCTTGGAAAGAATCCTTTCAAAATGTGAGTGATTTAAAGATGGGAATAGAGCAAGTTTAAACCAGGAGCTGTCTGCTGTACTTTCCACAAGACAACAAAACAGATAATATCACTAAGGTTCAAGTTTGTCCTCCTCCACAGAGGAACAAAAGGGCAGGAATTCTCTAGTCTTCCATCACTATCTCACTAAAAAACCTGGCTTTCTTTCTAAAGCATTTCCAGCTACAATGAACAGGCCCTTAGAAAAATTCTGGGTCAGACCTGTGGCACACAGAAGCCAGTTTGCACATTCCCGGGAGAAAAATTACTATATGGGCTGCCTGTCTAGTTTGACATTGCCTAAAAGGGAAAAGCCGAATGCTGAGGGGGTGCAGCCAGCACCTACAGACACCTATAGACACCCTATAGACACAGAGCTTTAGGTGCTCCTGCTGCAGCTCTGTCTTGTCCTGAGAGCAAGAACCACCGAGCTGCTGTTATGCACTGATGGGTTGCTGTGCATTGAGCTGACAAAGATGGCAGGTGATTTTCCAGTGTTTCTGTACAGGACCCATCCCCACAGCAAATTACTGACAGGCTCCCTTGATGTGAAAATGGAGAGGCTAAACACACCACAAATACATTTCAAGTGTTTTAAAATTGCAGGGCCCCGGGGAGAATGCAGGTTCTTGGAACTGGCTGGTGGGAAGCTGTGACATTTTGTAGGTGCATGCGCTCCCCATGCCAAGTAGAGCTAGGCTAGAAGAGGATTTTCCAAGCAGTTTAACACACTGCCTGGGCCTGCTGCCCCTCCAGGGAAGAAGAGTTTACAGCATCATGGCTTATAAGCCCCTGGTCATTTGCTCTGAGTGATGGAAAAAAGGGTGAAATGTGTGAGAGGTGAATCCTGTTTGCCCTCCTGCTTGATTTGTATGCAAATGGAGGAGACAGGGTGTGGTCCTGCTCAGACCATGATCTCTGACTACTCTTTACACCCAGGCAACACAAGACAGTACCTCAGTCTGCTAAGCATTTGACTTCATTTTGGTAGGGAGCAGAAGACCTTTGAGGATGGCTCAGGAATTTTACTGTGCTCAAGCGAGCTTGGGAGTGGCCAAACTATCCAGTCACACACAGTCAGTTCCTGTGTCTCCAAGATCGGGTGGTTTCTGTGTCCCCATCCCTCTGTGTCTCAGTGCAAGGAATATCAAGTGAAGCTTGGAGATCATTATCCATAAATGCAGCATTTGAAAGGGAAGAAGCCAGCTGGGGGCTGGGGAAGGTTAAACAGCATTTCTTCATCTGTGGTGCTGGTAAGACATAAGATGTGCTTGGGGGTTTTAGCATGTTCTCATGTTGGCCAAATATAGGTTAAAAGGGATTCAAGCTCTTCATATCTCCTTCTGGCAGGGAAATTACATGTTTTACAGGGAAAATATAATGGTTTGAGATGGCATATACATATGCAACTGAATTAAAAAGTACTTATTGAAAACATGTACAATAATAATGTAGGGTAAACTGAAGTTACTTCCACTTGTCAGAAGTCACCTTGCTGGCTGTGTTAGAATCTATTGTGTTGGGTGCTGAGCATTCTTCCTTTGTCCAAATCTAGCCATGTTTCATTTTGGAGTGTGTGAACTGCGAAGCTGAAGTCCTGCAGTGCAGCTGGGCACTGACTCAAGGATTCAGTGAGTGTTTATGTGGAGTCTGTGTGTTGCTGGAGACTTCAGTTGATTCCCATCTGCTGCAGATAAGGGGCTTCCTAGGGATGCTTCATGAGGCACGTTACCATAGCACCAGGCTCCTCAGATGTAGCATGATGTTGTTTCACTTGTCTGAGCAGGACCAAAGAAGTGATGCGTATATTATGTTGTGTTTCTCAAAGTAGTCATCTCTAGTCTTGTGCAAAACAATCCGTACCCAGAAATCATAGATATTGTGCCATTGCTTAAGGATAAAAATTGAGAGAGGAGGTTCTGCCATTACTTGTAAATGAAGATGAGCCTAGAAATGACAGTGGCATTGATCAAAAGTGAGCTTCAGTGAGCCAAAAAATGTAGGCTCAGGTAAAGAAGCTACACCAGCTTCTTACAAATTGCAGTTAAGACATCTTTTCACAAGTGTAATTTCTGTCAGGCTCACAGGAGTTAAGGGAAAAATCTCTGCTGTGCTAGAGGTCAGTAAAGAAGCAAAAAAAAAGTTTCTACCTGGAAACAGATATTTCTGTGACTGTAAGGTCACTGGGAAACACAAATAAGTTTTGAAAATAGCCCTCTTTTGGAACTTCTTATATTCTACCCCAGATTTGTGACTGATGACTACTTTTAGAAAGATGATGCTCATATTCTTAACAAATTGCTGACATTCCTCTTTCGTGATACAGTTGAACTGTTGAGTAAAAACAATGATTTCACACTGTGTATATATATAATAAATGTTCCTGTAAAGGTTACAAGTGGTTTAAGTGTTCATCCCTACCCCTTGTATATTTCATATTAGGGGATCAAAATCATATCGTCCTGACTCCTTTTTTTTCTTCTCTTGAACTTCATTCTGATTTTAATGCAATCCATCTTAAACCCCACCAAAACCAACTAATTGTAGGATATTATGGTTTCAATGTCATTGTTTTGAGCATACTAATACATGAATCTGTGTAGCCAATGGATCAAGGACAGCTGGAGGCCAGGCTGATGTCAGGGCCAAATGTGACACAGGTCACAGGTCAGAGGTCCATGCAGGACACCTGGCTGACCATGGCCTTTGTATGACACAGCCCAAACTGGGCTGGGGGCCCAAGTGAGACTGGTCAGGGCAACCAGTCCCCACCTCCCTGGGACCCAGGGACCAGACAGCATCTGCATGTTCCCTACCACATTTGCTACTGACCTTGTTCAACAAGAGGCTTTGTTAAACAAACACTCTCAAAAGAATGGGCCAACATTTCAGCTGCAACTGAATGTTAGAAAGCAATGCTTTATTTGAACTTTTCTGCAGTAATCATTATTTCTGCAACAATCAAAGCTAAGTAACAATGATATATGAACAGCAGGTTAAGCCTTTGTCTCCTTAGAGAATCTAAGAAAGGCTTGTCACAGTTTGCTGTGGTCTCTCTAGCTGATTAAACAAAGCCTTCCTAATGTGGGTTCTGAAACTTGAAAAAAAATCTTAAGATAATTCACTGGAAGAATAATGGATACAATGTTAATTGCAGCATAACTATATTTGCTACAGTTGCACCAAGAGGGATTATCATTCAAATGTGAAATATGAGGCATGTATAACTGCAGAGTCATGACATATTGTGCAGATCATGGCCCAAGCAACTGAATAGTATTTTTCATTTGTCTGCCCATATCTTTATCTCTTTCCCTTTGCTTGTGCTCCTATTTTATCATATACCGGGTCTTTCTCTCAGTGTCCAGAATGAATTATGAGTGCAGAAAAATACTGATGTGGTCCTTATTTCTGTAGCAAAATACTCCATATCTGGGAACAAACAGTGTGACAATGAATGCAGCATCTAAGGAAGTATTGTATTTCTAAATGTTATATATAAGTATATGTGTGGGAGTTGGCTTCGAAATTTAGACTACTCCAGCAGAACAAAAAAGTCGGAGTAATGTTATTTACATTCATGCTGTTTCTTTTTTTTTTTTTCTTGTTTGTTTTGTTATCACAGTTTTTATCCTTCAGGGAAATTACTACTAACGAACTGACTTCCATCTTGGTTGTAAAATTGATTATGTTCTACCCCTGGAACCATTCAAAATAGTTGTGCTGGGGGCCTGAAATAAACTGCTATTATAGCAGGAGAAAATTCTCAAGGCTTCATGTCCTAAGCTAATAACAACTCCTGTCAAACTAAAGCCTAGCCAACCCTTTTAGTCTAAACAAATACTCTGGTTTCAGTTTCAGAAAACATTTGCCATTTGAGCAAAATTGGTTTGGTTGTTAGGATATTTTAAAGTAAAAATAGGGACCAGGAAGGTTCCTTTCAAAAGGCAAAATCAATGGAATAAATGACATTAAGGTGTGTAACTGCAGTCTGGTGCATATGACAGTATTAAACATTTTTGCAATAAAAAGCCATTGGCCTGGAACAGCTCGGCTTTCTAAGCTGATAACATTTTAGTGAGAAAATAACTTTAATAATCCCCCTGAACATCATATGCATGCAGAAATTATTAGATTAGACTGTCCTAGTTATCTGGTTATTACAAGGCTTCTGCAGGAATCACACCCAAGCCACAGGAAAACACCGATTAAAAAACTCCAAAGTCTAAAGATCGGATAATTACCAGAGAGAAATCAGTGATTAAACAATAATATTTTAAATAAATGGCATTGCTGAAAGGCTTTTTCAAAATGTGTTTTAATAATGTTTGTCTCTGTTAAGCCTTGGCGATAAATAGACAAACCAGTATAAAACATGGGAACTTCTCTTCTAATTAAAAGACTGTTCACAGCAAGAAGGAGGGCAGAATGAATCAGAGAACCCTATGACTTTGTAGTTTCTGAACTGAACCCCAAGTTAACTTAATTGGATTCTTGCCCCTATAGTTCTGTCCCCCCCTTCCTCCCCCTTTGAATGCATGACCTGGTTTCTCAAATCCATTTGGCCAGCAGGTATCCTTTATCATAATGCCCCCTTCAGTGGGCAGAAATGGATACTTCCAGAGAGCCAGTTCATCCCTGTGGCCAATCAACATCTAAAGTGGATGGGTCGAAGTCTCCCCTGGAGCTCCCTATCTGTTCAAATGGTGAGCTGAATCCTTCCCCCATCATTCACATGGCTGAGGACCTTGCCGAGGACAGCAGCTGTAGCATTATTGCAATTTGAGAGACAGCAAATAACTTACTAATCAAACAAACTGCTTCTTCGTTCTAGCCAATGAGTGACAATATATAAGGGGCAACTAAGGCATAGCTCCTTTTGTCTTTTTTGTTGGAACAAAATTCAATAATTTTGCTTTCTTTTCTGTGCAGCAGAACAGTTCCATTTGAGCTTTAAAACCCCTTCTCTTCCCAGCCCTGCTTGTGGTCTACTGTACATATTGTGGGAGGTAGAAGAGATGCACTAATATCCTATCAGGCTTGGGAAGGCATTTAAGGTGTATTTCCCTTTTCCTTGATGAGTGCCAGTACCACAAAGCTTCCAACAGAAAGACTGGCATGATTTTGTTTTACTACTCCCGCAG
This sequence comes from Falcunculus frontatus, assembly GCA_013398115.1. Taxonomy (NCBI): domain Eukaryota; kingdom Metazoa; phylum Chordata; class Aves; order Passeriformes; genus Falcunculus; species Falcunculus frontatus. Next base: position 599,875 of record VZRV01002387.1, on the reverse strand, counting down.
TTACTGAGGCATTTCTTTACAGGACCCAAGGCTGTCAGTATGTGCTTGGTGGACTCCTGTGCACAGTCCTTGTATGTTCTCATTGTAGCTCCAGAATCATGTTTGACCCAGGTTGGAGCTAGATACCTCCCTGCATGTAGAAGGAGGGATTCTGGGCATGATTAGAACTCAGCTGGCCAGAAAATGTTAAAGTTAAACATCGAAGGACCTGCTGAACTTAAGTTATCTCCAGAGCTAAGCAGCAGCTGAACAAGGGCAAAGTGTTTGGACTTAAGCACTTAGATCTTTTCTGTATCTGGGATCAAAGGGATTGGATAGAGAGGAAAGATGAAATAAACACTCCCCTCCTGTTAATTTTTATCCCTTTGTACAGCCACTGGGTGGAAAAGAAAAGAGTAAATACTTAGGAGAACTGGGTTGTTAAGGCCAAGAGGGGAACATCACTTGAGTCGAGTTGAAAGAAAGAACATACTGTGATACAGCAAATTACTTTACAGGCCATTGGACCTAATGCAGCCATGAGAAATCACCTGCCACGTAAAAGTGGGTTATTTTCCTCAGGAAAGAGATTGTGGGGTTTTATTGTAGCAATGGAAAACCAGTGCCAATGCACCTGCTGCGTGGCAACACCAGTGCCAAGAGGAATGTTGACTTTCAGCCTTTCTGAAGATATATTGAGGAGTAATCAAAAAATAACAGCCCTCAGATAAGAACGCAGAGAGCTTCCCAAGAGCTCAGCAGATCCTCTGTGGAGACCATTCTGTGCAGGAATGGCTGCTGCCAAACATGCAGGGCAGCTCTGATGGTATTCATTAAGGGTAAGAAGCTTTTCCTGAGGATGCTTTGTGCACCCCTTCCTCTGGTAAAAGCATATTAATATTGACTGAATGGCACTGATGGATTTTGATGGGATGGGCATGAAAAGAAATGTGGTGAGCATATTTGTTGGAGGACCAGGTCCTGCTTGTGGCTTTTTCTCTGCTCTTCTGCAGTTACTTGGCAGCTGGGGATGTTAAGCAGATGTGGGTTTGTTAGAAACAGCAGGCTCTGTTCCTTTGCTCCCCTCCCACCTTAACGCCGCTTAATGTAATGTTTGTGCCTGGGACCTGTCCTGTGTGAGTAGCACTGAGTGGCTGTGATTCCCTTCCTCCTTGCTGCCCTCACAGTTCAGACCGGGGCTGGGCTCCTCTGGCACACAAAGCATGCTGAAAAAGCAGCCTTTAAATTTTAATTTCCATACTTTAAAGTGTTTTTGTGTAGGAGTTTTCTGCACTTAAGCTTCCTGATGTGCAATCAATCAAAGTCATGGCTGCTGAAATAACATTAGATCCAAGGTACCCTTTAGGTAGAGTAAGTGTTGTAAAATTGACAAATATGTTTACAAAATAAACAATGTATTGACAACTTAAGCAAAATTCTCTCTTGCAGCTGCATATGCTGGAACATCTCCCTTGCCCTCCCCCCACCTTACCCATGAGTATGGCCTACTCTGAAATAAACCTAAATCTGTTTTAATTTCTCTTCACTGCTTCTTATTATGTCCAAAACCAAGCTGACAGCAACAGCCAAGAAGAAGTGGGCACTATTATTGCACATTTTTTCCCTGTCTATCTCCCGTTCTCTTCCTGATGTGTCTGACAGTGATACAGATACACATTTTTTTTGCAAAATCCCATTTGTAGTATGTTGGTGATGCAGAGTCTCCTCAGGAAAATTCTTGTTGATTTAGGCAGTTCTGTGGAACAGACAGCAATGTGCATCTGGGAAGGATGATCTGAACTCTAAAACGTGGATTAAGATTTCATTCAGAGCTCTTCCACTGGCCCCTCCAGCAAACCTGGGCAATGTACTTACCATATACACACCTTAATTTCCCTATTTGTAAAATGGAGCTAAGAGTATTTGCCTACATTGCACACACTCATTGAGAAGCAGGTGGATTAGCTTCTTTAAGACTCTTCATTAAGATATTTCAGAAGAAAGAAACAGAGAAATACTCCTGTTTTGAAATACTTGTAATTTGAAATACTCCTAGGTCTTTGAGTCTCACTAGATTCAATCTATTCTCTGCTAACTTGTGATGTTCCATGCAAAAAAGTTATCTTTTTTTGTTTATTTTCTATCTCCATCATAATTGCAAGTGATTAAATGTCAGTTCAAGTGAGAAACATGTAACAGGGTTCACCAGCCAGGCAAGTACTTCCCCACACATCTAAGTAATGATGAAGCAAGAGTAACTGAAATTTCTGACATCTATTAATAACTTATCAAACTGAAAGATAGCTCTTGAATATAATATGAAGTGTGTCTCTTTGTATTTCTAGCCATGTGTGACTCTCCTCTGAAACTTGATAGTGAGGTTGGAGTTATTAAGAGGTAGGATTTTTCAAAAGATACATTTATTGATGCTGAACATGAATACTGGGTAACACGGCAATACAATCCAGGCTTCTGTACAGGACCAGCAGATCTTTTGATCTAAAAGGAGTCAAATCTGTGTAATATATGCTGAGTCATAAAGGAAATGGAGGTTGTAATGACCACGTGGATATAAATGATGTAGGTGTGCAGTCCTACATTTAAGTTAGTAGCAGAAGCAGGCCAATGTTGTAAGAATATTTAGTGCTGGAAAGAAACCTGGTGGTGAGCTATTACTCCCCTAGACTTACCAGTAAGGCAAATGCCTACAGAATGATTCAAGAAAGATACATGTTCATTTCCAATTATGCAGGTAGAATTCTTGGCTTAGACAGTCCATTAAAATGTCCTGAGTGAGTTATAGTTTGACCCTGATCTTCATGACTTAAAATTGTGACCAATGTGCTTTCTGAGCTTCCTTAGAACTTTAAGAGAGAGAGAGACTGGGGGTGGGGTGGGGGGTAACATGACTCACTTCAAAGCTTTGTTCTTCTTCAGCTACTTATGGAACTGACAGGGGGAAAGCTATATAGGTTGTTATTTATATATAGGCTGTTTTCTTCTCTTGCGTAGGCTGACTCGGCTTTGCAGCTTCTTTTAAGTTACACGAGTCAGCTGAGCATGCCAGAATTGCCCGAGAATCAGAAAAGCTGTTCCATTTTTCCCTTCCTCTCCCACCTCTGACATGTGCTGTGCCCAGCCTGGGGAACCTGGGCTTGTGCGGTGGCTGTGCCAGGTGTGCCCACGATTGGAGGGACAGCAGAAAACAGGCTCTAGGGCACCAGGTCTGTGACTTTGCAAGAGGAACAATCCCAAGCCAGAGCTTTGAAGTGGATGTCTTTATTTTCTTCTCACAATGAGATGCCGCAAGAGATTAAAAGTTATACCTGAACTTAAAAACCACCGATGTTTCATCAGAACATGAATAAAACAAGAAAAGTTAATTTTTTATTTTTTTAAATGAACAGAAGTCAGAGCAACTAGATAAGACTAAGCAGGAGTGCAAAAGTTCATGCACAGCCCTCCTCCCACCTACTGTGTCCTCAGCTACAGCCATCCCAATGATTTTAAGGGGTAGAAAACTCAGTTTGGTCCCCTCTGGGCTTTCAGGAAATTGTTCTGTTCATCATCTCTGAGAGTTTCTCAGTACAGTTTCTCCAGATCCCATATCATTTAAGCTTTTGAACCTTCTCCATCTTAGCAGGATTAGCAGTTCCCCAAGGATGCAGAAGTGTCTCCTCCTTGTAGGTGATTCACCCTCATCTATTTACTGTTTTACAGACACAGTATGTGACACAAACTAGGAACACACACACAAACACACACACAAAGAGAAGTAAAGGGACTATACTATCAATTATAATGCCATTCTTGTAGAAAGGATGAAACGCAATGCATCATATGCATGACCCTATAAATTTGCAAATTGAAATAAGAAAACCAGAAGTTATCTGGTCCTTACTTCCTGCACAGAGGAGCAATCTTCACTGTGAATCTTCACTGAGCAGTGGTGATATCCTCAGTAGCTCACTCCAGGATAGTTAGCTCCCTCCTGGTTTTCTCCAGCCTTTTCATAGGGTGAACGTTCATCTGTCAGTATCATGAAGTCATTCTGGCAGCAAGATTTTGCTTGCCACAAGGCAACCGAGTTCAACAAGCCTTGAGCATGTAGTATCAGGCTGACATGAAAACCATTCCCTTTACTTGTGCTGCAGTGCTCTGAACCTTGAGGGCCATCCAGCAGTCTTTCTGAGAGGCGCCTGTGCTGTCCTTCAAAGAGCTCTCCACATGTACTCCAGACTGCTTCTGTCACTGGTACTGAGTGTTGTGGGCACTGCTGGTGCTCAGTGGCGTGTGGCTCCTTGGAGAATCTCTGGCTACTTTAACTGCAGCTGCAGACTGTACAGAACAAATATAGCCACTGTGGCTTTAGAAAAGGGATGAGGAAAAAAGAGCAGTTTATAAGAATAAACATTGGCCTTCAGGCTAAGCAATCAAATAAACTTCAGAAAACAGTTTTCCCGTTACAAAAGTCCAGTACTTTGGCTCAAAGTTAAGTTGAGAATGGAATATAGATGTGCTCCATACATGAGACTGCATGGTTAAAAGGCTTCTGCACAAACACCTTTCAGTGAGAAGTGATGGTGTTCTTAGTTATTGCTTTCATTATATATTTGCGCTAAGTTCCTAAGAATAGTGACTGAAGATTCCACTCAGCCTGAGTGAAATGTGTGATGACATTGTTTTGAACAAAGCTCTGGATATAAGAGTCCTGGAGACAGTTTAACATTACAGTATGATTCAGGAAGTTCTTGGATTTATAGCTCAGGTGAACGTGAAATCATGTGAAAAACATAATAGCTGCAAACAAAACCTTAGTACAAGGCTCTGCTTGGAAGCAGAGGTTCAGGGTTTGGGACAACCAATTTTTACTCTAAATCAACAGAATTTTCTTTTTTGTCTTTTGAATTGCCAAGGAGACAATTGTACAGCAGCCCATCACCAAGTTTTTACAATAATCAAAATCTGCATCGGAAAATGAGCATGAAAGGTGACTCTGCCTCCTCTGTGCTTGAGTAACCTTGTGAGTCCTTGCAGGTGTTCCTGGTGGTTCCACATGAACACAATGATGTGTTCCTCTGCAGGTTTTTCCTGCCCTGTTCCAGGGCTGATCTTCCACAAAGGAAGTGAAAGCATAATTTACTTAACAATGTCAACTGGTCAGACATCTCTGTCTGGAAAGAGCAGGTAGATCTTGATTAGGAAGTACTACAGAAAAGAGGACAAAAAAATCATTACATTTCAAAGAATGTGAATAACAAGGAAGGAAAACAAGGAAGGAGGTACACGACAGTAGTTTCAAACTGTGCAGGTCTGCTTCTACCACAATGCCTGGTGCTCCAGGAGCCCTCAGGCCCAGGAGATTTCTTCAAAAGAGGTGATGTGGGTTGATGGTCTGTAGTTGGTTGGTGGGACACACAGAGTGGGTCAGGCAGGTCCTTGGTTGGAAGAGTCCGTAGGAAAGTATGGATCACTTGGCTTTCTCCACCATCCCGAGTGGTGAAAAACAGAGGTCTGGGCATGCAACCTGTGTTTCACCACAGGCAGTGTTGATCTCAGGTCCTAACCCTCCAGGCTCGAGCTAATTTGGGTGTGATAGGTACATTTACATGAATGTGGCAGCTCTGATCCCTTTAGAATATGGGAACTGATTCAGTTAAATTAAAAAAAGAAATCTTTGTGTGAATCTTGCTAAATACTGCTGTTCATTCCCCTTTATTTGAATTCCATTTCCTTTCCTCTAACCTGCCCTCTTTATCTCATTTTATTTCTTTCTGGTTATTAATATTCAGACCATCAATTTCTTTCAATGTACATTTTCACCTTTGCCATATTCTATTATTCCCATTGTACATCCTCTTTCAATTCTGCATTTCCTTAAGTGCTTTACTGTACATGAAATGTGACTCACTGACACTTAAAATTGGAATTGGACCGTATTATCCTGCCAGAGTCTATGTTTTCTTTGACATCAGCTCAGCTTAAAGATCTGTTTTTACAGATGTTTTTATTTTTCATTTTTAAACTCTTTTTTTCAAAGATAGAAAGAGAAGAAATACAAAAAGATAGAAATTTCATGGACTGTATATACAGATGTATTTATTATGCCATTATTGTCAGTTACAAATTGCTTAAATTATCCACGTATAAAGCATTTTTTCCCCTTCCAGTTTAATCAGATGAAAGAAACAATTCATAATCCAGAGCCAGAAGATATGATGAGATAAGAATAATAAGTGGCTCAGGAATAGTAAGTAACTGATAAAGTAATAGTCAAGAAAGAAGCATATGGAGTTACTGAGTAGCGTAATGACCCATCCCATTCTCACTTTTTTTAGTCTGATCTTATATTTATTATTGATAAGGAAATTTTCTCTGACCAAAGGATTACTTTGATTTACCCATCTCTAATCTAGAGAGACTGGCAGTCATAAAAATAAACAAATGCCTTTTCCAACAGATTAAATTGCTGAAAGTCGTAGGAAATCCAGAATTTAGAAGTATAATCTTAGAGAAGAATTAGAAAATTAACTCTCACAAACAGCAGAGACCAAAAGTGGAAGAAAAAAGCCGTGTTGCCCTAGGCATTCTTTTCTAATTTTAGGTTTTTGTTGTTTGGTTCAGTGAATTGGATCACTTTTAGTGGTTCACTTAGTTGTGACTACAATAGGAAATACAGCACAGAGAAGATGTTGTAGAATTTTCTGAAGTCACCTGAGATTTAACACACTTTTTATGCTGTCCAATGAAGAAATAATACCAGAATATGTATGTATAGGTGCGCATGTTCTTGGTATTGATCATGGTAGCTACACTGACATATGCCACTTCTGTGATCCTTACCTGCTTTACTTGGAAGGAAGAGATTTGTTCCTATTGCTACAAAAATGAAATCCTGACTTGTTATTTGATAAAAGTCATGCACTGAGTCAGTTAACTCTTCAAAGGTCAGTGAATAATGCAATTTGGTGCAATTCTTCCTAACTGGATGGCAGAGGTAATAACTGAACATGCATGACTGTGGCTGAGCTGAATGAAGATTACTTTTCACCTGAGGCAGCTAAAGATCTTTTGGATCTACAAACAAAAAGAGTTTTCTAAAGCTGAGTTAACAATAACAACAAAAAAAATTCAGAAAAGCATAATCACAGCAGGAAAGCTGGCCTTACAGAAGTAGGCACTCTGGCTCTGCTCAGTTACATACCGCATTGAATTCTGATTTCAAATGAATCTTAAATAGAAATGCTTCTTTGGTCAATATCAGCATTTTACTCTATCTATGAAATTAATGACATTGTTCAAAGATTCTGCCAGTCATTCTTGCTAGCAGTCATGCAATCTTTCTCGGTTTTTTCTCCTTAGTGATTGTTTTTAGCCAAGCTCTTAACACTGAAAAATTTACCACTTAGAGTCCAAGTATTCAAGTGAGCATTTAATGACATTAAAGAAATATTATCTGTTGATTTCACTGGGAAGGAAGAGCCAGAATCTTCTCGTTGTAAACAAGACCCAAGACTGACATTGTCATCTATCTGCAAAGGCTGACAGGATATGTTTTTAGCTGTGTCTTAATGCAGCCACATATAATTCTCAATTTGCACTGTGCTCAGCTCATATGTGGGGGTGTTTCTGTGTGATAAATGTCTTTCAATTACTTAGCAATAAGAAGCTGCTTCCTTGTAGCAGAGACATCAATCCTTATTTATCACCTTTGTAAACTGATCGCCATGGCTTCACCAATCTGTTGATTACTTTCTTTGGTTCCTACACAAGAAACATCACAAATATTGGTATTATTTATTTTATTTCTGGCAATGTGAACTTGCTTTATTTACAAGCCAAATGAAGAGCACTGAGATGTGCTGAGATGGTGGGGCTGTAGTAACCTGTGGGGACTGTGTGAGCACAGAGTCCTAAGGTTTTTGTGGGGCAGGAATATTTCTTCTCCCTTTGACTGTAGAAAGCTTCATTGGAAGTCTGGTTGGTTTTCAGGGGAAAAAAAAAAAAGAAAAACACTTAATCAAATGGTTGTAAGTGCTTATTCAAGACCAATTTCTTGAAGATGGAAGAAGACAAAACATACAAAAAGAGACCAAGGAAAATAGCAAAGATGTGCAGAATCCAAGTGGTGAGAAGCTGATGTTTGGCATTGCAGGTTTATTCCTGGGACAGCTCAGGCACAGACTGTGGGTCTTACTGGCTTCTCTGAAGTCTGACCAAACAGTACTGCCTCTGCCATGACATTGGGTGGGGTGAGGTGCCTCTTGGTCTCCGACACTACTGTAGAGCACGTACTTGTTGGCCAGCTAAGCCAGAATCTTTTCACCAAGAGAGCAGAGAGAGGCAACCAGGCTGAAACGTTGCAAGAACCACAAATTCGTATTTACACATAGTGTGAAGGATGTGGCTGAGCTGGTGGAAGTGGTGATGTCCCAATCCTGTTCTTCCCCAGTGTTTTTCAGGATCAGGGCAATGAGAAAAGTCAGCAGTGCTCTGGTGCACGCCAAAGTCCTAATAAAAAATGAGCAGAGGAATTTGCATTTTTTCTGCTCTTGTTTTTTTATAGTTTTAATCTGTTTCCACAGGAGGCTAAGGCTCTGTTCAATCTTGGGTGCACTCTACCGTTGTTTACAAGGCATGAACTCAACACACTTCTTGAGTGGGGCCACCAGAACCTCTAGTTTCTGAATAATTTAGCATTTCACTTCTATACCTTCTTGTTAACTATTTCTGCAGTGGTCTGAGCTAGACTTGAACTCCTGAGATATGAGACATTTCCACTTTATTGTCATCTTAGAGAGAAGTGTTACAACATGCAGTTGACTATCAATATGCAAAAGTGGGCTTTTGATCCCAGTTACAATTTCAAGTAGTGTTACTTGATGCTCGGTGGCAGAGATCAGCCTGTCGCTGCATCATCAGTGCACCAGAAAAATCTCACAATTTGCTCCCAAGCTGAGCACCAGCACTGTTCTCTGTTCAAATCACAAGTCTTTGTTTTCTTGGCTGTAACCTGCTCTGTTAGAAAAACTGCCTTAAGCTATCACTCAGACTTCTTTTTCTTTGTCTGAAAAATAGTCATACTATTTTTAGGGAAGTTGAGGGCCTTTGAATCACAGAATCACAAAATGGGTAAGATTGGAAGGGACCACATGGGGTCATCTGGTCCAAGCTCCCTGGTCAAGCAGGATGAAGTGGAAATGCTACATCCTGTCTTAAATTTACTGTACAGAAAGAATGAATTGTCAGGAATGGGAAATACAAGGCAACTACACCATGTAATTGCACAAAATGACACATGATGAGTGTGCCAATACTTCATATGGCCTTGGAAAAAAACCTCAAGCAGTATTGGCTTCACCAATCTGCTAACTGATTTTGTATTCATGGTATTATGTTTTTCAAAGGTGAAAATACACCATTTGGGAAGAACAAAATGTGTCAATAGACACTGCCCACGCTAAAAATAAATATTTTATTGCTTTTCTAAAGTGGCTTTACTTTACCTGGAGGACAAGTTTACTCCTTTTTTTTGTGATGTTTCATATAGAATATAGTTAGATAATTTAAAGAAATGTCAGTCCGGTGTGCAGTTTTGGCTCTGTTCTCTGTTTTTCACATCCAGCAAGATGCATGGTAACACAGTCTTGTGTCATCTGAACCAGGTGTTAGCCATGTCCTGCAGAGTATTGGATAATTCCTGCAGTTTCTTGGGGGCCAGCTCCGCTCCGAAGTTGGGGAGCATCTTGCTTTCTCTCTTCAGTGGGAGCTGGATGGAACTGGCACAGAGGTAGCTGTGACTGCTCACAAACCAGGCCTATGTTTTTGGCATCTTGGCCTGGTTAGCGCAACAAAAATAGCTATTAGCCCTACAAGGGAATTTTGTTACATGCCTGTGATCACCTCTTCTGGCCCCTGCCCAGAGGAGCTCACTGAACATCTTTGGAGATACCTTAACTCACTGATCTTCATCAAAGACTTGAAGAAAATTTCCTTTTATCTTTGAAGGGAAAACAAACCATATATGTTTCCCATACATTTCCTGGCTTGAATGCAGTCAGCATTTATTTCTGCATCAGCAGTGAGTGGGAGGTTTAGCATCTCATGACTTGGCAGAACCAGCAATAGAAATAGAGCAAAAGATTTTGGATGAATAGTTTATTCACTTAAAAAAGGCAATTTTGGGTGGCTGGAACAACTTGTGAATCCTTGCTGAGTTAGGTGGATACTTTCACATGGAATCTAAATAATGGAGGAAGGGTAAAGGAATTTTTTTTACCCTGTTTAAATTAAGTATTTCTTGCTTGTTTCCTGTTTTGTTTTGAAAATTGCCCACTTTTCATTTAAAGTAACTTTTGTTTCAGTTTTGATTTAAAATTATACTTTGTTCTATTTCTACCTTTCCAATCTGAAAAATTCTCTGAAACCTTTTTCCCCAAGAGTTTATTTTAATGCACAGGAGAAGTTAATTTCAAATTGTAAGATTTAATTGTAGCTGAAAATTTTATTTTTAAAAAAACCCTTGCCTAGAATATGGTATTGTGTAAAAACAGAGGTTTGGGGCCTCATATCATGAGCAAAAGATATATTTTCACAAGATTCCACCTACCAAAATAAGTGGATATATGTTTTTTAACACAATTTGAGTACCTTTTGCTGCATACTGAAGTTATTTTCATAATGCAGAACCCTGGGAGAGGATGGATGTGTCTTTATTTCCATTCAGACTCAGAGAGTTAAAGCAGTTGTCTGGATTCTCATGAGACTGGCATTGTAGCAAAAACAGAGCTCACATTTGGGTTGATTCACAAATGTCAACAAATGACAGCTGCTGAGCTGCAGGACCCATGACCATGTTTTCCCCTGGATCCTCTCCACAAAAGCATTCTTCATTCTGGTGGTGCCACACGGCAATGTGCTGGAAGGGGCCCGAGAGCTGTGGGAGAGTCATGGTGATAAAATAAAAAGGGCTTGAGAGGTGCAAGATTTAATCCCTGCAAGTCTTTCATGAACAGTGTAATTCTTCTTGTACTTTCATTTCCAGGAACTTCACTGGGGTCATTGATGCTACAGCAGTGCTGTACAGAGAACAAACTGGTCTTTTTTATATAGTGGGTATGGCCAAATAACAAATGAGGAAAATTATGAAGGGAAAGAAGCAGCTTTGTCACATTTACTATACTTAGCCTTACCATACTTGGCTCTTGATGCAGACAGCTCTAATTCTGAAAAAGTTCTCTCATTAGCTGGCCCTAAAACATTTACAAAGCATCTGAATAATGTATATAATTTATGGTTTTATTGGTGGGAGCCATTAAATCCCCTCCTCCCAAACAGCATTAGGGAGGAAGCTTGGCAACATGCAGTAAAAAATGGAGCAGCTATTTAAAGAAAGAAAAGGACAAGAAAATCTTATTGAGCTTTCTGAACATGATAACGCTAAAGAAGGCAGTGTTTCCAAATATCCACTTCTAAAAGTACTTTTTAGTAAATTGAGCCAGTGTGCCATTGGTGTTACAGGCTTTTTAGAGGAAGTTTTACAAGGCCTACATTTGAAAACAAAGCCCACTTACTTTTCATTTTATACATGGTAGCTTAATAATGTCAACTTGGAATTTGTATTGTTGCTGTCCTGCAAGTGAAATTATGGAAAAGGTGGCAAGTGCTCAGGTAACAGTCTCTACTACATAAGGCTCGTGTTTCTGTTTTCTGCTCCGTTCTGATTAGGATTACATCAAGGTACTGGCTAACAGAGATAATTCATAGGCTTTATCTAGACAAAGTTGGTGTATATCAAGCATACATGTATACCTGAAATAGCCTTCCAAAATTCCAGTCTTGGTCAAAAAGGAGAGACTGGCATTTTTAGGGTACAGTTTGTTTGGCTGTAGTGTAGATATCTACGTTCCGCTTAGAAGAATTTTGTCCTAAAATCGCTTGTTTCTTAGCATTAATTGAAAAAAATCCCCACCTGTACATAGTGCTTTTGAAGTTAGGTGAGAAAAAAAGTCCAACAAAAAAATCAGTCTATACTGTCCTACATGTACTCAGTAGTGACCATGGAGCATGAAGCATGGACATGGTAGTTAAGGAAGCTGGAGATAGAGTACTGCTTGTTGAGTCCTTACTAAAACAGGTGCTATAAGCCTTTAAGCTGAAAAACATACAAGTTTTCATGCTATACTATGATCTGGGGAAAAAAAAACCCTAGCTGATAACATTGTTTTTGAGTTTGATGGAAGAACCTCCCTGAGCAATGGATATGTCTATGCTATCATGATTTACTCAGTTTTCAGACTCCAGCTTCTATGAGCACATCAGAAAATTCCATATATTTTTAGGCTTTTAGCAGCACAATTCTGTACATACTGGAGATTCATAGGTAAACTAAATTGATTTGAAAACAAAGGTGTCATCTTTTACTCATTGCAAGATTTTACCATTTATTTACTTTTAATATGGTGCTGGAAGCAATTCCTTTCTGTTTTAGCATTTAAAGCTGTGCCATGGTGTGGCACTGGCCAAACAATAGAACAAGCTATGTACCTGCCAAGTATATCATTATTCTCTGATTCCAGCCCAGCAGGCTGGAGTTAAAATAATCCAGCTGGCTCAGCAGCTATGTGGATGCCATTTATGGTAGCACAGTGTAAGTGGCAGGATGGCTAACTCAGGGCTTCCTTTATCGTTTTGCCTTCCCTGCTTTAAGCCCACCAGGACAGGATTTGCACAGTCAGAAATGCTGATTCTTCTGACTTCAGCTCCCTGCATTGTGCTGTCTCTGGCAGCACAGTCCAGCTGTTTATGCATGTCTAATACATCTCCTAAGGGCATTTGTAAAGGAAAACAAGCTGCCCCTTCAAGGAAAGCAACAAACAATCTAAACTCAGCTGCGTTTTACACAAATTACAGTGACTTGACTCCTACTGCGCCTCAGCCTGTGGCACCGAGTGTCTGGGACATTGTTGAGTTTTCTCTGGGTTTCACAGCTGCTCAGTAAAGATGTAACTTGCACAATTTTTTATGTGTGGGAGAGTGAACTACATACCTGCTGTGTATCTAATTGAAAGGCACAGATTCATGGTGTCACCTCAGCCTATGCGAGCCGTATGCTGGCCATTACCACGTGGAGCTGCACTACTGCTACTGAAAGGCACTGATGCAGGCTGAATAACAGTGCTTGGCTCCTCTAAAACGCCCTTCTCAGTGTTCAGGATCTGCAGGATGAAGCTCTGTATCCTTTCTGTTGTGCTTTGAATGCCAGTTCCTCTGCTCCTATTGCTTTCTGAAGCACATAGTGCAGTATATTCCATTTGATGTTAACAAAAGATGTTCTACAGACTTTGAAAAATGATGCTATTCAAGCACATGGCAAATAGGAGCAAAACCCACTGATAGAGGTGTGATTCCTTCCATCGTGAAATGGTTGTCCAGCCAGAAGAGTGAGGTCATTTTGAATAGTGTGCAAAGGGTAAGAGGTGGAGTTTTCCAAGGAGATTTGGTCTCCTAAACATGAGTCCTAGGAACACAACACAACCTTTTCTGCTGCATTTTCAGACCACTGTATGTTTTGACTGCATTGAAATGTTTGGCCTGCAGGGTATTGTTAAAAGTTTATAATATTTCAGGGTTTAGGTACGATCCATTTTGCTTATCTTGATTCATCTGTATGGGGGTGCCATGGGCCTCTGCCAAACTGAGGTGACCTTGAGTTTCTGAGACATCTCCAGAGGACTGGTTAATGTGAGGTACTGAAGATTTGTGCTCTGCTGAATTAGCAAATGGATGCTAGGTACCTGATGTGTCAATTTGTGATGCTGTTATTTAGACAACTGAATAAAGCCCTGGGTGTCTCTGATTACAGAGGTGTTCTTCTTACAGACATGAAGAAGAAGAAACTCTATTTGGGTGTTACTAATCTTATTGTAGAGAAGACATGTAAAACAGTTCAAAGGCCTTGCATCCTAGATATGCCGATTCTTCTTCATTCCTTGATTTATTTATGTCAAAGTAGTTTATGCAACTAGCTCACATGTACATCATAGACATTAAGTCAGATCATTGTAATTCCACTCCGGAGGTAATACCTGATAAACAACAGAGGCAACCTGCTGTTGCCTAATCATAAGATTTCTGCTTAAAAACTGCAAGACTACAAAGAAAGGCAGAGACCAAACACACCTATGGAGAATGTACCTTTGATATGCATAGTGTGTAGCTCATTAATTGGCTACTGTTTGGCCCGGTGTGGGTAATATGATAAAAGTCTTGTAACACTGCACTGCTGTAATATATCTGATTTTATTGTGGACCAGTCAATTCAAATCAGAATAGATTTTTACTAGAACAGAGGCAGCTGGTATTTGGGTATTTTTAGTAGATAATATCTATGAAGATTTATTTTTCTTATAGAGATGTTGGATAAAGGTCAAGCAACTAGGACTGAATATTTAATTGGTAAAGTTGTATCAGCCCATACAATAGAATACCCTGAGTTTACTTTGAGGTTGTGGATACCAAATATAGCTAATTAAACAATATGGTAATTGGTTCATAAAAAATTAAAAAGGTATAAGGTATAAACTTTCTACAATTGTTTTTCAATAGGTATTTTATCACACCTTGTATTTGTATTCTTTTTTCCAAACTTTAATTGGGACTAAAAGAACACTTGTATTTTGTTACAGTAATCGTGATCTTTCCCTAAAGGCAGTAGCTCATTTGTGCATTCTTTGTGGACATTCATTTTCATTAATAGTTGAATTATGTATTTGTTATCAGCCAATAAATTAATAAATCAAAGCACAGAACAAGAAAAAACCCACCTTATAGAACTCATGCTGTGCAAAAATGTGTTTATTATCTTTGCATTGATATCTTCAGCTTATGAGGTAGTTTGAGACATAACATGCTGTGTCCTATTTCTTTCTAGGTCTCCTATGTAAAAGCTATTGACATTTGGATGGCCGTGTGTCTTCTCTTTGTCTTTGCTGCTTTGCTGGAATATGCAGCAGTCAACTTTGTATCACGGCAGCATAAAGAATTTCTGAGGCTTCGAAGAAGACAAAGAAGACAAAACAAGGTACAGCTTCTCTTTACCTGGGGTGACTGGGTCTGCCCTGACAGCCCTGCTCATGTGCAGTTGATTTCTTGCCTCATTTCTTCTTGCCGTGTCAGAAGAGTCTCATTCTAAAGTTTCCTTTTGAGTGATTTGCTCCATGATAAAGAGCTGATAATTGGCTGCTGGCTTTATTTGCATGAAGTCAGTAATTGGTCACCAATTCCAAGAATTTTCTTCTCTTTGTGCAATTGCTGAGGCAGCTGGACCTCTACAAATACTGTGCTATTGTATGGCACCCCCAGTGGATAAGGAACTGTTGGGTGCAATGACACAGATAGAGGAACAGTCTTATCCAGATGTGCTGTCATCAGAACATGCCTGAGACCTGTCTTTTCTAGTGCTGCTCCAGCTAGCTATGCTAAAATGGGAGATCTCCCTAGGATAGCCAATTGCAATGATTGGCAGTTCTGCCCTCACTTTTAGACCAACAGCAACTGGTGTCTTTCCAAGCTGAAACCAGGAATCGTGGCCATTTTAAAAAAGGAGGAGGGTTAGGAGGATTTCCTCTCTGGATTTTATCCTTTCACAATTCACTACTGATATAAACTTCAAAATTTTAGCAAAAGACCTATTTTTTGAGTGTCATTATCACATAATCTTATGCCAGTGACTGAAATGTAGAAGAGGGGATTGTTTGTAACCTAGATATCAGTCTAGAAATACTTCTGGAATTCTGTCCCTCTATCCTGGATTGGGGGTTTTTTTAAGTAAATGGGGAGACAAGAGTAGACATTAAATTGAGTTTTAGTCCAGTCATGATCATTCCCACATCTAGGGAATGTGGGAGCTATAAACTGTACATATACATTTGCTAGGTGAAGTAAATATTTGCTTGAGCTGCACGAGTACTTCAAGCCACAAATAATGGTTTCCTTTACAAGAGGGATGACAACAATGGCACAGGGCATTTGTGTTTTGACAGGTCTGTCTAATAAATGTTCTGTAGCTAATGTAATATTTGATGGATGCTCTGGGAAGCAATCCAGTGCTGTTGTCTAGTTTAATATTATTGTCAGATGAATTGAGACTCCGATGAAGATTAGATTACAGGAGAAAGCAGAGATGCTTGCCTGTCTACAGGCACACAGACCACATGCACTGCCACTGGAAGCCTTTGTTTTCAAACCCAGCACGGCAGCAGCAGAAGCTTCTGTATGGCATCTGTAATTTCAATTTTGGATGCAAGGTCTTTTTTAAAGGTGAGCAAGTAGGTAAGAAGCCATCCTTGGTAAGTAACAGTATCCAGTGACATTACTCAGGCTTATGAGATTTTGGTCCATGGAAGTGGTCATTCATCTGCTTCAAAAACTACTATTTTGGTGGCTATTAAAAGAAAGTTATTTAAAACCAAATCATCAGAAGACTTGTGTTTATCCTAAGCTAGATGGTGCATGGATTCTTTGCAAAATAGGTAATGACCTAATTAAATATAAGGAAATATGCAGCAGAGTAAGAGACATCTATCGATTTGCATAGGCTTGCTTTTTTCCTATGAATCTGGTTGCATGAATTACAAAATAGGGAACAATGTTACTAAGGCAGTTTCTTTAGGAGGTGTTTTCTGCATCTCTATACTTGATTTTGTCTCTCACGATTTTCTCAGTTTATTTTGCCGTGAAAGTGATTCTCATTGTTTTGCATGGTGGTCTTCTCTAACCAAGCCATTCTTCTCTTTGCCTGTTGTGTGTGTGTGTGTGTGTCGTCACGTTGCTGCTGTGGTATTCCCATTCTTGCTGCTGCTATCTATGCTGACACTCTGGGGACAGGCACAGACTGTGACTGTTGGGAATGAGAGCGTTGAGTCCGTGCGGCGCATGAATGGCTTGCGGAGCAAAGAGTCATCAACTTACGGGACAGTGAATCAGATCGGCAATTCAAGTTTGAGGGTAAAACTGTAGTGAGAAAGAGAAAGCAAGAGAGTTTTAGTATGTGCAACGATGTCATAAGTCAGCAAAATGGATCATTTTGATGGCATCACTAGCAGTCTCTTGCATTCTCTTTGCTAAATGCCCCCACAAAATACACAGTACTGTCCCCAGCATGAACAGCAGTTTCATGTTGTACATTCTTATGGCCCATCCTTATGCTTGCTTTTTACTGTGGCTGGGCTATGCCACCCCTATTCCAAACCTCTTAAGGAAAGTGCATGTGTATTCAGTAGCTTGGTCCTGTGTAAAGATAGAGTGAATGGGGTGGGGGGACAAGGCCGCAGGAAATGCCTTGAGACGGTAAATCCCACATTGTGTCATCTTTCAGATGAGCATATTCCAACAGAATTTGGTATGTATCTTTGTGTAATGCATTTTTATTGGTGTGGTATTTATTCCTGAACTGTCAACCTGCAGCCTTCCTCATCGTGATGTCCTGAGCCCTGCTTAGTGGAGTATGAATAGCTATGAATGAAAAAAGAGTATTTAATTGGTTTCTTTTTATTTGCTTGGAGAAGAGCCATGAAGCTGAAATCTTTTACACAGTGTAACGTAGCAGATCAGAAGCAATATGATAGCAGCTGAGATTACGAGTTGTGTAGGTAATAAAATCAATGATGGAGGAAGAAACAAGCTTAGTGTGCAGCTCATTGCTTGCTACTAGTGGCTGAGGATTGAAATGTGTTCTTTTAAATAACATGGGACTGGGATTTTAATCTTTCAGGACTTGATTTCCCAGAACAAAAACATTGTCGGAACCACTTTTGAGCTGTTAAGGGCCTCTAACTTTGATCGAGCTCTATAAAGTCATGTGATTATAAGATGCAGATGATTTCAGTGAATTTTCTACACTGTGAAAGGAATTAGTAGCTTCCAAAATCAAAGCAAAACCCACAGTTCATGTTACACAGCAAAATTAAAATAGAGGGTTTACAGTGCAATAAATCATTCACGTGCGGAGCTACAATATCAAGCAGTAGAAGAGAGCCTTAATTTCTGGGTACTTTATATTGTAGAAATAATAATATTTACACATATGCAAAACTGAATATAAAAAGAAAAAAATCAGGGTCTCTCTAGGAGATATGACTGATATTAGTAAGCTGCCACTGAAAAGCTGATGCCATACAACTACAAAAGCAGTCCAAGTAAGTTGTCGGTGCTGCATGTCTCACCAGTCTCAAGGTGTTGGTAGTCCAGCTAAAGTTTGTGTAAGTTGTGGTTATCCCCTCCTTTAGGGAAACTTACAGAAACCTCTCTTCTCCTTTTGAATATTGTGTATTACACAGACAGCCAGGGCAGTACACAGAGGGGCTGTGTCGCTGCAGTGCTTTGCTGCAGAGCCCTAAGAGCTGGAGCTGCTCTGGCATTGTTTTCCCCTGGAGAACTCCCATCACATAAGTGATGCACACTTGAGAGGTCAACAGAGGAGACGTAGCAAAGCAGAGGTTTCTGGAGCAATGCTGCCGTGGTTGCAGCTTGGTACTTTTCTGCTCAAGAGAAGGATGTTTATGTGCAGAAGAGAATGTAGGAACAGAGCCTGTGGTGCCACAAGGAGCCTCACAAGCAGGGAACTTGACTTGCTGAGGTATTGCTCACTGAACCAAAGCTTATGTTGAATGCAAATGTAAAAGTCATAGTCAAGAGAAGACAGTGTAAGACTGTGGTTGAATATCTATACTGCATCACTGAGTGCTAATCTAGGGAGAGAAAAAAGGTGCTAAATCACACCTGGGCATGATTCCTGGATTTACAACTTGATCTAAAAAACTAGAAAATACCTGTTCTCAGTTCTGTAACCCTGTGTCTCTGGCACTGCTTTTGTTATTGCTTGTACTGGGTCTTGTTCTTCTTAGTGCTACAACCCTCAGAGCATTGCATGAAAGCAGACATCTTAAGAGACCCTCAAATCTCTTAAGTCAAAGATCAGGTTGTTAATGTTTTTCTAGGAAAAGTCTGGGCTGTATTGTGAATCATCCAGAAATTGTATTACAGATGAACCATTTGAAAAGATTGCTTTATCAGGACCTGTTGGCATCCTCCACACAGACTAAATCTCTGTATCCTCAGGTTATCAGTACTTCACCCTGTCTGTCTTCCCTATGAAGTTTCTCTTGGAGGAAGCATTCAAAATTTGTTCTAAAGGTAGTTTTTCTGCTCAAGTTAAATACAGCCATCTGCAACAATACTTGACTGCTGAGAGAAATTGCTGAGAGGTTGCCTATTTCTTGTATATCATGATACATAGAGTACAGGCTGCAGAAGCCATGAGTCTAATGGTACTGAGGATGTAGTGAAGTTTCATCATATTACAATCTAAATTTTCATGGTGCCAGATCACTTGAAAGAAAATCACTTATTTTTAAAATACGATTTTTAATAATCAAACGTGATTTCTTAGTTTTCAAGATGATGGGCTTCCAGGGAAGCAAAACTGTTTACACAGGTTCAGTCATTCCTTTTTGAAAACAATAATTATTATGTTATATGATCAGAAGTCAGAATGAGTCACGGTACCCTAGTATTCATATCATCATCTCAAAGATGACTTCCTAAATTATACGTGTGATGGTTACCACTGTGACCAAGACTAGGGGTTAAGTTTGGGACCGTTAGTGTTAAAAGCAATACTTTATAGCTTGAATGAAAAACTGTGCAGCTGGAAGATGTGACAGATATAATCCCATGTGCAGGGAACACAGAGCAATACAAATAACAGTGCTGCAGCCACGGGGGTTCATATGCATGCAGATTAGCAAAGGGAGGCACAAATGGTGTTTTCAAGTGAAAGAGCTGGGACTAGGACTGAGTGGTTACAGAACCAAAAGATAACTCCTCTAAGCAAAGCTGGAAGCACCTGGTTGAATGCTTCAGAGAATTGTTGGCCTTTGGATGGAGCTGCCAGTGGTGAAGCAGTACCACAAGTGCCCAAACAAAGTTACTGAGATAATACAGTATATCTGTCTTTAAAAAGGGGACAAGATGTGCATCGAGTAACACCAGCTTTAATAGGCCATCTCTATCATTTTAATCATACTGAAATCCCTCTGTCAGATCCCCCGAATAATTTTCTAAGATTTTCTAGACTTGCCCATTGAAAAAAAATCAGTGCCTTCAGCGTCACTTTGCCTTTAAAGCACTTGGCACTACTGTCCCTGGTGGGAATGTTTGCCTGCTATCATCCGTGTGCGCCGCGTTCGGCGGGAGGATGTGTGCGCTCCGCGTTATGTAAGGTGCCGCATCATGTGAATAATGGAAGTGCTCAAGGAAAGCCCTTTTGCTGAGCTATTTTTGGTACTCACTGAGCGAGCTCAAACACATGAGTTTCATTGTGAAAAATAGGAGTCTGAGTCTGAGTGGCTTTCTCTCTCTCTCTCTCTCATCCTGCTTACTTAATGGATTAAAAAGCATGTAGCTTCTGCTGTAGATAAACACCCTCAAGATACTGAGGCTACTTTTATTTCTCCAGGGCGATTGCATTAGCACTTTAATGTAACGGTGCAGAAAAAAATCCAGTAGAACATAAATACACCAAAATGATCATTTAGCTTGAAGTTATAGTCCTACATACTACTGCAGTGAATATTTAGCTGTAGTTAAACAATAGACACAATTCACTGCATCATGTTGCCAAGTCACTTTGTGGCTTCATCTGAATGTCCTTGCCTGTCTTTTTATTGTGAGCGTGAATAGGCTAGGAATGGCCCTAGTTAATATCAGTGAAAGTATCGGTATTGTTTTTAAAATGGACATTCATTTACTTAAAACATTTAAATAAAAGCATCATCTCAAATTTGAAAATTATCTTGATATAAATCCTTAGTCTAGCTCTAGGCACAAGTCTAGGGACAGGAGTCCCCAAAGAAAGAGCAACCTGTAGGAAAAAAAAGCAGTTCAGACATGGGGGTGGTATCCAAGCAATGGATCAGAAATTTCTAATAAGAGCAGTCTGACCAGATGGAGAGACTAAGCTTACTGGAAATGTAGATTTTTCAGTGAAAAGCAAACACAGAGATACAGTGGAAGAGAAAAATTTGGTTTCATAGTGTCCTGTTTGGAAGTGTAACTGAAAGTGAAATGAAAGCTTTTTCTTCCCTTATTGGAGGAGGGAAGGTCGAAAATTCTAAACAAATATCTGTGTTTTGTGTGTTTTACTGCCTCAGACACAAAAAGATGGTGGACTATGTGGGGTGGATTTTTCATCCCAAACCAAGAAACAGAGGAGAAAAAGGATAGTTGCATTTCAAGGGAGAGAATTCTGAAAACCAAATAAAAACCATTAAACATTCTGTAATAAAAGGCAGACTAATTTATGGAACATGTCGTACCGGTTCCTGAGAAAGACCTCCACATGTCAAGTCCCGAATATCTAATAATAATTGAAGCGGGTAGAGTGCCAGTGCACAAGCAGGCATAATGGAATCCAGGTACCAGAGTAGAAGAAAAGCCGGGAGAGCAAATCAGGAGAAAAAATTAGAATTTCTGGGGGGAAAAAACCCCTGAACAAACAGCACTGAATCAAACCAAAAAGAAACCACAGCAAACAAACAAATAAAAAAAAGAAACACACAGAAACTGAGAATAGGGAAACCATGCCCAGTCTAGAAAGGGTGGAAACCAGAGAAGTGGATAACTGGTGGGGAGTATGTAAGGCTGCAGAATGATGACTTTTTATACCCACTGAACTGATCAGTGGCACAACAAGGAGTACTCTGTGGGGCAGGGGACAGATGTTCAAAGTGTAGGGACCATGCATGGCACCGAAGCAGCAAGCAGGACATGATACAGTATAATGACTCATGTGGGCCAGCTTGCAAATACTTAAGCAAATTATTCCTTAACGTTAAATAAGATAGGAACAGGACATAAGCTATAGAAAAGCACTATTACAGTATTTCCAATCTGGGGCGATGGAGTGATTGTGTGAGCACCGCCTGGGACAGGTAGGACTGGAAAAGTCAGAAGAAGTACTTGATAAAGTTTTATCCTGTTTCCTCACTAGTGGAACTTTGCTTTAGAAGCACCGAGTCTTCTCTTGTACCTACCCAGCTGAAAGGATCAGCTCTGAACTGACGAGGCTTAGGGACTGGAGTTTGCACTTCACTCGAGTGAGTTTGTCCCGGTAGTTACTCATGAGCAGCAGGAGACACGCCAAAAATGAACTCTGCCGTTTTCCAGCTCATGAAAGGTACTCTCCAGCTGGGTGCAAATGTCTTATTTCTTCTTATACCTAGGGGAGAGTGCAAACTGAAAATAGGGCAGAGGAAGTTAGAAAGAGACAGGAAATATTGTTCTTATTTTTGCAGCTTTAAAGCAACAAGAAGTAGCTTTTCAAGAACCATCTGCCACATGCACCAGCTTTTGTTTTCCAGATTATTTTAGAAAATGGTGATTCTTTCATTGAACGTGTTCTGGACCACCTCATTTCATGGGGAAAAAAAACCCCAATCAGTGAAAAAATTGTCAAATATGTGTTAATGATACAAAAAATGAGGAAAGGAGACTTCAGAAGGAGTGTGTTTAACCTAAACTGCCCCTACCCAAGACTCCAGAAAGAGAGTGAAAAGCCATCACAATCCCAAGATATAGGCTTATGTGGAACAAGAAACACTTTTGCCCTGAATTGGTGCCTTTTTTCTTTCATTGTTGGTAGCTTATCTTTGTTCTTTCCGTGCTCAGAGTCAGGACCCAGTAAGGCCTTGATCTCAGGGTTTCTCACTGCTATGATGACGAGGTCCTCTTTACAATGGAGGAAGTGAAGACACCAGGAGGAGAACAGTTTCTGAGATCCATCATTGCCAGGGGTCTGTTGTGATGCTTCATAACAGTTCTGAGTTCTGTCCCAAGCCTCATTTTCAAGAGCAAAGTATTTCAGTGCTAGCAAAGATAAATTAGTATTTCTACAAGAGAGTGAAGGGGTCGAGCAGTTAGAGCCAAGCATAATGCAGGCTGAGAATGCCAGCACTCTGGATCTGTGTATTCCTACCCTCACTAGCAGCCGTGCTCGCCCTGTGGATCTCCAGAGCATACTACACCAGTTGTATCAAATTACATGGTAAATTGGTGAGATGGGCAAGTGTTCAGTAGGATCCATGAAATGCATATTTACATCTGACCCAATTAATCCCGTTCTTCACAGGGGATAGAAGCTGCTATTTGAATGTAATTAATTGTGAAGCATTCTGTAATGATGTTGTCCAAATGACATTGTTCAAAACCAAATTGTATTAACTAGACTGCTGAAAGCTCATTCTCTCTCAAGTCTGAAAAACTTCGTGGGTTCCAGTAAAATCCAGTTTTTACAGTACTTTTAAAAAAGTGGTGTTGAAGCCATTTATTTCTCCAACTTTTTTTTCCCGAGGGAAAACAGCCTTGTTTATAGTAATTCCTGTTCAAGTTGACATGTTTTCTGATGGCAAACTGATCACTCAGAGCCTGATTCTGACACATGTGGCTTGATTTAATGATCAGATGTTTTTATTTCTCTTGATCCACTGCTGCAGAAAGATGATATTTACTGTAATATGATAATTTGCAGTTGGGTATTTCTCTTGTGGCCTGATACTTTAATTCTTTTGATTATTTGTTTGTGTTTGTTTTTTTGTTGGTGTTTTTTGTGGATTTTTGGTTTTGTTTGGGGTTTTTTGGGGGGCGCAGGTAACACTAATCTTGCACTCTATGTTACTGGGAGTGGATGGTTAGGTGAGGAAGGAGATTTTCTTTTCTACAGCATGAGGAGGGGGCTAGGGATAGTTACACCTTGAAATCCTACATATTCCGAGCGCATTTTGCTGAGTCTTGCCAGAGTCCTCACAAAGACTCATTTCAAGTTGGGAGCACCTGAAAACTCCATGCCAAGCCCAACCACAAGTCACTAAATATTTACTAGCTTCCACTCTCTGGATAGACTCTCCGAGTGGTATCTCAGAGCTGTCCCACTGGCTCTTCCTGCACTACATGTCTTTACTACAGCAGGATCAATGTCAAGAAGGACTTACTATTGAAAAGCTCAGTTTTCCGGTGGCTGGTTGAATATATCTGGCATACTGAGTTTGTCAGAGTGTTTTTAGCTCCTGAAGAAACAGATTGGAAAGGTCAGAAAAGGCTGCTGTGTTTGCCAATACACATGATGTGCCAGAAGTCCAGAATCCTACCTGTGAATTTCTGCATCGGTCCTGTAACTTCTCTCTGAGCAAGGACATAGCTCTTAAAGTCATTTAATTTCTAACTTGTATATGTAGTTTTTCATACAGATATTGTGTGTGCGTTTGTACATACAAATAATCCACCTGTGTAAGTGCAAGTTTTTTACCAAGGCTCCAAGGTTTTATTTTCTCTGCAATAACATGACAAGACTCTTAGGAGACATAACACCTTTGTTTTCATGCTTCACCTCACTCTCTTCAAGTGGTTCTCCATGTAGTTTTCTGATATAACCCTTTCTGCTAGTCATGTGGAAGTGCTCTGCCTGTGACTGACTCATTCACTTTTCTGTTAAGCCTTCTCAAGCCTGCTGGTGGTAGAGACTTGCTTTCAGGTTCTCTGTAATCTTCATCTGTCAAAAGAATAACTACTTTAGAATAGAGATCATGAACTCTGTTCATTAGAGGTTATTGGAGTTGCACAAATGTGAGGTCTTGCACACCATTCTAGGAAAGAAAGTCGCACATTTCCTCTTCAGGATGTAAAGTCTTAGAGGCATCTGAAAGTAGCAGCCTTGACACTCTCTAGCACAAACTTCCCATGAAATTTATCTGTCTGTTGTCTGTTAACTTATGCTAGCTTTCTTTTTGACTTCCATGGTGGGATCAGACACCAAGTCTATTCATTTGCCCCTTCAGCGGAATTTTCATCTTGTAGGCTTTTTTCTGTGCTGATTCTCACAGGCGAGAGAAATTCTGGCAAGTCTAATCGAGTATGATGCCACTACAGGCTTGTGAGATAGAGAAAACTTGTGCATCACAGGATGCTCTTTTACAGTCGTTGGTATCTTCTGTCTGGAAGTCCTTCAAGGTCCTAATGCTCTTTTTTCACCATTACATACCTGGTTAGATGAATTAAGGGGTATTTGTCTACTGCAAGTGTTTCATTGCGTGTCCAGAATGGGTGCATATACACCAATGAGTGGTTAATCAATTCTTCTGAAAATCACTATGTGCTCTTGCTCAGTAATTTTCCTGCCCTGCTAATAGACTAAATATATTTTACTTATAACCTTCCAGTGGCTCATGCAGAAGAAAATGGCCTTTCTTTCAAGATTTGCAAGCTCTTGGCCCATCCTTTCCAGAGGAATGGTGGCAAATTATGCAGCTATTTGACTGCAATTTCCTTGTTTGACTGTAATGTCAGCTAATCTTCCATCAGACAGGTCCCTCCTGGGGTACAGACAAATACTTCCAAGACATTTGTTTTGGAACACACGTGTGTGTGTGTCCAAGAAAAAAAAGCAGAGGAGGCCTAACTTATTTTAGATATTATTTTCCTTACATTAGCTTTACACTGTATTTCCCACAGAGGTCTCTGGATTTCTTTTGTGTCTGTCTACTTAGTAATTGCCAGTTTCCCCATGTATTGGCATTTCCTGCCATGCCTGGGCTTCAGCTTTCCTGAATTTCTTAATTCTAGTCCTCCTTTTGAGCATCTTACATTTGGGTATCATGCTTCTCACTCCAGGTAGCCTCACCAATATTTCTAGCTATGAATTCTCTAGCAAAATTAAAGAGGATTAGTTTTTTTAAAATTCATCTGCTACTTTCAAAATTATTGCTCCATATAGCTTCTTTTTTTAATTACTTCTCATCTCTTTCCTACCAAGCATCAGCTTAGATGCTTGTCCTCATTTGAAAATTTTTTTTATGGCTTTTCAACCTACTCAATGTGTTTTTCATGTAGCATTTGTTTTCAGCTTTACCTTTCTACCTAGCAACAGTCTAATTTCTTATCATGGACCCCACAAAACTGGATTCTTAGCAAAAATAAGATATATCTCTATTACAGATTAGTTTTTAAAATGTTTGTAAACAATTGCTTTAGTAATGCCTATGGAAAGGCATAACATTGAATTTAGATTCCTATTTTCAGGTTTATATCTTAGGAAAAACCGACTTGTCACCTTTTCAAGCTAGACATGCTGCATTATAGTCATAAAACAAAGGGATTTGATAGGAACATTTATTTGGGTCATTATCCAGACTTTTAAGTTAAATAGCCAGCGTAGCTTTGAAATTCATGAAGCAGTTATTCATCAACTGGCTGCATCTCTTTGCTGTGGGAAGCTCCATCTGGAGATGACAAACTCCAAAAAGGCTGTCCTGTGTTGGGCCAGGGCTCTGCCTTGCACAGGAAGCTCTGTGTGACAGCAATATGTCCTTGGTGCATCCTCCTGGGCTCCAGGACTTTGCAGCTCAAGGACTCTCTAAACCAGAGGTGGTATTTTTGTGATGAGCAGCCTTTGCTATTTATGGATAGAGCAGTCAGTTCAATGTGATGATTTATGAATTATTAAAATACTTTTCTAAAACTTGCTATGAGTTGTTCGTATTAGGTCTGCAGTGCTTGTGGGACTAGGAGTATGTATGGCCACTGGAGCCAACAGGAGTGCATGCCAGGGGGGAAAAGGGTATTGGAAGTGGAGGAAGATCTTGTGTGAGGTGAATCCAAAAATAGAAATAACCAAACCTATGTGTAAGATGAAAGCAAACAGGATGACTAAAGGTTTTGCAAACTGTAGCACATATTCACAGTGTTCAGTGGGTATTTGTCATGAGCAAAGTAACCCTGAGTTCAGTGGCTGTGCCTGCAAGGAGGGCAGCATTGAAAGAGAAAGGAGGGGAGGTAGTTGTGTTAATTTTATTTCCTTATCTGATATATTCCTGTTTGCACAATTACACAAACAAGAGAAGGAACAAATTCAGAACATTTAGGGATTTAGAATAAGACAATTTCATTCTGCCATTTCAGGTTTCTCAGACCGTGGCTGGGGGACAACTGGTGCTCCTTAGTCCATGCAAAGAAGGAAAAGGAATGGGGAAAACAAGATTATTTTCTCTCATAATTAAAAACATTGAAAAAAGGAAATCATTAAACACTAAGTCAGTGCTGCTGTTCCAAACCTTCACCTTGGTTTCAGATTTTACATAAAAGCAATTGATTATCTAGCTGTTGCAGTTCTCTTTAAAAATGTCTTTGAGCGCTGCCATTTTGTTCCTTATCTTTAAGATGTCCTAGATTTGTCTGTCATGAACTCTAGTGGAGTCAGTTTTGTATTTTTTGCTAATGGGTTGGTCTTTTATTATTCTGCCCTTATTGTTACCTGGGCTGGGTGTTCATGCAATGGAGATAAACGATACTTTTTTCATAGGGACCAAACAGGAGTGTGAAGAAAAAGTAATAAAAAGTCCAGAGAGGGTAGCTTTTTTCAGGCACCGAAAATGTTGTCTTGCTTCCTAAATGTAAATACTCCTTTTTTTCAAGTTTGCACAAAGGATGTTTTTCCCCAAATACATGACAGCTCTTTTAAGATGCTCTGGTGCTGTATGCTGCTGTTCTTTTACTTCCAGATACTGGGGATGCCTGTTTATGTTGCCTGTCTCTTATTTGCTCTTTGATCTTTGTTCACTTTCCCTTGCGGCTTATATCGTGTTATTTTGTTGTAAAAATAATCTATTTGAATTTTACTTTTTGATGCATGGAGACTGATGCTTTTGTCTCACTTCTCTGTACTGTTACTGCTTTCCTCTTTGTTTGGTGAGTTCTCTTGTGGGTATTTGTGTAGCTGGGGTTGAATATCAGACTTATATCACGACAACAGATCTTTTTCATCAGATGCTGTGTTTGAATCTAACAGCTGCTATTTCATGAATATTTTTTGAACCCCATGCTAAGCTTAGGGATGTTTTTATTGCATGTGACATCCCAGCCAGTGTTCTCAGACTCTCACTTTTTTTCCTTGCTGCTACACCTGACTCTTGTGAGTCTGTCAAATATTTGCCTCCTTCAGCTATGACACCATAATCCCATTCTCCCTCAGTGAGATCTCATTCATCTGAGGGGAGATAGAAAGGTATTTAGCCAAAAACACTATACCCCAGGGGTCCAGGGGTGCCCAAAGGGTAATCAGTATGACATGGTGGGATGTAAATTTGGACCTTCGTTTTACCATAAGTCTTCCCCTCTTGCCTTTGATTTCAGAGTAAAGATGTCTTAGGAATTGGTACCATATGAATCTGGGGATCTTTTCTGCTGGCAGCTTTCAAACCTTTGAAGCAAAGAGGCTTAGACTTTAGCCTCTTTGCATTTTTAAAGCATTACAATTTAGAGGAAGCTGTTTGGCCTGGACGGTTATTGATTTCTATTCTGTTCTTCAAACTACAAGCACAGAATTGTAGGATGGCAGGGAACAGGACCAGAAGAGCCCTTGAGAGCCAGCTGGCAGAGCCAGCACCAGGCAGTACACTGGACAATTTACAATTGCTGAAAATATTAATCAGTGCTGTTAAACATTCTTCTGTAACGTGCCCAATATATCAGGAGTGAGTTTAAGAGAGATTTGTCAAGGATTGCTCCTCAGGGAGACTGTGAGCTGAATTATATCTCTTTGTGGATGTGCTGACCAATAGTTGACTATTTCTGATTTACACCCTGTAATTCTCTTTGACTTGAAAGTATTTCTGGAACAAAGGTGAGTAAAGAAGTCTCTGAACAATTATTTACCTTTCTGGACAGGAACAGTGATAGGCTCTTTCTGTCCTAAGAGTGTTTGGTTCCCCTTCCTTCTGCAGCAACCCAGGTTACAGCTGCAGATATACAGCTACACAAATTTGTATTTATAACTCATGCCAATCTTCTACTGAGATGTCTGCTTTTTTTCTCTGGGATCTCATTCTTTCTTAGCTGCACTTTACTGTCTAGTTCCTTTTAGAGGCTGCCCCTGACTTTAACTTCTGTCTGCACTGAGGAAGCAATTTCTCAACATGTAGATGAGGAGCCGAGATTAATCCAATACTTATTTTGATAGAGATATATAACCCATAAATGCATTATACAGTCTAAAAACAACCTGCCTGAGTAATTAGCTCAGTAATCAGACATTTTAAAACAGTGGCAGAAGAGCAGAGCTGTGGATTATGATGCACAATGATTTACTTTATTTAATAGAAAAGCATGCAGAATTTTAATTACAGGCAGGAGATTTTACATTTGCTGCAAGTACTCCTATGGGTTGCTAATGTGACAGCCGTGGTATGACAAGGAGGGACCACACAAGGCGAGACTTGAAAACTGGCAGATAGGAACACAGAGACTATTTCATTTCAGGCCTGCAAGAGAACACATTTCTGAAATGAGTATGTGACAAGAGGGAAGTATTGGATTTCTGTGTGAGGAGCTGACAAGTCAGACAAACAGCAGCCATATATTATCTGTGATGGTGAAAAGATCACATCATTTATAACCTTTGAAGCAACAGGAAAACTGAACGCAACATCATTTTATAATGATCTAAGAGAGAACCGTCTCTTTTTTTCCCCTCCCTGGTTATATATAGCTGTTAGAGAGAGCCCTGCTGAGCAGAAAATGGAGCATATGATCAAGGGCAGTCCAGTGAGTCAATTTAGTGACTAATACTGTAGATTATCATGTCAAATATATAGCACCAGCAGTATGAACAATAATGAAGCCTAGTTTATTTCTTTCCTGTAAATTGAAATGAAGGTGTGATTGGAATTGTCACACTTTGGATATATGAGCCAGATTCCTTTAATCATCCAAAACAAATTGCCTTATTCTTTATAGCGACATTTATTTTAGGACCCATTCCAAAATTGGCAAGCTGAAACCATCTATTTTAATGTGTCAAACATGTTTAAAATATCCTCTAGACCACTGTCCCCTCAGGTGATGGTTCAGTGGTCTCACACTTTGAAATACCTGCTCCCTTCAGACCTAAAGAACGGATAACTCAGCCTTTCATCCTGTGGGAAGAAATCATTCAGCACAGTACCATGGAGAGACACTCTAAATGAACTCCAGTATCATCAGTAAAACATCCAGCCGTGAAGCAAACAGGGAAAAACACTCGTGAAAACCCCAGATGGCCATTGAAGGGAGCCTTTCCTGCCTGGTTTTCTATTTTCCTGTGTCTCAGAGTATCAGTGAGCAATTACGAGGGGGATATTGCCAATATTGTGCAGTCTCCTTGGGTCAAACTGAACACTGCGTGAACAGAAGGTACAGTTAAGCAACCTGGTAAAAATTCCACTCCAAACAGAAGGAGTTAATTTTAATTTAGCTGTACAATACCAGGCTTCTTGTGTTTTACTGATGTCCAAGCTCCACGTGAAACTCTGATTGCCTTTGGGTCTGTCAAAATTCAAGTGTAAGCAACAGCTTTGGGAATCAACATTTGAATTGCAAATCACTGCCATTCCTTCGGGGTTAAGAATCATAATCAATGTTATTGATTTCTAAAGTCCTTTGTCTAAGAATAGAGATGAGTAACTGAGGAGACATTTACTGTTTGCTAACAGTAAGTCACAAAGCCCAAATATTGCATGTCTGTTAAGTATAATTTCCTGAAACTGGTGAGTAAACTTTTACAGAAATTAGCACAGTGTTACAAATTTAGCACATATAAGGAAAAGCAGATGGTACTGCTGTGATTGGACATGTCATTGGGGTATTCCAGAGCATGCCAAGTCTTTAATCTATTACTATTTGCATATACTACCATGTTACTCAGTTTTCAGTAGACTAGAACAACACGTGCTATGCACAAACAACTCTTTTTTTCTGAGCTTTAAACTTAGAATAAAAATGAAACTCCATTTGCTGGTTTTGCAGCACTCGTGATCACTTTCCAAAGCCTCCAAAGTGCATGTTCTGGGCAGTCAGAACACAGTCACAGATTGCTACATGGGCCCACGCACTCGGTGATCTTCTGTGCATGCGATGGCACAGGCTGTGTATCATGAACAGTAAATCAAATGAGAAGCATCATATTTCAAAATGCTTTATGGTACTGGAAAGTCTTTGAGCAATTATCAACCCCGTGGATACCCAAAAGCAGAAGGTTTTAATTAGAAAAAAAAAACAAAAGAAAACAAAACAAAACCTATTTCCTGGCTATTCTTAAAAAATAGAAAAACACCTCTCAGTTTAAAATGCTCTTGGCAAGGTGGATCTCTACTTTTATGGCTTGCCTTTTCTTTGGAGAAAGATAATTCAGCTGCAAAGAGCAGAAAGGGCCAGAGCAGGTAGGGCTTAAGGAAGGAACTGAATTTTGCAAGCAGAAGATATAGGCCACATATAAAGAAAACAGTGAGGATGAAAGCATCAAAGAGGAGGTAGGCAAAAACAGGTCTGGGAATTAGTGAGGCAAAATGTGTGATAGAAAAAAAAGTTGTAAAGGAGTTAAGAAGAGAAGAGACAGTTGCAGAAATAAGGAGACAGGGAAGCGAAAGACCCAGAGGAGATATCAACTTGCTTTGTTTCACATTAGGGGTTTGAGCTGGTTTGGGCCAAATTCAGGGAAACGTCCAAAAGGAACGTCTCCTCAAAGGAAGGCAGGTTACAGCCGTCCTTCCCCCACCCAGGTTCGGGAAAGAAATATTCCTCGGAGGAATGTGAAAGAGAGAATAAAAACTATTTATTTAACAAACACACAGGAAAAGAATAATAATGCTAAATAATGAAATCTCTCGCTGTGGAGAGAAAACCTGAAAGATTTGAGAGTCCTTCTGTGGGTGTGGTCTCTCTCCTCCTCGGAGCTGGGTCGGCGTGGGGCTCCCCTCCAGGCCGGGGGAAGGTCCCCCGGTGAGGTTCTGATGTTCTGATGTTCTGAACCAGTCCAGAAGAGAAGAAAAAAAGAACCTGAAGTCCCAGAAAAAAACAAGGTTTAACTCTCCGTCTCTCCCTGAAGAAACGGAGCCGAAGAAGCTGGCTGGAAAGCAGGAAGGGTGCTTCCTCCACACTTCTCCCCACACCAGAGAGACGCAGAGGAGTGGTGACCTTGGAGCACAGACTGCTTTGAAAAAGTTTGTCTGGCCTTTTTTTTTCCTTCTCTTCCCTCTCTTGGGCTCAGTTTAAAGGCACAGAAAGGCACAGGAATCATATCCGGGCATAGAGCGATGATAGGGGATACAAATCATAAAGTCACCCGAAGACAATGGGTTCTAAGACCCCATTCCTGTTTCTAGCTCACAGGACAACGGATCAGTTTAATGCCCACCCATTGTAACTGCACAGCATGTGTGATATCCTACTGTTGTCACCAAACACCTCACCTTGTCTGATCTGGGCAGAATGCTTCTGCCCGGTGCTCATGGGGCTCTTGGATGTTCAGTGAAGTAGAAACCTGTGCTGCAAGGTCTCCCTTTCTCTCAGAGGGCTCCTGCTTTGCTTTACTTTTTGGCTTATTGGCATATTTTCTGATGGTGTCATCCCTTCTCAAAAGTGGAACCTCAAGGTCAGGAGGTTGTAGGCAGTCACAGTGAGTCCTGACCTCTTCCATGTACCTAATGACAGGCTCCTCCAGAGCTCTGGCACTGCAAACAACTGGTTTAGAATTACTCCAGGACATAAAAGGTGAAACATGCAACATGCACATCTCAGGAACGCTGCTGGCATAGTAACCCTTTATTTTTCTGTTATTCTTGTGTGCTCTCTTTTAGATAATTGAATTGGGTATTTCTTCTCCCATTTTCCTTGATATTCTTGAACAAAACTTGAGTTCACATAAGCATCTGAGATTTTCTCCCAAGAATACCTTTTCCAGTGCTATAGCCATGCTTCCACATTTCATCTGTCTGTACCTCTCAGTACTGACTTTTCTCATACACAGTTAAATCTCTTGTTTCAGGTTATCCTTTT
Organism: Falcunculus frontatus; assembly: GCA_013398115.1. NCBI lineage: Eukaryota > Metazoa > Chordata > Aves > Passeriformes > Falcunculus > Falcunculus frontatus. The sequence continues at coordinate 566,980 of VZRV01002387.1, read as the reverse complement.
ATCAGTTTTGCCAAGTAATAAAAGGCTATCACCAGGAGATCTGTTGCTTAGCTACTGGCCTGGGCCGATGGTCCTCCTGGAGAAATGCCAGCACCCCACCAATGAGCCTGTTTATGGGTAGAGAGGATTGGGAAGGTTTAATGACCCTTGCCCATGTGTTCTGTATCCTTGCTCCTCAGAACTACTGCGGGGGGAAAGCTAGCATAAAAGTTAGCACTTTGAGAAGCTATTAAAAATTAATAATTAATAAATGCTCTGGAGAGTGCTCCTAATCTTAAAATGGAATAAAAACATTCTCACTAGGTGAACTTGCCACTAACTAATGCCTTCAGGGAATACATTAGAGGACTAGATTAAGCAGATGCCCACATTTATGTGTAGGTACGTGTATCTCCGTGGATGGGTGCATGCAGACTCTGTGTGTGTGTACACTCTTGTGTCTGTGTGTTTGTGTGTAACACAGTAAAAGAAAAACTATCAAACCCCTTTTAAATGAAATATTATTTAATTTCCACTGTATGCACACTTCAAATGACCTTGTAGAATTTGTGGATTTATTACTTATCAGATGAGAAAAAAACATTCCAACAGTTCCATGGAGAGATTGCACTGTCAAGTTGCTATAGCATTGAGTATCATTGATTTTTACCTCATGATGAATGTTTATTTTCCTGAGAATAAATAATATCAGAATTTTATAGAGCAACCCTCAAAGAAGCAAGTAAAAATGAAAATACAGAAGTCTATATGTGTAGTAAATTTCTAACACGTTCAAACAGTCAAGATGTTTCTAAGATGCAACAATTTAGTTTTGGAAACAAGTGTGAAGGGCACATAGCTGGCAAATATTTTGTTTAACTCAATGATGCATTGGACTTATGTAAGAAGAGCTAGAGAAATCCAGATTGAGATCTTGACTAATGATGAGAATGAAATTATATGGAAAGCCAGAAAGGGTAACTTGTGAAATAGAAGATAAGAAAATAGAATCAACCCCAAAACATTATTTGTTGGAAGCCTGGTATTAGGAACTGGTAGCTGGAAAAGAAAGACTTGTCCCCTCAGGAACAAAAACCACCCAAACCCAAAAACAACGAAACAAACAAAAACTCCCTCACAGCCTCCCCCCACCAAATTTATAAATTTTTCATGTGAACACTTTAAGATTATTCAAATATTCTTGACTATTTTTAGCTACAGAATTTAAATTATTAATGTAATTTACAATATTTATTCATTTTGTTCAGTATTTACATAAATTAAATGCATGAATGTCTGAGAAAACCCTGGTAAACTCTGTCTGCATTTGCTGGGGTTTGTTCTGGGTGTTTGTTGTAGAAAATGGCTTGAACTAGAGAATCCACCACCAGAGAGGCAAAAAGCCTTTTCCTCTTCTGTTCCTTTGCCTGTCGCCTTCCTCTGCCCCTTCCCAGCACCAAGCAGGAGACCTCAGCAAGGTGTACAGATGCCACAGGTCTCAGCACTTCATCCTCATCCCTGGCCCAGGCAGGGAGGGCAGTGCCCACAGGATGGGCCGCAGATCAGCCCCAAGAAGTGGCGGAGCTGAGACAATCAAAACCCGAGCCATAAAACATCCTCAGCAATATATTGTTCTAGAGGGTAATCTGCATTAATCCAATAATGAATGCTGTTTATGGGCCCTGTATGGCCTTTTTTTTCTTTTTTAATTTTGACTGACTGGCTAATGAGGTACTCTGAGACGGCACAGCCACCGCACAGGAATGGTCTAGCAAAGTCTCCTAGGATAATTACAGTTAAGGCAGAGGCCATTGAGAAATTTCACCAAGGTGTGATAAAAATAATCTTCCCTGAAGTATTTAAGTCTGCTTTGAGAAAAGGACCAGAGAACCTGATGTGAAAAATCCTGTGGAGTAGGGTGCTCATGTATTCCTGTCTGTGACTGGTGTATTTGAGCACGGGTGCCCCACATGTGGTGGTGGCAGTTCCCGCACACCTGTCACATACCTGGGGACACCGTGTGCCCTTGTCCTGTGATGTTGGCCCTGCAGCAGGTTTCAGGGAGGGAGAGCACTGAAGTCTGAGGTTCAGGCTTGAACACTGCTGAAACGGGGCAGGTGAGAGTCTGCCCGTCTCTCCTGAGGCAGACATCTTGCAGAAAGCAAGAGAAAATGGAGTAAGTGAATTTTAGGTACGTTTTCATTGGTGTTTTAGGTTTTTGATCTTCTAAACTTTTAACAAATGTAGTCTTGCTTTACATTGTTTAGTTTGATGTGCCCATTAACAGCTATTTCATATTCTAGCTGAAATAGTCACATATTTTAACACCAGCTTTTTGTTTTGCTCAGCCCTGCATGCAGACAGCATGAGCAGAAGACAGTTGCCCTTTATCCAACAGATTTCTGGTCAGAGAAGATTATCCTTCAAATCTAGGTCACTAACGTGTTTGTCTGATGTAAAACAGAATAATGTGCCATTCCCACTGATATACTGGCCTACCTCTTCTTTCTTTGGAGAGAGACTGGAAGAAGTTACCCAAGAGCAGTCAAGTCTTCAGACTTTACTATCCTGAGAGAATTTAATATCCAGTCAAGTTATACCTGTAAGACTCACAAATCATCGTATCTGGATATTTTAAGGCATTACTTTCATTTAAAATAAAGCGAAACCAAGAAATCAAGACTGTCAGGAATCAATATGCTGGTTTTTTAGGAGGAATGACTCTCCATCATAACATTTATGATGCTTTGCAAAGCAGTAGTTCATCTGGTTCTCTCTCCTCCAAAATGAAAACATTCATTATATTATATATAAAGCTTGAAATCGAATAAGAAATTTTCATTAATTGTGTTTGCAAAATTTAGAGACAAAAGCCTTGCTTTACTAAAGAAAAAGGATTTTAATTTTTTTTTTTACAAACCAGTCACCCTTACCGACTGTATAATCTTTATTATTAAAGTAATTCTTGAAAAATTTAGATGCTACTTAAAGATATTTCAAACCAGGAAAATATTTTTGCTCACAACATGTTTAAATTATGTTACTCTTTCAGTTGGATAATGTTCAATTCCTGCTTGAAAAGGGCGAAGCCGCATTAACTACCATTTCATTATTGCATTAACAACAGTTCACTTGCTGTTCTTACAGACTGAGTAAGTAAATCACTCATGCTTCAGAGATTTTTCTGCTGTTTATTGGAGGCAGGACATACTACTAAACACGGCTTTCCAAAACAAATCTAAACTTGTCCATTGGAAACCCTTACCAAAGACAACAATGACCAATTTCTCTTCCATTAATTAAAATGTCTATTTATAATACAACGTCTGTTTTATTTAGATTCCATAAGGCATGAAGGTTCAAATGAGACCAAAAGCAAACCTCAGTGAGCAGGAAAATCGCTGTTAAGAGAGGCAGAAATGGGGTGAATGCCACTGTCACATGCAGAATGATGGGTCCTGATGGAGTGTCATCTTGCAGTAGGATTGGTCAGAGACTGTTTAAGTTTTTGATTAAATGTCTTGATGAATATTTAGGAAAAACAATATTTAAATAAAATCCTGGGAAGTATTTGGTCTATACTTTGGGCAGGATTGAGGTGAGAAGGTGACAATTTTACATCACCTTCTGCCTCTCTGAAGTCTGGATTAAGGAGAAGTGGAAATGACATCTGGCATAGGTGAGCTGAGATCCAGAGCTTTTCAGGCTGTAAGAAATCAGAGAAGCTTGTTAGTATCCTGTGATACCATCTTTTAAACACAACTTTTCTAAGATGAGGAGATCTCATCAATTTTCTTCTTCCTTATGCAAAAAAAGGCTTTTATCATCCTTGCAGCTCTTCTTTGTATTTTATCTACTTCTGCTATGTCTTCACTAGGCTTGAGTGACCAGAAATACCTCTTGTGTACAAAAACTGATTACACTGTGAGTAGATAAAATGGCAGAATGGCATTTTTTGTTTTGTTTGCCCGTTGCCTGACTCCTGCTTAGCAGACGACTAATGTCAGAATCATATATCTGGTAATTTCCCAAACTCCCACATGGGAAAAAAACCCCAAACCATTTTGAGCCCACTACCTTCTATGTGTAGTTAGGGTTATCTTCTGTACTGCTTCACCTTGCACTTATCAACCCTGTATTTCATTTACTGTCATTTTGTTACTTAGTCACTCAGCTTTTAGAATCCTTCTGGAAAGCCTGGCTTAGCTTTGTCTGCTTTGAATATCCTGTTTCACCTGTGTACCTTCCCTTGGGAACCTTTGTCCTAGCTTATTTATAACTCAATTCCTTCTGAGTGGTTCTCACACCGATTCTTAGAGATCCCCTCCAGCGAATCCCCCAGTTATGAAATCGATCTTTTACTCCTAAACTCCATTACTGCCTTTTAGACAGTTAATCTATGAAAAGACCTTCCCTCTCATCTCCTCACGATTGAATTGAATTGAATTGAATTTTGTAAGAGGCTCCTGTGAGGAACCAAAGGGGATTTGAAAGTCCAAATAAGCTTCTCAGCTGAACTATCTTCGTCCACATACTCAATGACTCCTGAGAACTGAAACCATGTAAGCATGACTGTCTGCAAAACCACACCATGAATTATGTAAAGTACTGAGACATGGGAGGTGTCTCAAAGTCATAAAAATGATTTAAGAATGAAATCTCCAAAGATATTTTGGTGTCCATTCCCTAATGATTCCATTTTGCATTCAAGTCTGAATTGATTCTGGGTTTCTAACTTTGAGCTTATGAATACCAGAAGGAAAATTTCTCTGATGTTCTCTATCCTATACCTAAAATTAATCATCTGCGTCCTTGAAATTTAATTAAACCAGATAGTCTTTTAAATAGTTTTTCCACCATATGTTGGAAAAAGAATACCAAAATTAAAAGAATAAATCACATCAGAGAGTAAATTAAATACACTGTTTGAAGCCAGCCTCTCTCTTATTTTCCTCATTGTTAAAACTGAGTCAATGCTGACAATAAGAATTTAAAAGTGATGAGGACAAAGCACTTCAAAATGCATTGTACAGAAAGCTGTGCATGGAAGGCACTGAATGGGTTAGATTTTCTAAAGTGTTTTCCCCATTTCTGATTGCTTTGGTATGAAACTAGTAGTATGAAATACATTCTAGACCTGATGGAGCAGAAAAAAAAGCTTTACAAAAATGAAAGATGAAAAACAAAAACCATTTCAGAAGTATTACTTCCATTTATATGTTGCTTACTGTAAGGCTAAGTCAAGAGACTTTAATGCCATCACTTTGTAAAGCACAAAAAATCATTACGTTCATAAAGGATAATTAAAAAATAAGAAATATATGTAATTCTTGTTTGATGAAAATTGTTTAAAGCCAATACCTAAGCCTGTTCATTATGACATTGTAAGACAATACACATAAATTTATGTTGTTGAAAAAGCATCTATAGAAAGTATTTGCTCAAATCTCAGGAAATATAATTAGTTCTCAAAGGATAAAATACTCAGGGTGTGAACATCTGAAAGACAACTATCAGAAGAACACTTCCGTCTTGCTATTTATTTCTTTTCTGTTTCCAGTCCTAGCTTATGACCCTTTTCCCTATGCCTTAATCAAGGACAGATGGAGTTGTGACTCCATATTATGTAACACTTCACATCCCTTTAGAAGGATAAAGTTAATAACTTCAATGGCAGTGGATTCTGCCACTCCAGTTGATGTCCAGTGGCTTCCAGCTGCTCTTTGGTTTTGGTTTTAAAATCTGTAAACACATAAAAAGTCTGGGATTTATGCAAGTGAGATACTGTCCAGTTTAAAATTAGTAAGTTTTAAGGGTAGTCTGATTAAAATAATGATAGAGATGTTTGAAAAAGTCATTTGGACTATTTTATCAGTGACTAAGCTAGTGGACAGGTTGAAGACTGCCAATGGATGAGTGTCCATGGTAGATGTGTCAGATGGTATGAACTGAATATGACCTTGAGAATGAAGAGTGACTCTGCAACCCCACCAGAAGGTACCAAGGTAAGTCACTCAGTAGTTCACCAACCCTCTGGGTTAAAGGAAGACATATCCACTACGTAAGGGAAAGTACTTGAGGTCAGTTCTTCATCTTGCATTTTGGAATATAATTTTAAAAAAGGTTCTTTATCAAAGTGTATACATTTGGGGTTTTTTCTCTGTGACTATTCACCCAGGTCCTTTATATGCAACAAGATGTTGGAAGATTATCTGAAGTGTCAAATTGTAGTTTTGTTGTAAGATTATGGTGGTTTAGAGACAGATTTTTTTAACTACATCCATAATGCTAAAGTAAATCAGATGGGGGATTTTATTGTTCCTGACGCCAGATATCACCACATGTCTCATGATGGCAGCATGTAGCATCAGTCCCCAGTGGAGCAGATTTGTCTGGGAGAAAACTTTTTGGTATGATCCACCCCAGAGTGAGCTAACACACAAGAAGCATGGACAATGAACTTCAAGCACGTAGGCTGATTCCCCAGCTCCCCTCAGCAGTATGGAGAAAGCCTTTCTGTCCCCTCTGCTTCATTTTGGGTGGAACCAGTTTAGGGGCTCAGAGGACCAAAAGGACACAAGCCCACTTGTGCAGTCTCATGCAAAAAGTATTCTCTTAGCACAGACATGTGGGTCTTGATATGTCCAGGGTTTCATTTTTAACCTTCAACACTATTAGCCATTTTCATTGGAAAGGACAGAGATCTCACCACCCTGAGGTCTTTCAGATGATGTCAGGTCAGGTAGGAGCGCTCTGATGGGGTCAGGTCTTGCCTATGAGACCTGGCAGTGCTCAGAGTGCAGGCACATGCCGGACTGCAAAGCCCCTTCGACTCCTGGGGGATTTTATTGTTAAAAATCCCATGGTGGTTATGGAGCTGTGGCATCTTCAGGGTTGGAAGTTGGGCTGTAAGGACTCTGGCTTTCCTTGCTTCTAATGGCACTTAAATGATCCCACCAGCTACAGCTTAGGTGTCTCTAGTGCTGTGTTTGTGTAAATGCATAATATCAGACAGTAACAGTTGGAAACAGTCACACAATGCTATTCTCTTAATCGATTATTTAGTCTTTGAAAAAGGTTTTTCTGATGAAGATTAAAAAACCCCAACATCAACATATATTTTTTTTGCAACCAGCAAACAGCTCCATGTTGGGAAAACAGTAACAAACTGATCCAGAGATTTATCGCTGGATCACTGGAGAACGAGATTCAAATCTGCTCAAGCAGAGAGGGAAACTGAGCATGTATCACTCATACCCCTGGTGAATGCTGTACCTCTTGTACCTGGGATAAATCGCACCTACTGCAGTCCTAAATAAAAAACTAACATGGGGACTGCACATGCTTCCCTCTGGCTTTTGTGAGAAAGAAGTGACACAGACAACAGTCTGGGTGGGAAAAGCAGGGCTCTAAATCCCATTGGAACATAAGTGGCTCCTAACAGTTAAAGGCTGGGTACTGAATACCTAAAAGAATTTGATTTAAACATCCCTGTCCCTAATCTCAGATGGCTTCCTGCTCAAGTTGCCACAGCATAAGCTCAAAAGGAAGGCTGTGACATTGAAGATGAATTGCTCAGCCCCATGTGACAAAGCTGTGACCCACCAGGGCACAGTGGAACTCAGGACTCTCCAAGCTTGCGTTGAGCTCAGTAGTTTTTATTCTTACCACAGATCTCTCAAGAGCAACAGAAATTAAATTTTTTAAAAATGAATGAAGTACATATGGCAACACAGCTGCTGAAAATCTGTTACCCTTTTTAATCACCTCTCATGTCCTGGGCATGCATTTTATCCTTCAAACTCAGTAAAATGAAAAACACTGAGAGGAAGGCATCTCCCTGTATCATTGGGGAACTTGGTAGTGTTATTAAGTCATTAAGTCATGCAAGAGAAGCCTTGCCTGATAAGGCTATCCAGAACTTAGGACTCAGTGGGTTCATCTTTAAAATACTTTACATACTTGTAATCACTGGGACAAGGAGAGTTTTCACAGAGGTACTGCAAACTGCAAATAAATAAAATTGAAAAAGGAGAGGACCATCCTTCTTTTTCATAATGATGGTGAACTTTTGAAATGAAAAGGTTATAAGCCCTGGATAAGTGCTCAAACAGCCTTGCAATGATGCAATTTCCCACCTGCTTACGGATACACTGTAGAATAGTCTTTCAGGCTGAAGTGACAGGGTCTCCAACTCACTGTTTACTGCCTACCCTCCTTCCATAAGCATTCAATGCCATAAGCAGTCAGAGTGACTATTTCTCATTTGGTAGCCTTGAATCACACTACTGGTTATTCACCTTTGCATGTCAGCTCCAAGGTAAGGAGAGCAAGTTGGATGATATATTTAATTCCAGTGCTGGACCTGGGGAGAGAGAAAAATGCAGCTATTGAAAGAGGTTCTTCTGTGAAGGAGCAGTGATTTACGTCCTGAATAGGTGCATATTATCCTCCCTTCCCATCCCCAAGTTCAGCCAATATACTCATTGTTCAACAGCTTGCTGCTGTGATGCTTTTTTTTCTTGGAGTTTTTGAGGCTCCGTTAAGTTCAGAAGGCTGTGGTTTAGTAAGAAATATGAGGGAGTGTTTCCCATGAGGGATTGGACTCCTTGTCAGCCCAAGAAGTGGTCATTTTCAGTCGACAGTGAAGCATCTGTCGGTCAAAGAAAAGGTCTTTAACTAGAATGAGCTCCTGAACTTACAATTCATCCCTGCTGGAATGAAAAATAATAGAGCTGCTTTGTCTGTTGGTTTTGAATACTTCATGGAGAGCTGCCAGTGACTGTTAACTTGTGTATTATTGTGCTATCAGACAGAAGAAACATCAGGCAGAATTTACCAGCACAGTCACAAGCCTTTCATCACACAGTTATTATAGTGATAAAGTTCAGTGGTAGTTACTCACCTCTCCAAAAACAAATATCACCCACTCAGACAAGAGAGAATGGATTTCTGCAGGGTGCTGCTACATTAGCTCGTGCTACTGCACCTGACTCCCAGCTCCCACTAAATCCAAGTGCCCAGTGCACTTTGAAGTACGGACTGTCAGAGCACTCCTGTGAGCAAGGAGGGACCATGATCTCCCCTTGTTTCATAGGTCTGAGATGGAGCTGTAAGGCTGCTGCTAGGTTGAGCAATGGAAACACATTGTCATGAACTTGGGCCCCTGGATCTCTGGGTCATTCAATTCAGCCTGGCTGGAGCAGACACCCTGCTACCAGCATGACCGTATTTCCTCCCCACAGAAAGCTCAAGGAGAGCAGTGATAAACCTGTGGAGTCAAATCTCTTCCCCATGGGGCTGGGACACAGCTTCCTGCTCAGGACGCTTGATTTAGACATATGCAGAAAAATTAAAGCTCAGGTTCACAAACACTGGAAGTCACCTGATTTCCACGTATTTTTGTGTGGGTTTTAATTTCTTGTTTGTTTTAAAACCCAGACTTTCTATCATTGCTTAACCAGATAATCTGCTGAGGTGCTTTGGAGGGGTGCACCTCAGCTGCTCAGCTACCTGTGCTCAATAGACAGGTGATTGTGTGTCTTATTTGTCTTCTTTATCCTCCAGGAAGATGAAGTTGCTCGTGACAGTCGATTCAATTTCAGTGGCTATGGCATGGGCCACTGCCTCCAAGTCAAAGATGGCACAGCAGTCAAGGCTACACCACCCAACCCACCCCCGGCACCACCAAAGGATTCAGAGTCCATCAAAAAGAAGTTTGTTGACCGTGCAAAAAGGATTGATACAATATCGCGTGCTGCGTTCCCACTCGCCTTCCTCATTTTCAACATCTTTTACTGGATTACATACAAAATTATACGGCATGAGGACATTCACAAGAAATAGGCAACTCTGGTTTGCCAGGACTTCTTAGCCAAAGTGATCCACATGTAAATAAACAGTGAAATGTCTTTCTGTCATATGGACTAAGGATTTCTTCCCCGCTCCCCCAGAACACTGGAGAAAAAATTAGCAAAGAGGAAAAGAAGTGTAGAAGGAAAAGTGATTCCATGACAAAATATGCTGTGAGACCAGTCAAGAGGCTCCCCCTATGTACTCCTAGTGTGTTCTTCCAGATTCAGCATTGATCAGACATCTATAATTGGGGCCAAATTTTGCCCAGCTTTATCACCAAGATACTACCTTTCAGAACAAAAGAGAATCAGAAAACAAACAATTCTCCTAAAACATCTATCAAGAGACTGTGGTGGCTACAGTACAGTGAGTTATAAGAGGACCAAAATTTTTCAGGATAATGTTGCCTTTCTATTTGAAACAAGTCTACTGAGCTACATTCCATGACCATGTCTGTAGGTAGTGGTTTCACCAAGGAGTCCTTTTGTGGGTTGTAAATTATTTCTACTGATAGGGGAGAGGGAAAAAGAATGAAAAAAAAAAAGATTTATACTTTACTATCCTTGTGGGTGTGCATTTTAATATTATCTTGCTTTACTAGAATTGTAATTTTGGGATTGAACTTGTGTGTCGTGTGATTTATTTGATAGTTGACACTCCAAAACCAGTGAAACTGCCCGGTTTATTTCTGTTGGGAGACAGTGCACTTATTTCATTTTATTTCTGCTGATTTTACATGCAACTTGAGGTGCCAAACTGTATTTTACCTATTGTGCTACCCTGTACCACACTACTTAGTAAGAACTTGTTTCCTCAAAGATGTAGCTCAGTTTAGCATTGAGTTTCTATTACCGCTCTCATTGTAGCTGCAGTCAATAGCTCATATATAGGTAAACACAACTTGTTTACAGACCTCTAATTTATATCTTTACTCAAAGTGGCTATCATTTTAAATATCATTAATTAACCTAAGAATTTTAAAACTGTACTGTGATTTTCAGAACCTGTTACCTTTTGGTGCCGGATCTGCGTTATTCAAATCCTTGCTACATGTTTTAAAGTAGAAAATTTTAAAAAGTTAAAAAAAAGAAGAAAAAAAAAAGATGGTATTTTTGCTTACATGGAAGAAGACAACCTGTAACATAAGATGAGTAAAACATTAAAATTTTACACTTGCTGTAAAAGGGTTTATTAAAAAAAGGTATTTGTTCAATTTCAATAAAGCTAAATGTGGTACTAACATTTCTTCACTCTTTTCTTCATTTGCAGCAGCAGCAGCAGCGCTGTTCGTGCCAGAGCCCAGCTTTTCCACTGCTCTGTCAGCAGAAAAAGGGTGAAAAGCAGCCTTCTGCTGACCTGACTTAGCACGCCAAATGTTGCTATCTATTCTGAAGCAAAGGGACTATTGCAGCCCCTGGGAGTATGTCAAAGACTGTGTCAGAAGTGTGGTTAGGATATGATGGGAGAGTTTGTAGAATATTTGTATGTGCTGAGCCAGGCCTGGGGAAGGAGGGACACAGCTCCCCTCTCACAGCATCCCTGCACATCAAGAAATACAACCCAGCTTCATGTGTATTCTGCCTGCCTTGAGGGTATCCTGAACTTTCTTCTGACTTTCTTACAGCTTCACCACTTTGGTGAGCTGAAGGAGATGCTGAGCTGGCCTATGCCAGGAGCCTCTTGTAGACATGGGAATGACCAATAGTTTAAAAGCAAGTTAAAAACTGCAGTCAGTTTTCTGCCCTTCCCTTGTGAGGCCCAAATACACACCCTGTAGCTGCTCAGTACAGACATTGTTTCCCACTCTCCTAATGAGATGTAGTACTGAGACATAGAGAACCTTCAGCACCTCTCGCTCTGCTTTCACTCCTGGACCAGCTTCTGCTGAGAGGATACAGGTTCCACAGCCTGTCTGAGCCTGTATTTGTGTGTCTGGGTGTCCGTGCTCCCATCTCTCTCCATATGGCTGCCTGTAACTACCAGGCTTTGTTCCTCACTGGGAGAGGGGAGGGAATGTAGAGATCGTGACAACTCTGATTCCTGAACAGTAAATTAATGGCAATAAGCCAGTCGTGCATTTTATCTTCCCATACCCTCCTCAGCTCTGTAGACTCTTCTGTTGTTTACACTTCTGATGGAACTGGCAACATCACCTGCATCTCACTGAGCATGTGAATCCAGATGTGACTGACAACCCCAGAAAGGGGAACCAGTGAGAACTCAAAACAGCTGTCCAAACTATTCTGCTTTGGAAAACAACCTTCTGATACAAATTCAAGGATCATAATATTTGCAATTTTTATAGGATCAGATTTGCTTTTATTCATTTTTGAAGTGGAACAGTATTTGATTATGGATAATGTAGTAGAGGAAAACTCCAGCACAATCCTAGTACCATGAACTGCGGCAGGGTGAGGACACCCGGCTGTAAACCATGTTTGTATGGGAAGTCAGGAGCCTTCACTGGTATGTAAACATTCAGAGCTCACTTTTACTAACCCCTTGTTCCAAAAACTCTGCTTCAGATGAAGGTGTAATGCCAGGATTAATGTTAATCCTTGGTGCCCAGATGAATGTCAGAGCCTACTGCTCACAGCTGCCCCAAATGACTGCAGTAGGAATACAAACCTACTCTCAGGTGATAGGTAACTTTTTGTCCCTTTTCTCTGGTGAAGCTCATGTACCTACAGCATCCACACCACAAATTCAACTGCACTCTTTGCTGTGCTTGGCTATTAGCATTTACTAAATAGTTTACTAAAATGTAATTGCTGATCAGAATTGAGCTTTGCTGGCAGTATCCATGGGAAGATTGCTCTGCTGTTGCCTTCTGTATAAACTTTGGTCCAGTCATCAGAATAATCTGCGCACAAAGTTTGAATAGGTCTCTCTCTCTCTCTTTTGAAGACAGAATTTATGGCTGCATGGCAATTAGTCAATTAGTCATGAATATTGAAATTATCTAACTAAATTTTGGAAACAAAAAATGCATGCAAATGGACAAAGTCCACCAAGCACAGTGATTAGGAATGGCCACGTGATACAGAAAAGTTGTCACATGCTGGCTCGTGGCCTGTGAACCCCCTGATACAGAGGTGGTTTGATACTGGCCGTCTATTAAAGAACCTTCTCTCAAAGAACATGGCTGGCACCAGAAACGGGTTGAGAAACTGCCTGCAGATAAAACATCAAATAACAAGGACAGCAGGACTTACAGAAGGGCACAACTTTCCTAAACAAATTCTCAGTAGGGTTAACAGAGAAAAAAGGCTCAAAAAATGGTCGTCTTGCTCTCAAGGAAGCAGCAGAATTAAATAGTGAAGCAGTTTCATTTCAAGACACCACTGCAAGAGAAAAAAGAATGGCTTAGAAAATAACTCCCAGACAAATAGCCTTTGTGAAACAGGAGACACAGCAGGATGGAAGGAAAGAGACCTGGGATTAATTCTGAAGAGCTTCCACATATATTGGAAAGCCTGCATGCTACAATTCTAGCTGCTAAAACAAAATTAAGCCCTGAGGAATTTAAACAACATGCATTTATCGATAAAACAATTATGATGACTTCTAATTTACCAAGAAATCTTAAAAAACTTTAAGCACATCTTTAAAGGATGCAACATCAGGTCAGGTCATTGGCATCCTGTTGTTACAGGCTGGACCTGAGTGGTTCAGTACTCAAGGGGAAATGTTTAGCCATTTTTCACCAGATAGATGCTTTCAGGTGCTGGGATGAAGCCTAATTGATAAAAGAGATCTTTAAAAAAAACCTTATTACATTAGGAGGAAAGTGAAAAATAAAAAAAGGTGCAATGTGAAATGAGAGATCTCTCTTTGTTACTTTTCCCTGGTTTTTTTCTCTCCATATTTCTTTAGGTGGCAGAGCCATCACTTGTGATGTACTGAATCAAAGGTGGTGTAGCAATAGAGGCTTTTGAAGTATCCAATATCAGATATCAGCAATTCATAACTGCTGCAGCACAGCTCCAGGATATGCAATGACTCTGGGGTCAGATTTTTTCATATGCTGCAGAGGTGAGGAGTAAGAGTGAACCTCATCCACAGACACTGAGATTTCCTCTCTTTGATTCCTTTTTTCTCAGCATGAGATGTTGAAAGCAATAGGAAAGAGCTGATGGAAGAATGTTTGTCTACTGCAGGCTGAACTGCTACAGCTCTATATCTTTATGCAAACCTGCCTGACAGTGGTGGCACAGGAGCTGCTGCCCAAATATGAGGCACCAGCCAAAACTTACAGCCTCTTGTAGCTGATGTTACTGAAATTATTGTCAAGGAATCTGAACTAGTCTTTGAGATTACAGTCATGGGCATTTCCTGGGAAGGGCTTTAATTGGGCTGAATTGGTGTCTGCCTCAGCAACAGGATTCTGCATCTGCGCCTGGAAGTTGCATTTTGTGAACTTATTCAAAAGATCAGACTCAATCCAACAGTGGCATTTCTGTATTCGGAAACATATTTCTGAATACATGAAGAAATATATTTAATGTGTGGTTGTAAAAAGCATATGCACAGCTTTCTAATTCATTTAAAATTAGAACACAGCAATGAACAAAGAACCAAAATCTTTGTACAAAGATGAGCTTTGTATTACAAAAAGTAGTATAAAAATATTTTAATTTAATATATTCATTTTCATTATCTATAATGTAGTATCTGTGGAAAATTATCTTCTGCCAGACTTTGAAAGTAATTTATTCTAATGATTTTTGGCATAGAAGTTTGTGTCTTAGAATGTTTTGGAAAACTAGAAAACCAAAATCAAGGCTGCCTAGAGAAACTTCTGCCTGGGAAAATACTCTAAGCAAGAATATGTTTTGTCCATAAATGCCTCTCACAGATTTTTCATTAAAAATTAATCATCTCTAGTTTTACAGGAAGATAAAAAGAAGATATTTTTGCCATTTGAAGATACATTCCCTAATTTTGCAAGGCAATTGTGAAATATCATCACATTTAGGGCTTAGCTGCAGAACAAGAGAAGCTTCACCAGTTGCAGACAAACTCATCCATCCAATTTACTTCCAAATCCAATGCAGTGCTTACTGAAAGCAGAAGGAAAAAAAATCTTCAATAGCTTCTAGATCAGTTCCAAATAAAGGATCGGTTTCCAACACTAAGCACTAGAAATAATCTGAGAGGGAAAATATTCAGAGTGGATTAGCTCTCTTCCTTTCAGGAGGAATAGAAACTTGAGCCAAAATAAGCATCTCAGATAATAATTAGGAAAACTGACTCTGTGAAATACATACACTGAAATGAACATGCTAAATAGTTATCTTTGCTATGGAGAAATTCTGTTGAGGCAATATTAGGAAGAAAGTAGTGAATCCTGATCTCATTTTATTTATGGTAAAAATGGGATTTTAGTGGGACAAATTATATAATATCCTCTCTAGTCATCTGAACAGCCACACAACTGATTCAAAACCAGCTCCTTCAGATTATTACAAGGCTTGAATCTGATGCCCAGCAGAGTGGGTTCCTGTTGTGGAGATGGTGGACAGTGTGTGCCGTACCAGGAATGTGGCACCTGGGTGCATCCCTCCTCTTTCCACAGGAAAAACAGCAGGATCCCTGAGAGTGCACACAGGGAGTATATTCCATAGCAGTGCTTAATGAAAATGCTTTAGACAGAGCAGTTGAAGGACTCACAGATTTCCCCCTTACCTTTGCTTTGGCATGAATCAGTTTTCCCTCAGGTGATGAAGAGTGCTACCCTTGACATCACAGGGTCAGGCCTGTGGCTGGACATGTTTGGAAATCACATATTTATCACCTGGCTTCTGGACAATACCTCCCCTCTTTTCCCTTTAATACAAAAAAGAAAAGAGCTGTCCCAATGTATGAAACATAAAGTAAATCCAGTGCATTACTGGTATTTGCATCAGTGCTAAAAACCTTGTGTGAGGATGTGTCCTAGCAGTAGCCAGGACATTGCCTGTTTTTCCCCGACCCAGAAGAATGCAGTGAGGGATCTGAGAGGCACAAGGGCTGGTGCAAGAAGGAAGGGAGCTCAAGGGCACAGGCAATGGGGAGGTGTGGGCATGAGATGATCGACACAGATACCTTCTCGGTGCTGCAAGCCTGCTCTGCAAGCCTGGACTGAGGCAGGAGCCTACTGTGCCCAACAGTGTCCCCTGGGCAGGACCAGCCAAGGGAAACAAGGGGAAACAAGGAAAGGGGACTCCCAGGACGGGAAGCGGCCCAGTAACAGCCAAGAGCAGACTCCCAGATCAGACTAACAGGAAGGGGGAGAACTCATCAGTGAGTCAAGTCTAAAATATGTATTTACAGAATATCTTCTGTTTCATCTGCTGGGTGCAACCCCTTTATAAAAATCCAAATTCTATAGCAAAAGACTTGATTGGGCACCATGCTCTAAACAGGAAATCATAATGTTATATGTGGAACCAGAGAGAGTCTTTGGCAGGGTTTTCCAGTGAGAAAATGAGAGCACTAATAATTTAATTCACACTGGAGACACTACCTCCTCCTCTCTCTGCATTGTCAGGCAGAGATGTTATGAAAAGGCTTGAGTCTGGCAGTGAAGGAACTGCCAACGTGTGGTTAAAGTTTTCCTCTTAGCCATTGCTTAGAGCTCAAAGGGGACGCATGTATGGCTGCATTTGGGGGAGACCAAGAGAACAGCATGGACAAATGTCTGTGATGAGCTAATTAACATTTAGAAAAGGAGAGTGAGCACATTTTTCCTGTAATAAGCTAATGAACTCTATCCTCTGGGAGACATGAGGGACATAATCAATGAGGCTCCCAACAGGGGTTTGCCAAAGATACTCTTCAGAGGAGGGGTGAAGAGCAGGGCTGTTACTGAGTCATTAGTTTAAAAAACGAGAGCTGAAAGAGTTGCCTGCTGCAGGAAAATTGGGTTCCCCTTCCATTTGTATTACATTACATATAATAGGGCTCTGGAAGCATATTTTCTGCTTGGAAGAATATCACAATTTTCCACTATTCCACGAAAGAAGTAAAGCTAAAAAACCAAAAAGTATCTTTTTCTTTACAATTTTTCCTTATAGTAGCTCAAGTCAAAACCAAGAGAAACTTTTATGCTGACCTTGGATGTAAGCCAAGCTGTTATAGGTTGATGGTGAAAGTTTCAATATGGGCAGGGTCTCAGCCTACATCTTTGCTGTCTGCTGTTACGGCACATTTGCTTCTCACTTTGGAGCCCAGTGACTTTGTTTTCTTGAATTACCACAATGAGAGGTTTCATCACTGACCCTTCTGGTGCTGCAAGTGCAGTAAGTGAGGTAAAAAATAAGGAATATGCTAAAGAACATTTAGAATTTCAATGAAATTTTCCTCTTGTCAGAATCTGTGTGTATAACAGTCTTTCAAAGCTCTTTTCAAAAGGACACTGGCAGAGGCTAAAGAGCATTTTAATGTTTCCTTTGATTTATTAACACCAGCTCAGTTTTTAATTTGCAGAAAATAAGTGCTCCATTAATACCCACAGTAACATTTCACATTAAATACCCTAATTGTGACCTAATCTATTTTTAGAGGAACTAATTCCCATGCACTGGTTGACTTATTTCAGGCATCACCAAGGCTGAAAACATGAGGTCCGTTTCTGACATGCAGCAAGGTTTCCTTGAACAGCTGCACTGTTATTCCATCTGTAGCTTTCTGTAATAGTATCAGTGGGCAGGACTTGTTTTATGGCACTAAGGAAACAAAGGAGGATATTTTAGCATAAAGGAAATTTGCATATTTGCTGCTATAATAGCAGAGAGAATTTCACTGGAAATTGATAGTTTCTGCAAATTGTAAAGCTTCTGTTGCGTTTGTGCACACACATACAGACACAGACACACACACACCCCTTTCACTTTGCTTCCTTCAGTCTTATTATAGTATTTCTTTGACTGATGTCCCTGAAAATTTCATCAGCTACACTGTGCTAGCTAGTATTGTAGCACAGATAAATATCTACCTTCTTTTTCTCTGACCTAGATGTGGAAAAGGTCCAAAAGTTATCTTTAGCCTGATTAATCTAAGTCTGATCTGCTAATATGCTGCCATGGATTAAATATATATATGTCATCTGAAATAGCTGAGGCACAGCTCAGGCATCCTGTAAATGGCAGCACTGGGATGTATCTGCAGTGGGTTTTGCTAAGCAGGCACTCTGCCCAGTGCTCTCTGATAAGGTTTCTGGGTCACGTCTGAAGACTTCAGCAGAAAATGTGATTGTGCTTACTACTGATGGACATCTTTTCTGCAACTTAAAATTCAAGCTGATCTTAATAAATCACAAGGGAAACATGTACTAAAAAGGGAGAACTCTTTAACCTCCTCCTCTGCGTGGTGCTGGCACAAGAGCCACAACGATGCATAAGGATACCATAAGCCCCTTTTGCATCTGGGGAGGGTCTCCATGGCACTGGTGCCTGGGGAAGGAATCCCAACCTCCCAGACATCCTGCAGGACACAGAGGGGCTGCCTTGCAGCAACAGACAGGTCAGGGGACATCCAGACTACACTATCAGCAATGTTCATCCTTGGAGCAGCCCAAGAAGAGGCTGCTTTACAAGTGGTTTATTCTCCTCACCACAGCTTAATCAAACTCTTTTCAAGGTTGCCCAAGCCCTAATGTTCACACTTCTGTTTTCAAGCTGTGGTCAGGTGACCACATGGTTACACATTGCTTCTGCAACTGCCTCATGCACATCTCACCTCTGGCCACTTTCTGGGGGGTTTTCTAGCTGCCCTCCCATTTTCACTAGCTCTTCTCACTTCAGGCTGGACAGAAGCAAGCCAGGTCCTCTGTAAAACGAGAAAGATGGAGAAGAAACCTACCTGCCAACACCAAACCACCCAGAGAGCTGCTTCCCAGCTCAGCCACACAGGCATGGGAGGTTCCCTATGAGCTGACAAAAGGGCAGGAGGCTGCAGCACAGTATGTGCGAAAAAAAAAAAAAAAGTAACTGGAAAGCAAAGGGGAGCAGGTTTCGGAGACACCTCAAAAAGATCAGAGACTTCAAGAAAGTGCTAACAGCAAAAGGAGAACTGAAAACAGAGAGAAAGAGTCCTCTTGCCCATTTCAGTGGTAATATGAGTAAGACAAGCAGATCTTCACCAAGGATATTGTCCCTAATTGCTGTTTTTAATGAAAATTGCCTGGCAGATCCCCAGTATCAGCTACTCACTCAGAGGGCCTTTTCTATTATTAGGACAGTCAGCTGGGAGAATGGCCAAGGTTTATATTATCTCCATTACCAGCTAGCTTTAATGGGTACTGGAGATCATCTATGATTTTTGGAAGTATAACTGCATCCTTTGGACACTACTCCAATATTCCTCTGTTTCAAGAAGGTCAGCATTGCTCCCTCAAAGGAAAAATTAAAATCTTAGCCTGAAGTAATGGAAAATCAAAGTGGTAATGACCTTAAGAGACTGCAAAATCTACTCTGGCCTCAAGGGACTGGCTGAAGATGGAATACTGGGTGTGTGTCCACTGGAACCTCCTATTAGTCCTGCTCTGACTCATAGCAAACTTTTTGTCATGCACAGCATATTCACATTTATATAACCCCATGAGAAAAAAATCAGTTTCTCCCCATGAAAACTTGCAGCATCTTTACTAACTTTTCCTGTTTCATGGGGGTTTACAAAGCAATTGCTAAATTTTAAAACAACAAAGTCATTCAGTGAAGAAGCAGTTTGCTACAGAAAGCATCGTTCAGCTTGTTGGTGTTGAATATACAGGTGTTTATCCAAGCTATACAGCATACTTGGTTGAAGAGTTCCTGAAGCCCCATTGTTCCTGCTAATTCCTGTAGAACTATTATTTTCTAAACTACTGCATCCCTGTTCCAGAGTAGTGGCTTACTGGGAGTTTTTTTTTCTCTTTTTTAATTATATGTTTCCAATTATGATCACTGGGCTTCAAGGACAAAGGATTTTTTTAATTATTATTCTTTTCATGCATCATTGGAGCACCTAAAGAGCTTCCAACAGATTCAGAAAATCAGGCTGCCTGTAGTGAATGAATTCTTCAAAAACAGTGATATTATTAGCTCTTCTGTGTCATTGAACAGACAACCTAAATGCTAAAACCAGAAATTTCATTAAAGATTAAAGAAATATCATTTCACGTTTCACCTGCTCCATTAATATCAAATATGAATTCTATCTTTCATGACACAACTGAAGTGCAGTGTAAGATTTCAGATATACCATTATTTAATCTCTTTCAGAGAAGGAAAAAAAATGTTCAAAATCCTTGAAGAGCTGTGTCTGAGCGTGACAGTATGCTTTGTCTGACCATTTTAAGTCACTAAAGAATATCTTGGCCTCGTGATTTTTCAATAGCTCCTGTTCTTCATGCACCACTTGAAATATGTTAATGGAGACATAACTTTCAGGAAATGCCAAGCACTTATTCTCTGAGCATAAGGCCTCCAAAGACTTCGCTGTTGGAATACCCAAGAAGTGAGGCACTCAAAATCATTAAGAGCTTTTAGAAATCTCAGTCTTGAGCATTATGGACAAACTACTTTTACCTGGAGATTTTCCTGGTCATTTACTTGAAGCTCCCTCTTTTATTTTCTTCTCCCAAAGAGTACTTTCCTGGCCTTTTCACCAGAAGCCAAAACCCCTGGGGACATAGTAAGTTGTATTTTGTATCTCTACAGTAAGAAGAGGACTGTAGAAGTTGCTTAACAAGAAAAAGAAAAACTGGAAAAGATGCCTGTCAGACATTTTCCTAAGAGCAGCATCCTAGCAAAAAGGCAAGTTCAGAAGGTCATTCCATCATGTTGACATTCCCTATGTGCGTTATAGCAGACGATTAAAAAAGGACACCAAAATCTTTCCAGAAAACACATCCCCCTTTTTTCTGAATCATTTTCAGCTGAGGCTTTTAAGAAGAAAGATTTGAATATAGCAATATTCAAAAGAGTAACTCTCCCACAAGTGGAGTGTAGATCTCAGTTTAGTCCCCTTCCTGGAACTATGCATATATGTATTTGTCACATCAGTTCCATTGGCCTCTAGCAGGAGCCATGGGGTGCTCTACCATGACTTTCCATGCCACCAGTTTTTGCACTTTCCCTGTGTTTTGGACCCCTGCTTTTTCCAGTGGCACACACTGGTGCCAGCATAGGGTAGGCCAGGGGCTTTGTGCAGGAGAGAGGATGAGCCTCCCCCCAGGGAAAAAGGAAACCTCCTGAAAGCACCATCATGCTTTTGAAATTACAGAGGTCTCTGTAGAACCCCTCTGGAAAACAACAGAGCCAAGGTTCCTCGGCCAGCCTTTCCCTGCTGCTATCCTTATCCTGGCTATGGTAGAATTGTACAGCTTTCCAGTCCACGTGCCTGTGCAAGACATTGAATCTCTATTTTAAGGGAAGAACAGCACTAATAAATAAAATGGAAAAAAGGGTAAAAGCAGGCATTTTTACAAAGCTACAGCCCCAGGGCAGCTTTAGGGAGACTGAGTCTCTCGAGTGACAGGAGTGGCTTTTAATCTCCACTGTGCTTTGGGCCAGTGGTTGCCAACCCATGGCTGTGTAGGACCTGACAGGTCTGCTCCTGCTCCTCCTCACTGCCCTGGCCTCTGAGCACGTGTCAGATACCACCAACATCCTCCCCCTTTTGCTCCAGCCTTTCCTGGGCCAAGGTAGAGCTGAGCTCATGGGGGCTACCCCTTATTTCAGTTCTGGCTTTCCTTCACAAGGTGGGTGCAGAGACGGCTTGGCCACAGGCAACCCACCCTGCCCCCTGCACCCCCCTCGAGCCTGTGCAGCCCCAGGGGCAGGGCCCAGCTGTCCCTAAGTGCTCCCAGCTGCCTCGGCCACATGGCTCGCAGTTGCCGGGGCAGTTCAGGCAGCACTGCCAGACCCACAGTGACAGGTTATTGGGCTCCTACGAACGGTAATGTGATGTTTACTGCTCACACTGAAGTGCCACATGGACTGCAAGCTGTTTTCTCTTGGCTGAGAGCTCGGAGGGAGACAGCCCCAGCTGCCTGGTGAGCAGGGACTTCTTCCCAGCTGTCGACCAAGCAGGGCAAGAGCATGTTTGCTTTTTGTTTGTAGAAAACTCCTGGCAGACATGCATCAACTTTATCTCAGCTTCTCACAGAAATATCTTTCCTGCAGGTACTATGTGAGGCAAAGATTTATAGAAGAAAAGATTCTCAAGTATACAGTCTTGAAAAAAACCCATCCAGATCCCAGCTCCCTGACGTTGCAAGGAGCACAGAGATTTTCCCATGATCGATTTTTCCAGTTGATCCTGAACAGATACAAGCATTCCTGCAGCAGCAAATGACCTCCACAACATTTGCTCCCAGTTGAATTCTCCTGGATGACCTTCAAATCCTTTTACAAATATTCCTGATATTCTTACTGCCCTGCCAATAAGATTGCTGGGATTGGCAAAGGTCTGGCGAGCTGAGCAGACAGAGGAGAGAAAGTGCAGCTGAGCTCCTCAATGGTCCCAACTTACTTCTCAACCCACTAATTGCTCAGCAGTGCAAGCAAGTGGAAAACAAACAGCTCCTATTGGAGGAGGGCTGTGAGCAAACCTAAATTATTTGGGAAAGAGAATCCCTTCAGGGCCCCCTGTTTTCCTGACAGAAAGCAAGCTGAAGAATTGCAATGGAAGGAAAGCTTCCTACTGTGGTTTCTACACTGAAGCTGCCATCATTCATAACCACATATTTGAGGTTATCCAGAAATTGTTTCACAATCCCTTAAATAATCTTTTAAATCCTCCTAGAAACTTAATATATCCTTCAAGAATGTATCAGCAAAAGATTTTTATCAGCACTGAAATATTTTTTACTTACTTTCAGTAGTACTATGGCAGTTATTAAAGAAAACTGAATTCGTATTTTAGTAGTCTGAAAAGGTTACATAAAAATTTTTGGTTTAAAACTTTTTAACCTGCTGGTCTGACAAGATTTAGTCATAGCAAACATTATGGATGGGAGCAACCTGGTCAAAATACCTCTCCCAAGGACCTGATTGATTCCCAGGTGTATGAAGCCTCAGAGGGTTGTCTCCTTGGGCAGCATGCAGGCTCCATTTGAATAACCCCAATTTAAACTGCAATCCTTATGTAGGGCCTCTTCTCAGAGCCTGGGACTCTGTCCTTCTGTACTTCAAAGGTTTGACGATGGCAGAGATACTTCCAGGAGTATCTCTTTCCCTCCTGAGAAGACTCCCCTGTTCTGCTGTAGAAGTTAATATTGGGGTATAGAGGAAAAATAAAACAGCCTCTGAGGGTAATAAATAGGTAGTCAGGAAGGTATAATTTGTGTATAAGGCATTCATGCATAGACATTCCTTTCAGGTCAATACCTAATTGACCTCCTTTTAATTCAAAAAGCATCATCCTCGTTGGTATGTCAGTGAGATCTCATATTGGAAAGAACCCAGAAACTCCTTCAATTCTGCTGTCCTTTGGAGAATGGCTAGAAGGACAAACAGGCACTCTGAAATGCTGTTGGACTTCTTTGGAGCCACTATCAAAGGACACTTTTTCATCATTGATCAAGCAGACTGAATTCTTTCCTTTACTACTTGAATCCATATAACCCTCTGTAGATCTGGCCAAATTCAACTTTCTTAATTAGATTTTCCAAAGCAGAGTAGGCTTAAATCAATAATTAAGCAAAAATTAGCTAGCACTTTTGATTTACTTTGTGTTTTTCAATGTAGACTTACCGAAAGCTGACATAATTTATGGACATCTCCTTCAAGCATGTACAGTCTAAACTATAATTTAAATGAACTGGAAAAAAAATTACTTCTATAAGCTGAATCAATATGTCATGAATTGGCACACTGCATTAAGCAGGGCAAGTAAAATTGGATAGAGCAGTTATACATCCTAGAGTACAAGGTGACTGCTGTGCTCTCCAAACCTCAACATTTGCACCTTCATGAGTGCTGAAGATTGGAACAGGTCTGGGTAACTCAGTGGTCTGCCTTTATTTTATGAAAAGAAAAAACATCCTTACTTTACCCTGTGATCTAAGTCTGGGCTGCTCTGAGGGACTTTTAAAAAAAATCTTATACGTGGTTTCTCTCCAGAGAAAGATTGAGTTTTCATGGGTTAGGATGCTTTTCTGCTCACAAATGAATATTTTTCTTTTTCCTTTTTTTTTCCTTTACATTCAGAGCAAGTTGCTTTATAGTGGTTGGCTCTAATGAGCTTGATAAAGCAATGGCAAAGATTACTCAAACTTTTCACATACTTGTATCTTACTGAAAAAGAGCACTTAGCCGTGCCTGAAAAAAAATCACAACTTATCTAACTGATTATCAGTATTCATATTTGTTTTGGTGTAATCATAGTCAGGGACAGTTAGATGGTATATGGCCCTCTTAATTTAGGCTGCTTCTTACAGCTATGATAAAATCCGAGGTACTCACTGTAGTGCGCATACGAGCTAGCTTTAATGTAGTGAACAGGTATGACAACAATGCACTGAAACCTATGCTCTGGTAACTTCAAGCTGTCCGAGTCATGTGAGAGCCTGGCTGCCTGGAGAACAGCACAGAGAGGTCGTTGTTGCTGTATCTGCACTGCTGTTGTTACTGCGACTGAGCTTGTACCAGTATTGAATTGCTTGAACTTGACACTATTACTGAATTAGAGAGGCTAAGCGTGCTTGGATATGCCAGCATACAGAGCAATCACAGCTGTGGCTGCAATTTAGACATAAACTTTGTAGGTTCAAGGGTAGTAATCGATGATGATTTTTCCTCTGAATGATTTGCACATCGATGTTTTCTTGGTCTAGTGGTGACTGCCCTTCTAGACTCATCACTCTGGGCCAGTCCAGGCCCCAGGCTCTGTACACCAAGGGATTTCCATTCTTCATTTCTGTTCTTTTACCAGGCAGCAAGCAAACTTCACAAAAACCCAGTGTTAGATGATGACTGTGAAGTCCATCTGCCACAGAGGGTGCCTGCATGCGTAAAGACAGGAGGGAGACATCCTGATGAGTGTCCACTGAACAGAAATCTGCAGGTAGGAGCCGATTTCTGTGAAGAGGCTGTTGGGCTCAGTACACCCCTGTCCTGCTGTATGAGAGTAACGTTATTTGAGAGAACAGAACCAGAGGGTGAGAAAAGAGGTGGCTGGAGGTATCTGAAAGCTGTCAGGGGTGTGAACTGGGGGTTGTGAACAAATTCTCACTAGCATGTACACCCTGTGAGCTAGGATAGCAGCCACAGGGAAGACTTCAGCCCACAGCTTGGAGCAGCCTCCAAGTCCTGCTCTTGTATTTCGATTTCAGTTTAGAAGGTGATTGTTAAAATATATTTAAAGGAAAGTAATTGGAGACTGTTGTATAACATGCATTTTGGATTGCAGAGATAGCCTAAATGCTGTTATTTTCTAACTTCAGAGTGATTGAATTATCACTCTTAAAACACTCTCTTAATATAGTTAGTGAATGTAAATAGATCACAGAGGCTGGCTTAACACGTCACCACAACTGCATCACAAGTGGAGATGCTCAGCTTAATAGCTACTCATTTCATATCTCTCTATGCATCAGCCCAGTATGCTTTAATTCAGATTCCCCCCATTATACCTACTGTTGATCCAATCACTTTTCTGAGAGGTAGCTCTGACATTCTGACAGCAGAAGTAGCAATGTTAATATCTTATTGTTGTCAACAACAATGAAATGTCACAAAAAGGAGATGAAGGGTGCAAGACAAAATGCAGTCGGGGGAAGAGGAAAGGTAGAAACAAGATTGCTTTTGCTCCCACTCATTGTGTGCTGTACTTGGCTAAGCAGGTGGGACAAGGAAAAAAATTAAGAAAGCCTGGAGTCAAAACATCTAGAACACAGGAGTGGAATGAGAACCACAAGTGAGAACTAGTGTCTCCCACCAAGATACATTTGAGCTTGACATGCATGAAGCAATCGAGGCTAAGGTGGGCCAGTTCCCATGACTGATTTGCTCTATCGCTGCATCTGCTAAAACTGAGGTGAATATTTTTGGCAAGCCCCATCTGTGATGAAGATACTTGTCACTAGCAGCTGGATGCATTATGTACAGGGCATAGAATAAGCAGGGGGCTGAGCAGGTACCAGCCCAAGAACCAGCAGGCTCCCATTCACTTCCATGCCAACAGAGTACTAGTTCCTTTATAGAGGATGCTTCAATAAGGTGTTACATCTTCTCACACACCACTGCAACCTGTATATGAGCGAGTAGGTAAGGGATCTTGCAGGGTCTGAGTCACACTACAAGAAACTTCCCAAGCTCATCTACTGGATCTTTTTTATGCAGTAGCTTGGTGTCCTAACAAAACGATGCTTAAGAATCACAGCTTTTGAGCTCCCTGGCTAACTGCAACCAAATGTGGTGGTAAGGTCCATGTTTAAAATACTGTAAAAGATATGTGAAAACTAAGATCTCGTGGGAAAAAAAAATTAATCCCTTCATCTCCCTGATGAAGAGTTAGGCAGATTTCAGATATAACACATACTTGTAACAATTGCTAGCTGAGCAGCTGGCATGTATCTTGCCCTCAGAGTGAGTTGTCACAAGAGATAAACAAGGAAACTGAACTTACTGTAAAGCAGGGAAGGTTTATAAGGCTTTATTTCTCCTCGCCAGTAGAATAACTGATTTTTCCTTTCACAGACCGCTGAAGGGTCCTACCAATGGCACCACTTGAAGACAAAATAATGAAAAAAGAGTCCATCTCAATGCCTGTTCAGCAAAGAGGCAATCACTCTAAGTAAGCCCGTGTTGTTCTCCCTAAGCCCTTGACCACCTGCGATGCCAGGTAAAGAGGTAGTCAGTGCTGACAGCATCTTGGATTTAAGACTTTGACAGAAAATTAAACAGTTCTGGAGAGGGCTGTCAATAGCTCACTGGTGCAGGCAACAGCCCTACTGCATGGACAAGAAGGACGTGGTATCCCAGATCAGCTTTTCTCTGGTACCAGCAAGAGAGCTGCTTCTACACAGGCTTAAATCCAATGCCTTAAGCATTCACAAGTCTTCCTCTTCCCAGATGAAATACATAAAGATGGAGAAAACACAAAGAAGTAAAGTGAAGAAGAGTAACGTGAGGGAGACTGACATTACATGGAGATGTTGCATTACCTTCAAACCATGCATTATTTACCCAAGGTGTTTATAGTTAATGTTTTATTTCAAAGAAAGGGAAACAATTTCAGGAACAAGAATACTCAGCTGGTGCCTGTAAACAGCCTTAAGTCTACCCTGCAGTGACACCTTGAGGGGAAAACCATTAAAAATAAATAACCAGAATGTGTATTTCAAATCAATGCTAAAGAAACAGGAAGCACAAGACAACCTGGATGGACAGCTGCCTGGTCTCCAGCAGCTCATGACAGTGTGGGGCTTTATGGCACCACTTCTGACAAACAGCTTTCTGTTCAGCTGTACCACCTCTCAACTTCTCCTGTACACACCCCGTATTTCTACAGTCTCATTTGCCTTTCCCTTTTTCCTCTTCTCTAGAGGAGATACAAGTATCTCATGATTTTGAGAAAGTGTTTTGGATCAACATCTGGTTTTGACATTATTTCTGCAACTAAAAATGATCTTACACAAAAAATTGGTTGGTTTTTTTTTTCAGACGAGGCCATCTCTTATTCCTTGTGTCATAGAATAAATTGCTTCCCCTCCTGGAGAGCAATGGAAGAATCCAGGGTGGCTTCCCTGTGGGAGCCTGGTCTGGCCTGGCTGATTCAGTTGTGAGGTCAGCCTGGTGGTTGCACCCACAGCGGGGTTAATTTGCTCTGGCCCCTCTCCTACTCACCAGCCTTTTCCTTTTGTTGTACACTCAAGACTGGTCATAAATACAAGCTCCTACAGAAGCTTCCTGGAGACATGACCCAAGAATGGCATCAGAAATATGGTCCTGGAAATGGCCCCCACTTGGGGCTGTGTGGCCTCACCTCTGCTGAGTGCAGAGGGAAATGTTTTGGGAAATGTCCCCTGTTTTAGCAAACTACAGTGACCAGCCATCTCAGGTGTCTGAGGGATTGTTGCTTATGAGGAAGAGCAGCTGCAAATGACCACTGCTCCTTCCAAAGGGCATTCATATTGAAATGAATACTGGTATAAGATTTCCATATGTGTGAGCTGCACCTCTGTGCTGTGTGGTCAAACAGCAGGTCAGCACTCAGAATGGTTTATAACACCTCTAGTGGGGCTTTGGTCCAGTGAAGTTCGACAAGGGCAACTGCAGGGTTCTGCACCTGAGGAGGAATGACCCCAGGCACCAGCACTGCAGGCCAACCTGCTGGAAAGCAGCTCTGCAGAGAAGGACCTGCGAGTCTTGGTGGACAATAAGTTGTCCATGAGCCGGCAGTGTGTCCTTGTGGCCAAGAAAGGCAATGGAATCCTGGGGTGCATCAGGAAGAGCACTGTCAGCTGGTCATAGGAGCTGACCCTGCCCCTCTACTGAGCCCTTGTGAGAATCACCTGGAGTGCTGTGTCCAGTTCTGGGCTCCTCAGTACAGACACAGAGCTCCTGGAGTGGGTTCAGGGGAGGGCAACAAAGGTAATTAAAGGACTGGAGCATTTCTCTTTCAAGGATAGGCTGAGGCAGCTGAACTTGTTCAAACTCTACAAGAGATGACTGAGGGGGCACTTGGGTGGTGTTGAGCAATAGGACAAGAGGCAACGGGCAGAAACTGATGCACAGGAAGTTCCACCTGAACATGAGCAAGAACTTTTTAATGTTCAGGTGACCAAGCACTGGAACAGGTTGCCTGGAGCAGGTGGGGAGTCTCCCTCACCGGAGATATTCAAGAACCTTTTGGATGCAATCCTCTGCCATGTGCACCAAGATGACCCTGCTTGAGCAGGGAGGAGCCACTGTGGTTCCTTCCAACCTGATCCATTCTGTGACTATTTCAGAGATCAGGTGACATGGCAAGGCTTGTGTAGCTTGCAGGCTTCATGTTTTGTGAATAAACACAGTCAGTTTGAGTTCAACTTGGGGAATGGGGAGAGGGAGTGCTTTTGTAATGCTGTTGCCATGTACAAAGCAAGAGATAAGACTGTGTGCTTTTGCTAGGGAGATAAAGGACACAGGCACAAAAAATTTGTATGTTGGTTGTTATGTGCTCTGGCATACCAATATGAGTTAATTTTAATTTCTAATCAGTATGTTTAATTTGTAAACATAAATTTTGGCACATACTAAGAAAATGAGAGGTTTTGAGTACAAAATTAATTTTAACCCTGCCTATGGAGCTGTTCCTAACCTTCATAATTAAACTATCTGAAACGTCAAAAAAAAAAAAAAATACAGTTAAAGTGAAGGTTTGTGAGTTCAGTCAAATAACATAGTCAGGACACTGTTTACTGCTGCACGTATGAAATTCTACAAATTAAATTATATTCAAGACAGATGGTGTCACCACAGCAGTCATATGTGTCCTGCATGTGCTGGCAATGGGGAAACAGGAAATATTTTTTCTAGTCATTGCAAGATTAGTCTCAATTACCTTGAAATGAAGCTACCAACAATATCATCAACAACAAAAATGTCAACCTCTTCTTGGTTTGCACTTACAAACCACAGCAAGTGGCTCTGTAAGGATTTAATCAAAAATCATAGACCATTATGGGATTCAGCGGGTAAACATTTTGCTGACAGCCCTCTCTAGGAAATCCCACAGGTGTGGAACGAACATCAGGCCCTGTTCCTGCCTTTTGCACACCAGTATCCTTCACTGGTCAGCAAATCAGGCCCCAGAGAAAACAAAAGTAGGGTATTTGATCTCACCCCAAAATACCCACCCCTTGGCACCAGTGATGCACAAGCTCCATCACAGGCATCTCATGTAGAGCCAGGTTTATTAGGTGTGAACATGACTATGTTGTTTCTAAGAGTGCCTTGAAAAACAGATATGGCATTCCAGCTTGGTGAGAAGCCTGGACCAAACCTACCAAACCCAAGCTCCTCACATACAGGACCAGCCAGGGGCAGCTGCCACATGGTCCCTACAGCTGGGCAAAGCACCACAAGCACAACTCACCCATATCCAGCCTGCCTGGGAGGCAGCAGGTTTATTAAACCTAGGCAGATGTGTATACTTGGGTGGAAATTAGTGGTACAAAACTTGGTGTAGGATATGATGGAGGGGGAGGTGATATTTCTTTACAAACATCTGTGAGAAAGCCAATGTTACCTGTTTACAGCCATTTCCTTATACACTGTAATCACCCATTCTCTCATTCCACATATGTACAAGCAACAAGATGTCTGACCCGGACCACTAGCGTATGACACCAAGGACAAAGAACATAAGCTGCCAAGTCTTCCATTCGTCCCTGGGGTTCTTGAGAGCCACACAATCTCATTTTGGACAGATCTCATATCCTTTAGGAACTATAATCTCTTATGGGGCACTCCCTAGTATGAGCATTGTTAATTTCAGGTCTTGAATCCTTAAGCCAGGTTGCTGCTCATTGCGTCCTTTTTCTTTTTTGGAAAATTTTCCTTGTGGTCTAATGGGAAAAAGCACATATGGAATGTTATATGGGATCTGTAGCCATGTTGATGCCACTCTCCTGTTGTCAGGATGCAGGGTCTGCTGGGGAGTCAGCTGGGTTGGGGTCTTTCATAGTGCAGGTCTTCTGGGCTTGGTGTAACCAACCTTGTCTCCATTCTACTGCTGGAAAAGGTGTTTATTGAGGGAAGTATCTATGCATTTAACCCTTTGTTCTGCCAGTCCTCCTGGTGCTCGATCATACTCTGTTTCTGCCAATCTTCACATTTCTATTACAAATCTCCCCCTCCTTTAGGCTCTCTCGGGCTCCAGGCAGACTCCCTACATGAGATGAGGCACAATGCAAACCCAGAGGTGACTGGTGCAGTTGTATGCCTGGCTCTGATTCTGCCTAAATGATCCAGGAAACACTGTCCTCTGGCGATGGCAGCAAGCCATCCACCCTGACCTGTGCAAGCTCTTTGACAGCTGATGTGGAGAAGCACTTTGTATTGGAAGAAATTTGAAGGTGCTCACAGGTATTTGGAGCTGTGCTGACCCTTAGTAATGGGGGTGTCTGCAGAGCAGCCTCCTTGTTCCCTCTGGATGGTGCAGCCCCCATGGCTGAGCAGGGACAGCTGGGCTGTTTACAGGCAGCTCCCTCACTGCTGGAGGCAGCTGGCCCTGGGAACTGGGAACCTCACATCTATGCCTGATCCTGCAAACCCCTGTGGCCAAATGCACATGACCGTGGTGGGCCCTTTCTGTTCATTTGTATGGCTTGCCTGGGGTCAGCTCCCAGTGGCTCACTTGGGCTAAGTGCCAGTGAAACTCTTCACCTTGAGAAAGGGGGTTGAATGACAGCCAGAACATGCTTTGGTTTAGTTCGGTTTGAAGAAAGGAAAGATATGTTTGTTACCCTATATTTCTATCCAATTGGCCTTTATGCACCTCATGGTGCCCTGTAAGCACCATAAATCTTTACCATCTGTGGTGCCTTCAGCACTGCAACACAGTCTTACAAACTGAAAATTGTCGTTGTACAACTCAGACCTGTATTATTGGGTGAACGGAGCTCCAGTGTTCAGAAACTATCATTTACAGTTTTCTTTTGAGTGAAGACTACAGGGTAGGCCTTTAAAAAAAAGGATGAAAATAGCTTGGAATTGAACAAATTGCAACAAATAGTGGCTAGTTGTGTGTAAGCCAGTCTGTGCCACAGGGAAGGTGGATATTACAAATGCTCTGGGATTCCACTTCATCCTTTTATAGTAGCTTTTTCTCCACCACTGCATTCTCTCCAGTAATGGTGTTAAATAATGCATATGTAATTTTGGTGTTTTATGCTGTGTTTTCCTTCTAATGCTGGACTGAGACTGTGTTTCCCTCCCTACCCTGGAATTCAGTTGTGGATATAGAAATTCTATCATTTGTTGCTGCAGCATGTGAAGAATTAGAAAACATTGTTTGGAGCAGACACCACGTTTCCATTGGCCTCTCTTGACTGAATCAGATGGTCAGATACTGTCATGCCATCTGTAGTAAGCCCTGCAGGTGGATGTGCCATGCCAAGAGATTTTGTTTGACAACCTTTATTCATCAGATGGTTTTGCAGGCAGCTCATTACAGAATGATGAACCTGCCTGTTTCTGGTTAATTATCAACTTCACAGTCTGTTGGATGAGATCAGATCTCTTATAAGTGACTACTGATTCCTGTAAAAGGATTTTTTCTCTTTTTACTGCACCATTTAAAAGTAAATCAGCATTTCAGAAGCTTTAATCACAATTGCCTTTCAGTCTCCTACAGAGACATCTCCACAAAAAAAAAAAAACAAACCCAAAACAAAACAAAAATTGTCGATGAATGCATGTACAGTGTACTGGTCATCTCTGATAAACCTTTTGTTTCTGCTCTTAGCACATTCACACTATCAAGATGAAAGGCCAAATCTTCCCTTCTTATAACTTCACAAACATCAGAGAAGTTGCACAGAGAAGAGTTTGGCCAGAATGAACTAGAAATATTTTTTTTCTCTCTTTTCTATGTAATTAATGACATAAATATAAAAATTACTTTGAAAAAATCATGTACATCTCTTTTAAAGTTTGTGCTGTTTATTTGAAGAGTTTACACCTTTTCTTCTGTTGCTGGAGAGCATCTATTGCATTCTGGATACTAGTTTATTTTCAGAAATTATTTGGTTTGTTTACAACCTTTACCATTCAGAGCTCAAATTCATACAAGGGTGGATAAATAATTCCTTTCATAACATCTTCCTGTGGGTCAATGCAAGAGAAATGAGTGCAGAGCAATGGGAAATTGCATCAGGAACAGTGGTGCATTGAGAGAGACCAAGCAAAGAGTCAGATGCCACCGGACACGATTCTCAAAAGCACTTCTCACTCCAAGAGAGGATCAGGGATGGTATTTTACACCTGGAGAAATACTGGATTTGTTGGCATCACAGGAGTCACTCTGTACATTCGTTAAATTTGCATTCCCGGCTGGGTAGGGGCAAGCTGTCAGGTTGTGACTAGTAAAGCATCACAGAAAGCTGGGTAAGGGAGGAAAAATTGCATCTCACTCATTGCACAAGGCTTGATGGAATGGGGTGCCTCATGCTGCCCTCTCTCAGCAGGAGGGCTGTGACCCCATGCTGGCAGTGCTGGAAGGTGCCAGTGCAGAGTTCTGCCACAGCGCCTTTCCCTGGGGCACAGCAAAGCCCCTGATGCCTTCCTGCTCTCCAGGGGCCACAGCTGTTCTCCCCATCCTGCGGGACACACCGTGCCGGGCAGGCGGCTCCAAGCCCTAGGTTGCACAGTCCCTCCTGTCTCTGAGTGTGACACGATGAGAGTGACACGATGCACCCGTAGGTACCGCTCCCGACGGGAGGCTGAGCTCCCTGCAGAGCATCCAGCCAGCACTGCACAAACACTGCTCCCCACGAATGCGGCTGAAGCCACAGGGCTGATCCCTGGAGGAAATGCTCCTCGTTGGTATGGAAAAGGGGAAAATTCAGTTAAAAAAAAATGCGGGTTTGAGAGTGCAGTAGCCTGCAAGGGAGCTCCTGGTATGAAATCGTGACAGGCAAAACAAAGCATTTTCTCTCTACAAAATGGGTTCTGTCTTCACATTACATCTCCAAACAGAATGACTCAAGAGTGGAGAAGACACACCTTTGCAAAACACAAATATAGTTAAGGCATACACAAACGAAAATACCATGCTCTTCCATAACAGGATTCTGGGCGGATTTTCAGAAATGGCAGAATGTCACCTATATAGGAGGTAAAACAAACGTCCCGTGTTATCCAGCTGGTTCTCCATTCTGTCTGTTGCAACACATCCAGAGGCATCTTGAGAAATGCCTTAACATGCTATGTATATAAACTTTAGTTAAAATGGACTGAGAAGCATTTTCTTTGGGAAAATGCATCTCAAGAACATTAAAGAATGTTTCACAGCTGTATAGTGTTCTAACGAGAAAAGAAACTTTCTCACTAAGAAACCGATTTACTCACAGCAAATGTTGATTTTATAACAGAGTTCTCTAATCACAAAGATAAATTATCTGTCTTTAAAAATTATTCCAGCAGCCAGTTTGTTGCATGCAATACAGCAGTGTAAGCAATTATGTGCAATTCCTGTTATAGTCACTGGGTGGCATTTGGATGTGTTGGAAGAGTTCAATTTTGGATGGCAAAATGAAACGGAATATTGCATTTTATACAGAGTAATGAAGTGTAAGAAGCAGATCAGTGACAGAAATAAGAATGCAGGTTAATTCTAGATATAGTTTCATAAAAATTCTAGAATAAATATACAAAATAGGTCATTAAAATACTTTAAGATTATTCTAAGGTGCTTGGTGATAAGTAGTGTCATCAAGGCTAATCTCAGGATAAGCCTGTTATTGAGATAATAGTGACTATTAGTATTGTGGCTGTGTCCCAGACATCATCCCACTGGTCGGGTGGGATCCAGGTACATTGCTCATCTCACCCTCAGGCTCACATAAACCATGGAAAAGCAAACAACCGCCGGGCTCCCATGATGACCGCAGGCAGCCCTGGGTGTGCCAGGATGGCCCCATACAGACCCAGCTGCAGAGGCCACATCAGTCTGCGATGCTGCTCCTGTACAGGTTGGACTGCCATCCTTCCTTCCTTCCCCACTCCCTCCCTCCTTCATGCATATCTGTCTTGGTCACTCCTCACCAGACTCAAAGGGCTCTAAAAATGTAGCTGCCTCTCCAGATGCAGCAAGATCAGAGTGAAACAGGCCCTACCAGTTAGGAAATAACCACGCTGCAAGTTCCTCTCTTCCATTCTATTGTACAAACCACTGCTTCGTACTGACAGAGATATAAGTGCTGCTGAGCCCTCGTGGTAGGTGAAAGTATGAATTCAGTGAATAATGAGGTGCCTTCTGGTTCCATCAAAGGATTAGAAAGAAAGAGATCAAGTTTTTTTTGTCATTTGAAGGACAAAATCAAGGAAGAAATAATCTTTTAGAAAGAAAAACTATGCTGTGTCTGCTCTTTGAAAAGAAGAAAAACTAATCACAAATTGCCTCCTTCACTTTGCTTCTAGAATTACTTCTAGACAGAAGGGAAGGGGGCTGAGAAGTTTTTTCTGTTTTAATTGCAGGTCTGGAAGTTTTCACCAGGAAAAAACAGGGAAACTTTATATTATTGTGAAGATGTAGAGGAAAAAAATTGGGCAAATAAAATGCCCAAAGTGAATTAAATATTTTTTCTAAACACGAATGCACCCACCCTCATATCTAATATGGAAACCTGGGGATTTTGTACTGAGCAGCAAAGTACTAGCAAAGACTTAAAAGTATGTAGCTCCCATCAGTATTTCCCTATGCAGTCACCTGTAGGTATACGACTGTTGAGATATCCCTTTCCCTAATATTTGCAAAAAAAATTGTACTGCTGGATGTAGGTCACTGTGTATTTATTGATCTGAACAAGTGTGCTTTAAGAGGATAGCCCCTCAGTTTCCATCAGAAATGCTACTGCCATAGTGCACTTTAAAAAGGAGCCTGTTTTATATCCAAGGAGGAGGTTGTTTCTCAGAAAAAAGTGGCCACAAGTCTTTTATTGAGCCATTTATTTCTGCCTCCATCATCATCACTCCTTTTCCAACAAAAGCAGTCAGGGCCATGAACATCAATTGTTGAGTTAGTAAAGTTGCAGAATTATGATGATTTGCTACATACCGCTTTACCTCCCTCATGCTGGACTCTTTCTCTGGCAAAAAGCGAGAATTGAGACAGGAGGTCCACCTGAAGTGAGACATCTGCATGAGACTGATGCATTAACCTACTCACCACAAACGATCCCTGCTGCATCCTAATCACCACATGAACATGACCAGTCTCCAGTCATGGTGTCAAAAATGCTCCCTTCCTGATGTTTGCTCTTCAGTCTGCCACCTGCACCCACCCACTGGCAGCTGAGTGCTTCAAAAATGGATCAATCAACTACTGCTGGGAACAGAAAGTCAGTCAGTGGTACGCCCTGTTCAAACTGGAAATGGAGATGTTTATTTTTCTGCATTGCAAAGTTACATCTAATCACCCACCTCATAAATAATTTTTTTTGCTTCAGGTCTGAATCACAAAGTCTCTGGGTCATTCCCAGCCTGGCAGCAGCTGGAAAGATGGGGGTGTCCAGGCATGTGTGTCCTGGTCCTCTGTGTGCAAACAGATGAATCAATGCACAACTTTTTCTCTGGGCTGCCTGTAAAAGTACTCCCAAACTGGGATCTGCTCCTTAATTTGGTAAACTTCTTTTTGGAAGCTATCACTGTAGGCAAGAAACTGACACTGATGGAGAAAAACCAGGATTTTTATGAATCAGATTGTGTTGAGGGGGAAAATAATCAAAATAACTCACAGCACAAGCCTGATACTCTGTTACGAAGCTCAAGGCACTTCCACAGATATAAATAAACCCGCAGTACAGTATCCTGCCACCATCGCTTTAGCAGAGTGTGGAGCTATTTATACATGCAGGAGCAGTATTTCTGCCAGCACAGCCCCGGAGCATTACCTCCGGCAGAGACGTGCCACCTCCCGCGGGCTGGGAACACTCTGGGGGGCACAGAGCATCCCCAGGGCCACCCGGTGCAAACTCGTGGGGACAATCTCCCAGACAGCAGAGAATTATATGACAAAGTTGTCTTAAAAATTCTCTGTGCAGTTTTAAGAAAGGCATCCACTGCGCATAGACACAAACAACCTCACTTACGGCATCATCTCCTATTTTACGTGTTCCCAAAGGCCAGCTGCAGACAGATGTGCTTGCACTGGTTGGCATCCAAGTCCACCAATGATTATTAATCAGCTGACATGCTGTAGGCTAAAAATAAATAAATACCAAAGGGAGATTTAAATACAATTTTTTTCCCTCCAAGAGTATTTGAAGTGCCATATTTTGCCAATTTCAAATCATATATTGAAATCACTTCTGCTTGTGGAAATAATATTTCATTTTTCAGGTATCAGGTGAACTTTACTATTCTTTCTTTAGTGATACAGTCTTGTTTTTAAGACAATACAAATTCAATTCTTCTTTTTTTCTTTCAAAACCCACAATTTTGCAAATGTTTTTGTAATGGCAGGATGTTAGAAATGGAGAAGCTCAGCACAGTCTACTGAGGTAAGATTTGCTCTGACTCAGAATAGATTGGGAAGGGATTCCAGCACAAAGGTGAGGTAAATCAATACACATCACCTGCAATGAAAATAAGAATCCTAAAGCAATAAGGGAAGAGTAAACCCTTTTTAAATGTATAAGACACCAGTGAGGAATTTTTTTTTTGAGTAAGTAATCTGAGGTAACAATGTTGTTTAGAACCAATAGATGCCTTTGAAGCATTTTATCACGATCAGCTATCGTGTAGAAACTTCTTAAGCTGAATAACAGATTCTATTACTATCTCCACAAGACTACAGATAAAGTATATAAAGAATGCCTCAAAGCAAGGAAGCTGATTTCCAAATTGCAGTCTCACAAATCATCAAAATCACCTCAGAGTACCTTGCTGGTGGCCTAATGTTTCTGTTCTTCATCTTTCAGACGCATAAGATATCTTATGTAGCTTAACTATGTTCATTATTCCAGTCTCACTTTTTCACTTAATAGCACCTGTCACAAGGATGCTCGTGATTTTTGAGTAGAAGGGTAATGGACAAACAACTCCTTATGTTTTGGTTTGCATACTCAAAATAGTCTGGTAATTTGTTCTGGATGTTTATTTGAATATCTGTAAGGACTCTAGCTTTCAAATTCCTTTTTGTGTCTCTAAAACTTTATGATAGAAGTTGGAAATATGAACTCCTAAGTGTCTTTATTCCTTTGTTATGATATTAAAAGAGCTTGTACCTAGAATGGAAAAAGACCCCATATAGTATTTCTACAATAAAATGAAGAAGAAATGGTGTTTCATTGTTCTGACATCAAATCTAACTTTAATGATTTCTTATAGTTCACAACTGAAATCTGGTTTTGATTTCTAGCACATCTCTGACATTCAAAGCACATGTATTTTAGCGTTTGTTCATTCAATCCCCAAAATGTGCAGTTTGCCATGAAAATATACGGCCTGAAATATTATCAATGACTACAACAAGCTGTATGGTGTTACCTTGCTGAATATGGGCACATTATTGGCCAGCTTTACTGCAAACAATTTCAAATACAATTGAAGCATCACATCTGTTGCCATTGTAAACATAAAATAAGTAGGAACAGAGACTCAAATAAACAGTGCTTAACTGCAAAATAAGTGCAAGTCTGAAATTATCTGTTATGATTATTATTATTTATCTGTTTAGAATTTATTAGTTCTCTGCCTTTAAATTCAGAAATGCAGCCAAGTCGTACCTACTAAAAAATTACACTAATGGCTGATAAAAGCCTGGGCAAAGGAGTGGAATATTTGTGAATCTGGGTCAGTGAAACCCACTAACTCCCCTGCTAAGACAAAAAAAGCAGGTTCTGAATCATGACAGGGATGTGCAGACCTTGGAAGCTCTCAGGAAGCCTCACCACCGTCTTGCATGAGGTCAAGGTTTAAGCTAAAGAGTGTAAGAGGTGTAAAAATGGGTTCAGGATGGGGGAAGGGGAGGCAGTGGAGAACGGGAGGCATTGCATTGGATTTCAAGAGGTTTAAAAATTGACATGCAGGGGGAAAGGGCATTTAGAGCTGTATACAGATGAACCAACACCTCCCAGCCACGTGAAAACAAAATGCTGACAAGTCAAAGATTCTGTGATTTTTAGAAGCAAAGATTCTAATTTTTTTAGGTGCACAGCTCCCACGCTGGCATGGGGGTACATGAGGTGGGTGGAAAAACCCATGTTGGGAAGGCATGAGAACTAGTACTGGGCAGGATGATGGCTCATGACGGGCACACAGCAGTCTGAGAAGGGAGTTCTCCACAGATGAACTGTATCACTGGTACACTTACATGCATATGAGCAGGCTAATATGCAACCAATTCTTAATAACTTCAAAAAAAAAAAAAAAGCACTTCAGATGCAGTTAAATGAATCATTATTATAACCTTGGGCTATCCACAGTCACTTAAATCACTCAAATCCTGGATCATTCATAATGTTAATGTGTTACTGTTTTAGACATGCTACTAATTTATAGAAGGTTAATGTGGATTGTTGAAGAATTCAATTCACTCCCAATGTTTTCAACAGCCAGTAAGAAAGAACACTTATTGTAGAAGTAATCAATTCCAAAATGGCAGGGCTCCCCTATTCTTTATCCTCTTTTAGATTATAACATGCAAATGTATCAAGAAAATACACCAGTTTACAAAAATTCCTCCTTCTTTGGTGGGAAAATAGAGGAGGGATTTATTCTTTCCCCAGGACTTTTCATAATTTTTTTTAAGATTATACACTTTATAGGATTATGCACTTTTTTTTCACTTGATTACTTTGTTATAACTTCACAAGACAATATATTCACGTTTGGGGAAAACATAATAAGCAGGGATCATTTATTCACCCTATTTGATTATTTCTGCCGAGTCTATTTCATTATCCCAGTCCTACAAAATATAGGGAAAAGTTTTTAAATTAGTTATTTCCTTCTGAAGTAAAACAACCCAGTACTAAAATATCACGGATTTTACACAGTGGGTCACAAGCATTTGTCTATATATATTCAGACCACATTTTGAAAAATTGAGCTACTTTGAAATGAACAAAACTGGTATCTTCTTTCCAGAAAATTACTAAAAGCTGATCTGTAGCTAAAAAAAAAATCACACTTATTGGCAAGATGTTGTGCACTATTGAGGTACTTCGCATTGGAATAGTTCACTTACTGCAAAAGTAAGTGAACAAATGAGATGTTACTTCAGGAATATATTTTTTTCATTTCTGCATTTACACAGGCACTCCTCTGTCCAAGTGGCTGGTAAAATATGGAGTAAACTGAAATTATAAGATTCTTGAGCATTTTAGTAAAACTATCACAACAGAAACACCCTTTTTGAGTAACTAAATAGAAATCATGTACTTTGGAAACAGAGACATCATTAGGGAAAAACAATCCCAGTAAAACCATCAGTGTTAGGTGATCCGTGATTATTTCCCACTGGAATGTGTAATTTCAGCTCTGTTCCTGCTGAGATCACAATTGCTGTTCTCCATAGGGTGGTGGTTGTATTTACCTTCCTGTCATTAATTCACAAACAGCCTTTGGATGGGACAGTGGAAGAAAAGCCCACTCCCACGTACAACACAACAGCTACACTGACTCTCTAGCTTGGGGAAGAATTCATAATCTAATGAATGTGATCACAAATGAGAATTAATTCTCACAGACACTGCATATTCTAAGAAAGGTCATGGGATCTTCAAATCCAACAGCTGCTCTCCTGGACTATTTCAGCCTATGCTGACAAACAAACAAAAGCTGTCAAACAGGGAAGACTGCTGAACTGGCCTGTCTTGTATTATTTCTCCTCACAGTTGTGTTGAAAAATACATGTAACTCCAATGAAACATAATTTTCTTTGCTTTCTCTGATGTAACTATCTCATGCAGTTGATTTCGGGTGATTAAAGAAGCTGGTATAGTATCTGCATTCAGACACATCTGGATGATTTGATAATTAGGAGATTTCATACTACTTTGAAAAAAGAAAGGAGATTCTGATAAAAACCCCAGAAATTCACTCCTTTCTGGAAGCTTGTGTGTTAACAACTCATATCCAAATATAGTCTAAAAATTCTAGTGGTATGCTAACCCATCCAATGAGTGCTGAATTTTCATAAGGGAGGTTGAGAAGAGGCAAAATTAAAACAAAAGCTTAAAATGTTGTAGGCAGCATTAAAATTTATTACCAATAAGTAAAGTAGAAGTGTGAATGGGGACTCAGCTGCACAAATCTTATAAAACAAACAAACAACCCTGAGCAGCTTATCAGCATAAACAGTCACAAAGAGCTGGTAGAAAGCTCAAGTCAAGGCTGTGGAGGGGAAATGCTTTTTCCTGTGTTGCACAATTACTTGCAGCCCTTGAAAATTTCATCCCATTTGTTCATGACTTTTATATGTAGGTTCTATGATTTAGCAGTTTGGAAAAGAACATACACCTATTTCCTACAGGACAAAGTAAGGTAAAGTGATTTTTTTTTTGCATTTTAGAAGTGATTGTGGTTTTGGTTTTCAGTGTTTGATCACTGAGGCGAGGGGAAGAGAGAAGCATGAAAACACACAGTCAGTAGAGCCTGTGCAGAGGGAATAGTACAGGCTTTATAGAAACGGCAGACTCCCACCAACCATGAATTTTGGAAGTTTTTGGCAGCTTCTGCGTTTCTCCTCATGCTTGAGAACATTTCAAAGGCAGGATTACAAAAGAAGACATCACATGTTCAGTTCGAAACAGTAACTGGGGCTCCGGGGAGAGGGAAGGGGCAGGTACAGAGGCAGCGCACGCTGTTTTGAAGGACTCGCTTCAAAGCCTTCGCTTTCTACCTCTGTGCGCAGGTAAGGATCACAGCCCGGCACATGAGTCACCGCCTCCCCATTTAGACAATAAGGAGGAGGATTAGTTAACCCGGGACTGCTTCACCAACCTGTGCCTCTGACCTAAATACCACAGCTAAGCACCAGGGTTCTGTGGTTGTAGGACCTGAGGCAGGAACTGGAATGATACAAACCAGGCACTGGGCAGCCTTTGCTCTAACCAAGCGCTTTACAAACATGCAGCTGCTGTCTTGCACCTACGAATTATGAATTTCTCAATATATTCACGGGGTAAGGCTGCCACATACCACAAACCTGAGGTCCAAGAAAAGACCAAAGTAGTATCACCTCCTTAAAGCAATAATTAACATGACTAAACAGCAGCATTAAACCTCCTACTCTTTCGCTTTTCCCCTGGGAGGATTTTCTTGGCTAGAAACTCCTGCTAAGTACTGATGTTCACCTTGTCCTTACCCAGTGGCATGCCTAGAGTGCAGAAAAGAAAGTACTGAAAAAAACTGCAATCAAACTCCAAAATAAATGGGACTTGGCAACAACTTAAATGCTCAAAATCATAATTATTTGAGATTTTAAATCCTTGCATTGATTTCTAATTTAATTACCTTCCACTGTTAAAAATTTCGTTTTTCCCAGGGAAGTAGAGAAGGGAGGAGAAGAAAACTACCACTGTTTGAATACTCCTTTTGCTGAGCCTATCATCACTGTTAATAGCCTCTAATGAATAACTCACTCAGGGATAAACATACTACCATTATTATTTTGTCAGCAGAGTCAGTATGATTCAGAAGAGAGCAGTCATATGACTGTCACAGTTCCCAAACTGTCAAAAGATGTGGGAAAACAAAAATTAGCAGCTGAGAGAGAAGGCTTAACTTTCAC
This sequence comes from Falcunculus frontatus, assembly GCA_013398115.1. NCBI lineage: Eukaryota > Metazoa > Chordata > Aves > Passeriformes > Falcunculus > Falcunculus frontatus. The sequence goes on along the minus strand of VZRV01002387.1, from coordinate 524,731 downwards.
TATGAACAGCTGAGCAGCCTGTGGCTGATTTGAAATACATACATACACAAACTTAAAAAGGAAATATTACTCTCCAACAGAAACCACTCTAGACCAGACAAATTTCTTTTGCCTGAGAGGCTTTAGAATGACAGAGAAAAATCACTGTAAGTTAATCTATTTATTACTCCAACTTGGCCCAAAAAACCAGAATTCTTTAACACACAATCCCTCTTCTTAGGGTCTTAAATCATACTGACTTTAAAAGTGCTAAGATGGACGTAAGAGTGCATTCAGGCATGACAGCTCATACTTCCTATGTCAGACTTCCCTTTTGCATCCTAGTCTTTTGAAACACGTGATAAAATAGTCATTGCAAAGTAAATGTCTGCACACAGAACACTGCTATGGCCAGAAGACTGAAGCCATTCCCACAGACACCTGTCAGAAACCACTGACATCTGCTGGTTTCCAGAAATCAAAACTACTGGGGTCAAGATAAATGGATTCTGGGCATAATTTTACCGCCTTATCAAAGGCCCCTTTGTGTGAGTTTATGTGACAGGGTTCTCCAGCTCTGGAGGGAGGAATGTTTACCAGCAAGCAGCAGGCTGAGGAGATTATTACATGCTGAGAAGCAGCATGTGAAAGTCTCCCAGGACTGGTAAACTCTGGAGACCAGTCCTTCTGTTAAATCCACCAGAACTGATGAATTCAGAACATCAGGAGCCTGCTGGCTGTGTACAAAGCCACAATACACCTTGGTATCAACCATGGGTTGCATTAACTTGGATCGTGCACAAAGAGGTAGTAGTTGCTACATGCAAACAAAAAGCCCTACAGGATTACATATACACACCCGATGAAGCAAAGGGCTCTTCAAAGGACTTTCTAACCTACCTAGAAGCCAGAGGGCCCAGGGTGGGGACTGACCTCCCAGCTGTTAATCCTAGAGTAGTTATGAGTGTTAGACTAGGTGAATGTGTGGGGTGAATAGTGATCTGCTACTAGTAACAGCTTTAGCAGCAAAAAGCCCTCTGTTCCTTGTGATGTGTTTGTTGCCCAACTTGATCTGCTGTCATGGAAAGGGGAATTTATTAACAGAATCAAACATCCAACTATTTTATCAGTTATTTCTTGGCAATACTAATTCCCCCATAACTAGGACTGCTGCTTCTACTGATTTAATTTCTCAAATAACTCGTTCAAAAAAGTACTTACAAAACCCACTTTATGCAAGATCTCACTTCCAAGAGTTTCTTGGAAGCCCAGAAAATGGGACTCCAACTGTTCATGACAAACACAGCCAACTTAAACATTTTTCTAGTCCATGCAATTTAGACTTCTCACATTCATTTGAACACCAGCACGTGCAGACATTAATCATCACGAGAGACCAAATAAACAGGTTAACACCTTTGGCTGCTTTTACTTCTGAAAGGCAAGTTTAGGAAAGCAAATACCTCTAAACAAAATGCCTGCTGCTGCCACTTGAAGATAAGGTTCTAGAGAGCGTGGATCTTTGTTAATGCCTGCTCCATTTTTCCATTATTCCTGGCCAAAAACCATACATACCAGCAGAAACCTTTCAAGTGTTTCCAGGAGACCTTTAGATTTTGGCACATAGAAGTATGGCACAGATGCAATACACCTAGCAATTGCATCACTAACATTGAAAGTTGTACCATGCTATTATGCATTACTAGTCAGTTGGAGAACTGCTCCCAGGAATCTCAGAACTGTTAGGAAAGTGTTTAATGACCTCATCTGGTGATTTACAAACTAAGCATTCATGCCTCAGGAAAGTCTCTTTAGTAGGAACATGTTACTATTCTACTCTGATCGTTTCACTTCTACACTGCTGTGATTTCACTGTTTGGTTCTTTAACAACTCCGTGGAATCAGAAACTGGCAACATTTGTGCTTAGCAGCTTCTCTTCATTCGTCTCACTCTTAGTTCAATAAAGAGATGTGAACACAAAAGGAAGTTTCTGTTTAAAGACAGACAGACCAATGATGGTTAGTTACAACATGAGAGCAGGCTGCTATAGTAGTGCTGACGAAAATCAACTGCTGGACTGTTTACGCTCTATTGCAAAATCTCCTTCAAGTGCCCTGAGCCGAACAGTAGCTTTGTTGCTCTGAAGGTTTCTGCTCAGACGGCTTAGCAAGGTCTTGCCCTTAGCTGCAAGCTACAGGATTGCACTTCGAGATTTTTCGCATCATTTAAGTGAAATATAATATAATATAATCAGGAACTTCTGGAAATTCCAGTGACAAATGATTGCCAAGCCCTAACAATGGGTTCTTAAGCTTTGACTATTGCCTGACTGTGGTTTAAGAAAGAATTGTAAAAACCCTCAACTTTCTCATCCAGTAAATACTGAGTTTCAAATACTCATGACAGTTTCTTAAGACATTCTTGACATTTTAATGGAAGATTTCCCTTCTGTGTAGCTAAAAAGGAGTAATTTAATACTTTGAGTATCTCAAAAGTGAAGCTATATCACTAAACTGGGTTGAGCTCACAAAGCAGAGTTCCCTTATTTATTGTCTTTCTAGCCAGTGTTTTGCATTTAATGTGCGTCAGTTCACTCCTGTTGCCAGTATGAGAAGAGGCCTTGGACTGAAAACCATCACCACTTAAGGCTTCTAGAGGACATACATACAGAAGTTGAACTTTCTGATGAGAAAAAAAGAATTATTCTGAAACATCACTATTTCTTTGAGTCAATAAATATCTTCTACTTTTCCTGCCAGACTTTTATTGTCTTTTATTTTAGAGAGGTCATGCTAGAGATGTCAACTACTAACTCTGTTTGCAGAGAAAATGAAAAGCAAATCTCTGACAACTTCAGAAAAATGGTGACAAACAATTGGAATGTTTTACTTATATAAAGCAGAGATAAAAGGAAGCAAATGATTGTGATTTGGGATTTTCTAACCTTTCTGCCCCTCATGAAGCTAGTGAGAAAAATTTGATTAAAAAAATTACTATCTCAGCAAGTAGTACAGGCCATTCTCTTCCTGGAAGCACAAGCAGGATCTACTTCAAGCCAGTGAAGGGAGGAATAATAGTAATAAAAGAGTTGCCCAATATTATGTAAACTACTTCTGAGATAGGCCAAAACCACTGAGCAGCTAGCATCAGCAGACAATCATCTGACTCTGGGATTGAGCAAGCTAATCTTCTGACACTGAAGCTAGGTTAACACCCAAGGAAGGGCAGTTCCCTCCAGGATTTACCAGTGAGATCAGCCCTACCACTAAATTGTGTGGGAATGGACCTCTCAAACCTGAAGCAGCTCTATCATGCAGTGAATCTTCACAAGTTCTTGAAATTTGGTTAAGAGGCCTGATCTGGTTCTCCACCTACAATAAATACTCCATAAATCTGAGGGTGGACTCCAGAAGACAGGGCTGAAAGGTACAAAGTATTCTTCAAGTGGTATCACTAGAAGTTATTTGAAAAGTTTGACATATGAAGATAAACTGACTCTTCTTTGAATTTGTCAAACTCCACACTCAAATTATGAATTACAATTGGTTGTATAACTTAGATCCTTTCTATACCTGTCTTAAGATTTCTAAAAAAGGTTTACATTTTACATGTGTAAACAGTCATTTTTCACGTTCAATAGAACTATTTTAAAGACTACACACTTTTTTTTTCTGAAATAGTTTTTTTTAGTCCAAGAATTATGATTTTGGAATATAAATTATTAGAAAATATCTTAAAAATATATTTTCAAAATCTGTAACAAAATAATGACTCAATTTTTAATATTAAATTCTTCCCATAGTCATCAATTAAAATACCAGTATTTATCTGTAGAAATAAGAAATTCTATGGAATACAAAGAAGTATAAGTACCCATGAAACTAAAAATACTATTTAATAATGTAACTTCAATAAAAAATTTTTCAAAATTAATTTAGTCAATAGTTTCTAGGACTTGCTCAGTCTCCACACAATCATATCTGAACTGAGCTGAGCTTCTGCTATTTTCAAGGCTGTTTTCTGATAAAGGGCACCATTCATTGTTCGGTTCATACTTCGCACATTCTCTTCCCGCTCATTCTGAAGCTTCTTTCTGAATTGCTGGACTCCTTCCTCAGTGTCCAGTAAAGAAGCCAGAGGATCATTATTGATTTTCTTGCCAGACTCATTCCCCCACATCAAGCTGTTTTCAGCTTTTGTTTCTTTTAAGAAAAGAGAATTCTTGAAGGTGAGCATTTCCTTCTCCAGAGCCAATGCTAACTGTTCAGTAAGTACTGCTTTGCTTCCAGATCTCAGGAGTTTTACACTGCAGCTTGGAGGGAGAACTCTAATAAGGCTGTGAAGGCACTGGAACAAGACAGTCAGATTTCTGTAAAACAAAATTATTATGGTGTCAAAAAAAAGAATATCTGTAGTTTGCACCTATCACAGAAGTATCCTAGCCAGATAAAAGATCAATCCAAACACAGGAATAAAAGGTACAGAAAATACAACCATAGTTAGCCCATAAACGTGGGGCTCACTATTAACATGAAATGGGATGAAAAGTGAATAGTACCAAGTAAAATCACTTTTCAAAAGGAAAGAAAAGTCTTAAGACTTAAAATTTTACTGATTGATTTCTTAAACATTTCAGCCTTTCCTCTTACATAAAGGAAATCAACTCCTCATTTAAGGAAAAGACTGAACCTCACTGCAAAATACACTCTTAAAAGTTACATCTTCTATTTTTAATTTTTTAGCTTGAACTCTTCAAAACAGCAACATTTGTAAATATTCCAGGAGTACTTTTTATGCTAGAAGCCTTATCTAGCTAAGTCATAAATTATGGCAGTATTACTACCTTGCTTAACCTGGCTTAGGAAATATTTGTCCAAGAATCTGAATAAGAAAGGACATCAGTGAGACTTCAGATTATTTCCTTTTCATAATCATGGTAGATAGGAAATAAATATAGCAGAAACACATACAAAATGAGACTACATTTACATTGTAATATTAAACTAAAAAATGACCTAGCAATAAATTTAAATTTAATATAACTTGGGGTCTGTGGTTTGGTTGCTTTTTTGTTTTAATATCCCCTTAAGGATTTTTTTTTAATTAACATCCATTGAAGAAAAAAATTACATATTATACTAAGAATAATGTAAGAAAAAAAAAGAATATAAAATTATGATGGAGCAAAATTAAGAGAAGGGATAGTGCCAAGTAGCTATTAATGGAGAGTAGGTTTATTTGTAATTCTATGTTCTAGCCTAGACAAAATTAAGCAACACAGTTCAGGTTCTGCCATAGTTCTGATCTGAAAACAGTTCTGCTATTGCTGATTGTTGTCATATCATCACATTGGCAGCCCATTGGTTACAATTTCGATTGCTGTTTATGGTACCAGTAAGAAACAGCATAAAGTTAAAAAAGGGTGCATGGAAGATGAATATAAGTGATGCTTTTTGAGTAATTTTACCTGCAAAATATTGTTAGAATGCCTTCAAATGGATTTTTCAGGGTCCAGTTAAAAATTGTACCATGGACATTTCCTGCTTTATGACAGAATATGTTGTCCTGGCTTTCCTTAAAGGGTGTGCACTCCATTTCTCCATGTAACCATGAACTGACTGGAGTCAATGTGCAATCAGAAGACACAATCTGAAAGGAGAATCTGACACACACTGCAAGGACAGCAAGTATATCTTCCACAGAACCTGCAAGGAAATACAGTAGAAAAAGGTATTTGAACTAAATATTTTGATCATGCTGCATGCGTTAAACGAGCTTAGATTTTTGGCTCATACTCCTAGTTTTTTGTGAAGCATTTGCACCTGAATTCAGGCATTCTTTGGAAATTTTCTTCTCACAATTTTAATCTCTATTCTGTCAAGCAAAACAGTTGATTAATGGAGCACCACCAATATAATGAAAGCTTTTAAGATAAACATCACCTTGCCAAAAGAAGGCTATTAATAGCCTCCTGTGAAAGTAATACGACATGTTGGCTTTAGCAGTGACAGAGCATTAAAGGAAGAAAAATAAAAATTCATTCCAAACAATAAAAAGGGTATTTTGCTACCTGAGTAAAAGCCCAGTTCAAAATCAATTCAATCAGGAATATTAAAAAAAAAAAAGAAAATAAATTACCTTACTATACATGTAGATGAGGAAGAGCTTCAATTACTTTGGTATTATTTAAGAGGTAGTAGTATGTCAGAAAAAACCTTATGTATCTAATTACAGTAAGTATCTTATTTATAGAAAAAACATAGGCTTCAGCATTCTGTACTCAAACTTATCTTCAAAATTATCCTTTCTAGATACCCTTCATCACCAATGCTAGTAAAACCTTACAGCAACTCACTAAAACATTTTTTCCATTTTGAAAAATCTTCCCTCTCCTATTTCACCCAGCTTTTAATTCTCAAAAGGTCTATGCAGCTTGTATTCAGAGAAATTTAGAGTAAACAAAAGAATCAAACATATATATTTATAAACTCAAAGTATGTAACTCCATTTACCTGTACAGTAACTATTATCCCTTAGCATCTTTACTGAATATCTGCCATTTGAAATATCTTCCAGACTTAACAAAATTTTCCCACAAAGTACAGTAATCTTTTTGCTCTGCTGTAAACTATCATTCTGATGGTTTTGCTTCCTGGCATGCACAAGAACTATGCAGCACACACGATGAAACGCCAACAGTGGTGAAAGGCTGGTGACAGCAGTGACTGTCTTTGCTCCATCCAGCTGAATCCTTGAAGATCTCTCAGGAAACTCTTTTCCCAGATCATTCTTGCTATGCAAGTCCAATTTCATCTTTTTTGGAGGAGGTTCAATTTGACTTGAGGAAACAGCCAATGCTGAGAAGGCTTTGTTCAGCTTAATGATTTTACTTTGACACTTGATAATTGGAGAAACTGAAGAGAAGTCTTGATCCATCACTAAAGATAAACTCACATCAGTCAGTGACCTGTGAAAATCCATACAATGTGACTGCACTCCCAGTTCACATTTCTGTGAACTAACAAATAACCACAACTCTGCAGATGTATACCGACATTTAAGACTATTGTAAAGTCCAATACCATTCCAGATTAAGTCATAGACTTTGCAAAGATGCCAAGTCCTTCACACAACTGTTTCATATAAACCCAGTATAAAGATTTTTCAAAATGTGGACTGAATTTTCAAAGAGTTTCTAGGAATTAAATGCCTCATTTCAACCAAAAGAATTTGGACATTTAATTCAGCCAGAAAAAGCCGAAAATTCTACATAACCTATACAGATACTCTATGACATTTATAAATTATTTTCTAAAGATTTAACTTACTTCTTAATAAAAAATGCAGCAAATGTCAATTCTGCCCTTTTGACAACTAAAAGCTCTTCTGATACTCTACATTTTTATAGATATTCAAACAAAATTGAATGTAGAGTAAAATAAAAGGTTTAAGATACCATTACCTTGAACATGCAGCAATTTCCTGAAATGTATGAAGTACTTTATTTATTCAACATAGTGTTCTTTCAATGAAATCCTAATATTACTGTTTCAGATCCTCTCTCAATGAATATAGTATTCTGTCAATCAATGCAATCTCAGGATGTCACTGACATTTGAAAGTCTTATGAATGTCTAATTTTTTTTACAAAGAAGTATCACCATCTCATAATGCAATCTATAAAACCACTGCAATCTTGTATTAGTAGGAAGCACAAAAATAATCAATAAAGAATTTCAGTGCTGGAGATGGAGAGAAAGCAAGTCCTTTTTCCCACAAACACAGGTTGCTGTACACAGTACTGAACTGGAGCCCAGAAGACCCAGGTTCTCCTGCTGGCCTGCCAGGTAACCTTGGACAAATGGCTTCTCCACAGATCTTTTCTCAAATGTAAAAATGGGGGAGAGGGCTAGATTGCTGCTGGTTTTTAAAATCTGCTGAAGATCTCTGAAGTTATACAGGAATGAAGCATTTCACATAAAAAAAAAAAAAAAACAAAGGCATCATCATCAAAGCTAAAAGAACAAACACTAAAAAGGCAAAAACAATCATTTGCCTCAGTGGCTCTTAGGAGAGGCTGTCAAGAGGATGAGGTCAACTTTCTTGTAAAGTTACAGCAATCTGGCAGTTGAGAAAGAATATACCCACAGCTCCAGCAGAATGGCCAGAGGGTCTAACAGGTCAGCTCCCTCACAACCACCTGAGTGATTTTCAGTGGCATCAGCAGCCTTTGAGCTCAGCCTAACACAGTCTCAGCTACACTGCTTGTGGGAACATGGGTCAGAAGGTAAGTTTATATTACACAGTTCATACTGTATATTTTAATTTTATGTAATCATGTTTTTTCACATTGTGTTTCAAATTAGTTCCCTCTCTGTAAGAGAAAATGACATTAAGTAGTATTTATAACTAGAACTGAGTAATTAAAATAAACAGAATAAACAATTTAAAAGATGATAGTAAGAATAAACAAAATATTTTGAAGGTTTAAGTATTGTATTGCTGATTGTTCCACATAATTTACACAATATACAAGCTTTGCAAATATTTTGATTAGATACTTGACTAGAAGAGTTCAATTTAAAAGCTAAGTATTTATTTAGTTGGCATGAGAATTTAATATATTTTCTTTTGTGCTTCTTGAAGCAAATCAGGAATGGCAAGTCACTTACAGTAAAGCATCAGGAACTAAGCTAAGACAGAGTTTTATTTACAACACATACTGACGTCAGCATTGCTATGTCAACATGGACTATAAAGAACCATAACTTTTGTCAAAGAAAACTCTTTTGTAAAAAGTCTCCAGTAATGTTGCAATTACACTCACACAACTGATTTCTGGCTGTACAATGTATTTTTCTACACAGTGCTAGAGAGAGACAAGCAGCAGCAAGAATACTGACACATTTAAAACACACTTTATATGCAGATGTTCAAAATGAGAAAGTTCAAATTTACTGCAGACCTTAAGCTACATATTCATTTTCTATAAAACTACCAATGAAATTATTAGATAAGTGTATATACTCACAAGTAAAATGATTCTGTAAGTTTTACTCCAACTACCAGGCTGTCACCCACAACACGCTGCCACAATTCCTCTGTGAAGTGCTCTGGGACTTTAGACGCCAATGATGTCTCTTTACTATGAGAATGAGGAGGATTTTCTACATCATCCCAGAGAGACACAAGGCCTTCCTTACAGAAAAATGGGGGTTTTTAGATAAATTAAGAAGAGATATTGGTTCTTTTTATATTGCATTACTTAGTGTTTTACCACAGGTGATTGCTGGAAGAGCTTTTAAGATATAAAAAATGAAACATATATATAAACTAGTTTATTCTCTACAAGAAATAGAATTGAATTTTCTTAAAACACATGATATCATCATGTAAAGTATAACTTGTTCTCTCCTTGTAAACATCATGTTGAAATCTTGACCTGTCATACAACTAATTGTCCAACGATATAAGATGCTAGAATTTATCTTATATTATTGCATTTAATTGCTCAATACTTTGTTGGCCAAACCTGGAAAACTTGAAAGGTATCACAACACTAACTGAAAAGGAGATCAAGTCCATTTCAATTAAATTAGGAGGTTTCTTTTGAGCAACATAATAAGATAAAATTTTCCCAACCTCCATGAACTTCTCAGCCTACAATTCACTCTGCCTCCATTATAAAATCAATTTTGCTCACATAGTTCTCTGACAACTCCCTTTTTGTAACATATTAGATTACAGACAGATATTCAATATCTAGGCAACTGTGCCAATTAGAACTGTACACCCCCCTCATGTTTGTCGCTAACTCTGTTAGAGGTTACTCCTCCATACCACTCAGTTGTCAGGAGGTATTGAGCACATCAATTTCAAGTAGAGACAACTAAATTTGCTCCTAACTACATATATTGGCAAGTTAAGAAAATGAAGCAGATTTAAAAAGCAGATTAATGAGTTTTGATAGTGGCAACCCCTACAGGTGGAAGTGGTAATTGTTTGAGGGCAGCACCCTCTACAATTGGCTTGGCAGAATTAAGAAGTGATCTGGCCTATCTCCTATATTTTACCTCTTTTGCGTTTGGTAGAATATGGGTTCTTTCTTCAACAAGATCTATTAATGCTCTGCAGGACTCAAGAATAACCCTCTTTTGGAGTCCTAAATGCTGCTGTAGCTCTCGAACAGAAGTCCAACCAGCCTGTAAAAGATAATCTTCAGACTACTGCACAGAAGAAAGGACACCGAAGCTATCAAAATATCTTTTAAGCGTTCCATTTTTATGCAAGTATCACAAGTAATGTTTCTAAAAAATGTTCAAGTCAGGCTACTCTGTTTCTAAAACATTAATCTCAGAATCTTGGTCTTTCAATATTAAACCTAGAGTTTAAGATAAATATTAAGGTAAACTATCAAATTATGTAGATATTCAGATATATTTCTGTAGATATCTTTCATTCTTAATCCTGCTTCACTTTTTCATGGATAGCAGTTTCATTTTCTTTTCAAGATTTGTAATTAGTATTGATCAAATAAATATATTGAAGACTTGACAGATTTACAAACAGACACACGTTGGCTATGTCTCAGTTAAACAAAACACAACAAAAAAATCCCCCAAAAAACCAACCAAGACAAACCAACCAAAAAACCACACAAACCAAACAATAAAGAAAAAAATCATGCCAGCTTATCAGGTTTTAAGAAAGCTCCTCAAAAGCTATTATCTGGAAGGCAAGATCCTGAGAAGTCCAGTGTTGCCAAGGAGAGAACAAATTCACTCCTGGAATGCAAAACTTCCCTCTTCCCCATTCCCTTAGAAAATCCCCCCAAACACATAACATACAAAACACCATTATAAGCCTGAATAAAAAAGCAGTTCTTGTAAGTAAAGTGATGTCCTCTGCTCAAGCTGCAATGGCAAAGGGCACTAAGACCAGCAGCACGCTAATGAAAAGTTCTGTAAAAAATTTGTCACCTATCAAACTGTGAATCTAAGCACCAGATTCCAAGCAATAATCCAGTGCCAGACTTGAGTCAGGACATGAAAAGGAAGAATTAAGAACAAAGATGAGTCTACAACACCTTCCTAATTTAGGTCATCAGAATACTAAGCCATCATTTACTCCCATTGGAGCCAAGTCCTGAATAAACAACTGAGAAACAGAAAGCAAATGGGGAAACACAGATGTGGAAGCAGTCAAAATGGCCAAAAATTCACTGTTGTATGCTTGCTGACCTATCTGGCTTTTGCAAGCCCTTCTTCCTCATAAGCAACACAAGAAAGAGGCCTGAAATTTACCACATGGCAAACCCAAGACTGAGTTGTGTCCCCCATCAACTCTCTGTCACAAGTGGCAGGCACATCCTTCCTGCTATATGCCAAGATGTACTGCACTACAAGCATTGGCAGCAGTTACAAGTTTTGTGCTGTGAGACTAATAAAATAAACTTCTGAGAACAGAAAATAAACATGAACATAAAAACAAGGCAGTCCAGAGACAAAGCAATAGAGCTGTGAGTAAATGCAGAATTATAGTCCTTACAAAGCTGTCAAGTAATGGGGGGCAGAACAGACCAGTGGACATTAAGACACTTCTTGACTTTAGTTGATTGTTTCTGCCAAAACAATCAACTAAAACCACGAGAAACCCGGTAACCTTAGCTGTTGCAATGCAACTGCAGTGCTCTGCCAAAGGACGTCTTCCTCAGAAGATAACTAAACACATGTTAAAGTGAAAAAAATCTTCAAAGGAGAAAAGGCTGGATTCAGGCCCAACAGAGTGTATACAAGATAAACAGTTCAAAAATGCACAAATTGATCTATTTTTCAATTTCACTACCTGCAAAATGCAATTTATATATATTACTGCATTTAACTTAAATGCAACTTACTTACACAGTGGAGTATAATTAATTCCTGCCAAAGTTCTCATGTGGCTAAGAAAACAGCTGTGCAAATGTGAAGCAAGGGTTAAGCAACAAGGATGAAAATGGGCTGCATCTGCTATTTCATTTTGCTCTAAAACACAAGATTCCATGGAGACTGTGAAAACTTGATTTGATAGCAAATTTCTAGAATATCTGAATTTTGATGATAAATATCAAGAGGCACCACTCCAAGACTAAATAACCTTTGGAAATTCCCAAGCTAAGCAGAACCCATGCACTATTGCTCCAAAACAAGTATCCTTGAAATTCAATTATACAACAGATTATAAAATCCAGCAAGAGTACATCACTGTTCAGCAAATGTAATACAGAACAACAGGGATTTCAACAAGGAAGCAACAGTAAGGCTAAAAAGAAATATTTGCACCTACTTCCAAATTCATCAGCTTGACAATTTCAAAGATTTACAGCATTAAAACACACTAAATTTCCAACTTGCTTACAATGCTTGTGCTAGCATGCGGCTTTGAAAATTAGAAATTAAAAAGATCTAAAAGTACAGAAATACGTTAGGTCTTATGAAGGATTCTCTGTCTGTAAGAGCTACATCAGCACACGATAGATAAAATATCCAGCCAGTGGCTTGTTTCCAGCAGAACCAGTAGAAAGTGCAAACCAGATAATTCATTTGATCCTGACACAGATTCAGAGAGCTGTACAGCTGGGAGCCAGTTGGTGTATTGAAAGAACAAAGTTATGGAATACAGAACATACAGCTGTCAATGGCAGGGTGGACAACCTTCATTACAATCATGGAAGGAGCAGCAAATAAGAGACAGAAAGCGATTTATTGTTTTGTAGAAGAGGAAAGTGATGTAATCAGTAGGGCAAGAATGCAGCAGTAAAGTCAGTTTTAAAATACAATTGTCAAAAATGAAAAAACTGCACAAACAGAAAAAGATTCCTTTGGAAGGCAGATTGCACTTCTGCACGGTAAAGCCAATAGGCCTCTAACATGCACAGTGTAAAAATGAAGGATCGGAAGGGACCTCAACAGGTCCTTGAAATTAATCCAGCTTCTATTTTCTTCTGCCTTCCATGAAGGAAAAAACCATTTTGTCCACTGTTCTCCAAACAGCTTTTATCTGCACAATATCTCTTTAGACTTTTTGTTTGTTACTAGAACTAGAAAAGTCTTTTTTTTTTCAGTCTTTTCCTAATATGTCCTCATTTTATTTATTTTTTATTAGCTAGCAAACTATTGCCAATTTATTTGCTTCATGTTTAAAGGCTGGAAACAAAACTGCCACAATACCCTACTTAGTTTTCCCTAATTCTCAAGTGACAGGAATAATCACCTCATATCTCGTCTTTAAAGCACCCTTAGCAAACTACCAATAACCTCACATCGACTCGTATGAGATTTATGTTTTTTCCTAAAGATTTTTTTTAAATAATCTTCCTATTTTGTCAATTTGGTATATACGGGCTATTATATACACTGTAAAAGCACATATTGGTGAGTATGCTGGGTGGGAAACTCTAGCAAGTTTCCCCCAGTTTGTTTTATAAATGATGCTAGTTAACAGAAGGATATATTTTAGCTTCATCTACAGTACTTTTCAAAATTATCCTTATAAAACCACTAGTAACAGGAGCACGGACATCAGGTAGTGAAATAAACATGGTCACCAATTTGTGCAAACGCATTCACTGGGAATCTGCCACTACATGACCTGAAAATTATGTAAGGGGGAGCAAAAGAAGTAAACATTCTAATTTTTTTAAGCTTGTATTTAAACATCTATGAGTAGAATGACTGCTAAGAAGCTCTGAAAAGACAGCTTCAACATTATCTCAAACTTTTAATTAAAATTAAATTAGACCTCTACAATTACCTAAATGCACTTATAACAACTGAGAGAACTGAAACAGACTACCACTGATTCAAGAATAAATACTTAAACATGTTGTCCTTTACCCTGAACCACTTCTTCAATCATAACAGTATCATTAGCCTTACCCCTTAGATAACATAATGACACAGAACAGTAATTTATAGAAAACGTGGAGACAGAACTGTTGAGTACAAACCTGTAATCTTGTTTCAAGGGCTCGGACAGTAAGCAAACCATTCTCTTGCAATCCTTCTGCAGCAGGAACATCGTGCTTATAATTGATACCACTCTGAAAGTAAAAAACAAAACCAAAACCCTGAATGAATTAAAAAGCTGAAGGTAAGGTACAGGCTATTACACAGCATTATAAAAATCTGGGGGAAAATACAGCAACCCATCAGAATCACAGTATGTCTTTTAAAAGAAAAATCCTATTTTCTGAAAGCAATTTGAATTTGATAGTACATAATGGAAAGACCCAATTATGAGGAGATAATTAACAAACACTATGGCCTTAATTCAATTAAGACTTCTTAGCCAAAAGGTAAGCATTGTGGCAAAACTGTTACATATGCGAAGCATTTGCATCTGCATTAATTTCCCAATAGAATGTTGATACAATCAAAGAAGCAAAATAATGTCTTCAGATAATTTAAGATTACAGCAGGAAATATTGTATTCAAACTTCAGGGCATTTCATAGCACACATCCAATTTCACTTTGCATCAATACTTTAATGATTTGTTGAGGTTTTCTCAATTTAGTAAGCACAGACTGAGTAGCTGAGAAAAGGCAAGCTCAACTTACTGCATAGTTGACCTCCCCAAGATCTGTTATTTTGAATGTACTTAACACGTCTGTATCGGAGTCATCCTTAAAAAGCAGTAACAGCTGCTCACTTCCAGAGCCAATAAAATCATCCACCAAAACACACTTCACTTTTTGCCATTTGGAAGCCACCTACAGTAGAAGAGGTTTTAAAATACATTTATTAGACTAAATCTTGTATTTGAGATCTCATTCTGGTGAAGCTTGCTTTCAGTTAAGAGGGAGCCTATTCAGTCGTGTGAAACACAATAATGTGTAGAAGTTGCAAGTCACCCCATCATTTAGAGCCTATGTAACTCGGAAAAATTAGCCATTTCTCTTTAAAGAACACTTTCCAGATTACAGGTTGCAGAGAAGATGACAGCTTTTCAGTGTATTCAAGCAGCTTAACAGCTGAATGTTGTAACACTCATCTAGAAGCAGTAATACTTGCAGATCAGTTAAAGGCATTATACTTTTGACATTAAAAAATATCTTGGTTTCACAACAGACTTAAATGTGTTTGAAAGTTAAAGACAAATTTTTATAATAATGCCAACAACTAAATAGTACAAATTTTTATTTCCCGACTTACACAAGTCTTCCTGTCAGATTCCTACAAAACCCTAGCAGAAACTTTGTCTCTCCTAATTTTAGGAAACAATAGCAAGGCTTTTTCTTGTCATTTTCATAAAACAACGTTTTCTAGACACAACTTTTTGTTATTAGGAAATGAGGCCCAAAAAGCTTTGACAATCCAATGAGTGTCCATATGCTTTGCAATGATATCAGGTTACTTCTAACACAAATTGTCTAGGCACCCTCATAACTGTCTTACAAGTTCAAGTTCTCACACTACTGCAATTTTCAGTTAGCAACAGAAGCTTTGGTCAGATTCATAAATGTATTACTAAATGAGAGAATCCCAGCTTCATTTTCAGATACATAAGCAAGTAATGGAAGCAAAACAATGTCATACTTTAGACAGGTTATTGTACCAGCAGCAACAATAATAAACAAACAAGAAATCTAAAGCACTTAAACAAGCAGATTTTCAGTAGCAGGACTTTCAGTAAGACAATATATACAAAAAAGCAGCAAAATGGAGCTGATTAAAGCCACCAGTACCTGTAAGCTGTCTCTCCTCTGTACAACACAGCTGTTTCCAGAGGCAAAAGACACAACAAATAGCAAATCATTGCTACTGGTTACAGCTGGTTTTACCAAACATGGCTTTTCATAAGGAAGCTCACAAACACCTTTAGGGACACCACTTTGGAACCAAATAAGCTGGTTCTTGTGGGTTATGGCAACAAGTGATATTCTGAGCTGTTTTTCCCATCTCTCACTCTTGCAGATGTAGACAGAAGATACAACTCTGCTGTAAGCATGAGGCATGAAGCACGTGCCAGTCAGCATTTTTTGTGTTTGAATCGCGTATCCAAAGAACTCACTACCCCAGATGGCTCTGTCTGAAACAGAAAACCCATCTGCATCTTCAGTCTCTGGCAGGCAAGCAGATCCTATCCCTAAGACAACAGTGCCTTCACCTACAATTTCACCTGTCCACACTACAGAAGAAAGCTGAACAGGAGCACTTTGAACCACGAAGGTGTTGGAAGAGATGTAGAACAGCTTGTTGGCATGTCTCCACAACACTGATGGGCCAGCAAACAACCTGATGTCTTCTTTCAGCTCATAATCAAATTTAAAATAAAAGGACTGCTCAAATTGATTTGAACTGTGAAGCAACAATACAAAGTATTTGACATTGTTCCGTTTTTTCTTCTTCATCAAAATGCAAGGAAGAATAATCCCTGTTCTGGAATCCGTTGTGCAGTTACAACAAATCATTTCAATTTTTGAGTGACTGGCACGCATGCTGAATACTCCAGAAGACTTCTGAACAAACTGCTTAGTGTCTCTGTTGAACGCCATCCTTCTGACACATAAATTCATTGTTTTATCATCTGTTCCCTCTGCATGCTCTGGTTTTGACAGCTGAAATACAAGGACTTCACCATTGTAGGACAAGAATTGATCTTGCTCGCTCAGAAGCATCTTGATTTATCTTTATGTATATTCGTCTACAAGAAAACCATATGTGTCCCCATTTCTGTCAGGCTTATTTCTTTGTGGAAATTTTAACTTATCTGGACATTTTCCATCTACAAAAGCAAACAAGAAAAAAAATTAAATTGTTTGGGGACTAGCTGAAGTGATCCTTAAGAATAACTGTGTTGCAAAGCAATAACAGAAACATTTGAGAATGAGGCTAGCATGTGCTTTAATCTCGCAGATTAACAATAAAGTTAAGCAACTTTGTACTGAGAGATTTAAGTGAAAGAAACAAATCAGAAATGTTTCTTTACCAACGTATGAATTCTCTGGTTATCAACAGCCGCACAGCATAATATAAATTGACAGAAACCAAAGCACACACTCGCAATTCGCGTGATTGCATTGAAGGTGTCAGCGCCACAAATGTACTGAGCAGATTGGAAAGTAACGGTGCTTTGAATTCTCAAAGAGCCTTCTCTCGGGCGTAGTGTTTATTAATAGCTATAATTCATTTTTTGTTAAAATTATAAGGCCTCGAAGGAGAAAGTTCTCTGAAGAAGCATCCAGTCATTTTGCGGCCAAGTAGGCTCCCTCCCTCTCTCCCTCCTCGCCCAGAGAAGGCCCCGGGGACCCCGAGGGAACCGCAGCCGTCTCACCAAGTTTCACTCAACTTGCGGGGCCCGCAGCGATGCCCCTCGCCCGGCTCAGGCCGCGTTACCGCCCTCACCGTCCGGGCTCCGCGAGCTCCCACAGAGAGACCGGGCACAGGGCAGGGCAGCGACCATGGGCTCCGCGCCGGCGGGGCCTCTCCTGGGCGCCGGNCCGCGAGGGGCGGGAAGGGGGCGGGGCCTGCTGGCTGCCCCCTGCCTCGCAGCCCCGCCCCCCGGCGGAGTCACGCGCCGCTCCATCCCCTTTTCCCGCCGCCCCTCGCGCTGCCGGAGCCGCCTCAGTGCGGGTGGCGCGGGCGGACCCGCTGGGACATGGCTGAGGTGAGTCCCTGCGCCCCTGCCCCCTCACGGCTACCTTACTGCCCGCCTGCCGGGCCTTCCCTCGCCAGCCGCCGTCCGCAGCCGCTCGGGGTTGGTGGTTTGGCGGGATGGGTGGCCGGGCCCTGCCCGTACAGGTGAGGGGATGGGGCTGTCTGGGGCCCCGGCCTTTCCCTTCCTTTCACGGCTCTTCTGTTTCTTGCTTTCTTTCAGCAGCGACAGGATAAGGCGGCGCTGATAAGCGAGACCCGGCGGCGCTTCGAGGCGGAGTACCTGCCAGGTGAGCTGGGAGCGGTGCATGTGGGCTCTGGGGCTTGTCCACTGTCCCTTTTCGTTTCGGGGCGCCAGGTATCCCGCTTTCCCGGGTCTGGGAGCGTATGTGCCCTGTCACAGAAGCGACTGGGTCGGAAAAGGCCTCTGAGACCATCGAGGCCAACCTGTGACTGAACACCTGTCAACCAGGCCATGGCACTCAGTGCCGCGTCCAGGCTTTCCTTAAACACCTTCAGGGACCGTGACTCTGCCACCTCCCTCGGCAGCCCCTTCAAATATCTAATCACTCTTTCTGTTAAGAATTTCTCCCTAATATCCAACCCGGACTTCTCCTGGGGCACTTAAGATGTCCAAAGCCATGGACGGGTATGATGCACAGCAGGTTTCTGTGCTGGCTCTCGGTGCTCTCCGTCTGCTGGGTCGGTGTCTTGGGCTGCAGGATGTGTTGGGGCAAAGCTCTCGGTCCTTTTCTCTTGCACTTGCGTTTGGTTGGCTATAGAGTGGGGTCTGGGACACTGCTGTGCTTGGTGTTCTTTGGACATAGAACATGGCAGGGAAGGGGGAAGGGAGGCATTCTGACCTCGAAGGAAGATTTGTTTTTCTGGAGTAATTTGCACTTGAAATTCATGCAGGCCGTAATTAAGATCATGCTGCATGTCCAACTCGATTCTTAAGTGCAGGTGCATTTAAATTTGTAAATGAAGGCTGGGAGATGCTGGGGATGCCTAAGGGAGAGGGAAGACTGGGATAAGCCTAGCATGGTTTCCTTTTATTTCAAGGTTAATTTGCATTGCTTATGTTGGAAAAATGTAGAGTATGCTAATAACTGCAATAAGCAGTGTATTTCATTATGACTGTCTAGAGACTTTCTATTGAAAACATGCTTCTATGCAATTTTTAATGCAAATACAGTAAAGTCCAGTAGTTGTGTTGCATGCATCTCCTTTAATACAAGCCTCAGTTCTGCAAACAAATGCCTTGCTTTAATATTTCTGATCAGATTTATTGAGGTTATCAAGCTAGCTATCAGCTTTATGTAAGGGTTACGTGCTTCTATGAATTCTTTGTAGTGGACTAGAACATGCTTTTGGAAAACTTGGAAGGTCTCGAGGGTAGTACAGCTTTATCTCTTTATGGTTACTCTGCTAACTTTCATAAAGGAGACTACTTCGGTGTTGATTAGACATGACCTTTATTTCTGATGACAAAATTTATTAGAAAGCATTCGAGTAGAGAGAGCTTATTTTACCATTTGATATTTCTAAGTGAATGAAGATCTTTGTGAAGATCAGGCTTGAATGAATGGAGGATCATCCTAAATTCTAATTTTTTCTGCCTCCTAATGTTTTCAATTAGTGTATATTTTCATATAGGTAGGTGATTCAACTTGCTTTGTGTTCTATTATCCCAGAGTCATACTCATAAATAATTACTTCAGAAGGCCTAGGACTGCCCTGGGACAGTGGTTGTGGAAAAGGAATATTACTCTTTCAGTTGATCTACCATTTAAAATCTTGGAATTCCACAAGTTTCTGTAGTTGTAGTGATGCCTCTGCTGGGCTGGTTGATACAGCCATTACAATAATTGAATACTGTTGCAAGGTAAGCTGTAATCCTATTTGCAGTATTTTGAACACTTTTTCTCAGTAAGCCCATTTTTGGGTCATGGTTTAGGGCTCTTGGCCCTTTCAAGAAAATAGGATTAAGACTTTTTTGAGCTTGTGTTCTTAAGACTCTGTCACAAATTTAGGAATGCCACAAGCAAATTAATGTCCTCATGACCACATTCAAGAGTGCAAAACACGTGATTTTAATTTTGTACTGGTCTATCGGCCTTTACTGTGTATGTTCTAAAATGTGTTCTTTTATGCTTCTTAATCAAAGGAATGTGGGGGTGCAGGTAGGCAGACACCCTCAAACCTGTGACTTTGGGGTGTAAAGGTACGAATGATTGCTTCGTACCCAGCAATTTTAGTCTGCTTTCAAAACTAAGGGCAATGTCAGGCTACACTGAGAAGCTGATCCTTCCTATAAAGTTTAGTATGGTCATAGAATTGTGGGCCTCTACAGAGCAAACCCTATTCCATTTACAGGCAAACTGCAGGTGTTAAAGTTTGAGAAGTTTTCAGGCAGTTTTTTTTCTGGAGGTTGCAGCTGCTGAGGTTTTGTTTTCCCTCTGAGGAAAACAATGTAACTGGTTATTCAAGAAACCAGTTATATTCTCTGATGTTTCTGATCATCAGAGATGAAGTGGTTCTTCCATATTCTGTAACTCGGTTACTGGTTTCCCTCCTGCCCCTCCTCATGCAGGAGGAATTGGTAATGTTCAAAAATGCTGTGATGGCCTTACAGTAATGTTTATTTCTGTTATGAGATGAAAATTTAGAGGGTCTTTGAAGTCCTACTTTTTAATTGAAATTATTTATTGGCAGAAAGCAATTTTTAGATTTAAGTAGAATCTACGAAAATATATTATTATATAGCTGATTCAGAAAAGTCTAATGTTCCAACATATAATTATTATTATAATAATATGCTGTGGCCTTGATAATTTTCAAGATTGGATGGGAAAAGTTCTGTTCAGCAGTTGAAAGCACCATAAATCTGTTTTTTATATAGTTGTTTCATTTATGTGACCAAATCAGAAAATGCTTTTGATAGTCAGATGCAGTGTGAAGGATAAAGTGTTAGAGAACCTTGCTGGGTCATTTCCCCAAAGTTTGCCAGAGAACTTGCTTGCTGAAGTTGTTCAGCACATTTGGCCATTGAATTATTCTAGAAGGAAAGCTTGGCCACTGCCGGATCTTATCTGCAAAGCAGTGTTTAATATTAACTGAGATCTTGTGGTGGTTTTTTTCTCTCAGTTAGCTTTCTAGCTGGGTTCCAAAGACAACTTCAGTTCCTGTGAGGAACGTATGTCCCAATAATGAAAGCCTTGCATTTAAAAGATTTATTTCCAATAGTGGAAAGATCCTGTTAGTCCAGTAGACTGGCAGATGCTGTCTGCTGTGGTAGGCAGACAGCACTTTGTCTTCACTGGTTTTAGGCCTAATTTTTGTTTTGCCTGTTTGGATTCTTTGTGAGAGTTGGTGATGTAAATGATTTTGCTGATGAAAGGAACAATGAAAGCAAAAGATTTTTTTTTTTTCCTAGTACTGACTGGCACTAGCAATGTTTTCTAGCAAACAAGCATGTCTTTTTCTATAGTGAATTTCCATTCCGTAGAGGATTTCTAAAATTAGCTTTTATTTCTGGGCTCTTACTTTCTCTTTTAATGTTACAGTGGAAGTTATTTAAAATCAAGCCTTATTAGACTTTTTCAGTCTAGAAAACTAGTTTTCTTCACATTTTCTTTTGTATATTAACCATTTCTAATTGCCTGTTATTTCCTGGCCCCTCCCATTAACATACTTTTCCTTTCTCCTTTAGGCGAAGCTTAATTTTCGGAAAAGATTTTGCAAGAGAGGTTTCCCATCCTTCCAATGTAAAGGATTAAATTTCATCATGACCTTCTTTAAGCCAGTAGCAAAGGTGTTTTGTTAATCATATGGGTTGACTGTAAATAAAATTTTAGACATATGGGACACCCTTAAAAAACAGTGATAAGACTACTGTAGAAGACTCTTAAAGTAATGTTTTGCATACCTGCATATGTCTTTTTATGCTCTGAAAAGTCTGTTTTCCCTGGTTCTTGGCTTTAGGCTGAGAATGGTGGAAGGATAAGATGGGAAACATACTTTCCTAAGAAGTTCTGTAACATTAATGATCGAGCTTTTTATTGAAAGTAGTCTTTATTGTCACTGAGAGTCTTCAGCTTTGCTAAAAATTTGTTTATCTCACTTCGTGGAGGCAGATACTTTATTCGTTTGTCGCTGCTTGAGCTCACTGAAATAATTCCTTATTGGATGGAAATGGTGTTCAGTTTTTTCTTCATCCCTGTCCCTTTATGGTTACTGACCTTCTTAAATTGTTTCTAGTCTTGCTGATTTTCTCATCTAGCAACTGAAGGCACATACCTGAATTGTTATAGTACTTAGCTTAATGTTTGGCATCAACAGCCAATTAAAATGGGTTTTCTCTTTGTAGCCACAGTCAGAGAAATAATTTTGACCATTTTAGGCCGAGACTTCTTGGCTGAAATAGCTTTCGGACAGTAGTTAAATTGAGTCTCTTTGTGTAATGTAACACTTGACATACTTTTCCAAGTTGTTTTTTTTTTTCTCTACTCTGTACAGTGAAGTTTTTTTGGTTTTTTTCTCCATTAAAAGGCATGCAGTTGCTGTCCCTACTTAGCTTTATGTGTGGCTTGTTCTGTAACACTACTTTCCTATATAAGAGTTTTCCTGAAGGGAGGGGTCATTCAGGTTTTTAATTGTGAACTTCTCTGGATTAATTTAGTGTGGGACTTATCTGTGCTGCCTGGTTTTGAGTTCTGTAGTTATTCTTCTATATTCCTGTTGAATATTCTCAAATTTGTATTGTATTTCCTAAAGCATGAACACTAGAAGAAAACACAGCAGCACAATGCTGTTCTCCTGGTAATCATGGAATGGGTCAGGTTGGAAGGGACCGTAGTGGCTTGTCTGGTCCAGCCTGCTCAAGCAGGGTCATCCCAGAATACAGGGCACAGGTTTGCATGCAGACAGTCTTGGGATGCCTCCACACCCTCTCTGGGCAACCTGTTCCAGTGCTTGGTCACACACAGTAAAGAAGTTCTTCCTCATACTCAGGTAGAACTTCCTGTGCATCAGTTTCTGCCTGTTGCCTCTTGCCCTATTGCTTGGCTCCACTGAGAAGAGCCTGGGCCCATCCTCTGACACCTCCCTTCGGATACTGACAGACATTGATGAGGTCTCCTCTCAGTCATCTGTTCTCAAGGCTCAACAGGCCCAGCTCTCAGCCTGTTCTCATAAGAGGGATGCTCCAGTCCCTTAATCATCTTTGCAGCCCTCCACTGGACTTGCTCCAGGGGCTCCTGGCATAGTAATTAAATGGCATTGAAAACAAGAGTGACGTAAAGAGAAGGGATTTTACAATTTGTACCTCAAAGAACTTAATGAAATCTTCTAGTGAAAGTGTTGCAGTGAAATTTGTGTGCGCTTAGTTTTGTGTAATTCTGCAGTTGTTTTCAGAGCTGTTGTCTGGTGTTACAGGAGATCCTTTATGTTGAAACACAGTAATTAAGTGATGCAGTTTCTCTGGAAGTTTCTCAGTTTGAAGAAGACAATTATTAAACAGGCAGAATGTGCTCGTGGAAAGAAGTCCTCACTAAAGCAAAAAAAAAAAANCTAAAGCAAAAAAAAAAAAAAAGAAGACAAGTAATATAAGAAGTTGCTGTTCAAATAGAACTTTGTCTTCTTCCAGTCTTTTCTCTTGACCTCAAATGCTCAGTGGGAAAATGAAAGTAACTTTAACCAACTATTTCCAAAATAAAGTTAAGTACCTGGTCAGTTTTGCTCACTCAAATTTTCCTGAAGAACTTTCAGTTAAAGGAGTAAAGAGGGCTATTGATTGCCACATCTCCTTGTTACTGTCACTCCCTTATGTGTAACTTAGAATTTGGCAGATTACACTTTTTCTTGCTCTTTTGGATCTGAGTCTTCCTTAGTTTCTGTGGTTTCTTGGGTCAATGGAAAAGTATTGCAGCATCTCAGTTTTGCCTCTTCCATGGGCTGTAGAACTATTCTGTGACACAGAAAGGTTTGAGTGTCTTGGACTGAGGGAGCAACCAGGTTTCCAAGTTTCTGGACTATGAAATATTACGCAAAAGTCTGGCACTGCTGCTACACACGTGGTTTTCAGTAGCTCTTTCTGAGCAGAAATAGCTGGTAGTGCTGTTCCTTGTGTTAACTTTGGGGCAATTGATGTTCCAAATACCTTACAAAATTCTGTTCATTATGCAGTTAATTACAGAGATGTCTCCCTTCCTGAGCTGAGGGGGACTAAACTTAATGTCTCAGTGTCCTAGTGGCAGTCCTGCAAGTGTGAAGAAACAAGCACCTCATTTTCCTTTGAGAAAAGCATCAGTATATGTTTACGGGTATCTTAAATGCGTAGACTTGGAGATTGTCTGAGGTAAGTTACTTCAGTTTATAGTTTCACCTGAATTTCCATACGGGTGCCCCTAAAATACTGTTTCTTTTTTGGCCTCTTAGTTGTTGTGCAGGATGTATTTAAATTGTATTGAGAATCCCAAATGTCTTATTTTCTTTCAACTAATTCTCATTTAACTCCAGAAGTTTCTAATAATACAGTAACTATGCTCAAGTGTTCCATGAGTGATTTAAAATTAGAAACATTCTGATTATTTCACAGCATAGTTTGAAAACAAGTTTCCAGATGTCTGTAAAATTATGTTACATGTACAGATTTGAAGAGGAATTCCTTTTCTTAACTGACACATTTTCAATCACTGCGTTCTTGGAAGGACTCCATCAATTTTATATCACTCTGCTTTTTATGTGTGACATAAAACACGTTTCTTTTGGATTCGCATTCTCATTCTAAATTTTACTTAATTTGTAGCAAGAATTGGGTAAATCAGGTAAAAGTCATACAGTATTCAGTACTCAGTACTGTTGTTCTGTCGATTTTGTTAAGCTAACCTGGTTCAAAAACTGGCATTCTGCAAATGCCTGTGGATGCAGAACTTGACTAGTTGTTTCCCCTGGTTTTTGGGTGTATTGTAGCATATATATAAATTCCGATTACATGTGCCTTGTTGAGAATTAAGTTACAGAAGAGAGGGAAGAATACTTTTTCAACTATCCCTATCTCTGAATGCAGCTTGCTTTCCATTGATGTTGGAAGTTTGGATTAAACATTTTCTCTGTTTCTCTTTCACTTCCATTTTCTTAAAATAGTCACAAAGTTAAATGTCTGTTTTTAAAAATATTTTCTAAGTTCGGAGTTTGGGACAACTTGTTAGTGGCTGAGAAATGAGTTCTGAGGTTTGTTCCACGTAATGATATGTCAATGGTTTTAAATTACGGTTTGATGCAAGATGCATGATTCTCTCATTTTGTCAGATGTGCTCTCAGACAGATACTGAAAGCAAAGAGAGCCTCAGAAAGTGGTGTGAGATGTTATCCTGTTAGTTTTTTTCTGGTGGTGGGTTTTCTCTTTAATAATTTGCAGTGCCTAAATCCCTTATATAAATAAGATATACATGGGACTGATCTCAGCAAAGTACTTGGCTAACTGATTAACTGCAGTCACTCATAGCTGGAAGCCAGTGTGTGTTAGACGTTATTAAACCAAGGTGAAGTGGTTAACTTGAAATAAATACTGTTAGCTTTTCTCGGACAAAACTTCCTAAATCATTGGGGGAAATACAAATTTCAGATGAGCAGTTGAGACTACAAAATTTCACACCCAAGATTTTTGTAATTCATCTGGGGTTCCTCTAGAGCCACAGAGAAGTTAAACGTTTCGGTCTCGGTGCTGAGTGATCACTTCGCTGTGCTCAATCAGAATATAGGAAATCAGCTGTCCGGTTCAAGTATGGAAATGATGAGAAAAGGAACTTCAATAGTTAAAAAGTTTTTAGTGGATTAGAGGCTTTTGGGCAGAGGAGAAAGTAGGGGACTAAGATTAAGGAAAGTGGGATTAAATTCTAGGCTTATCTAAGGAACAAAGTAAAGTTGTGGGATGGGATCAAGGGAAGGAGAAATTTGAGGACTAATGGAGAAGGAACATGATAGATGACGTATGTGAGAAGCAGTCGGATGCGTAAAGATGCATTGGGGGACTGCAACTATAATAACTCTTAGTGGATGGACACATTTAAATTGGTATATTTTTACAGTTACATGGACTAATTTATAACAGGAAACAGTATAAATTGAAAGACAAGTAAAATAGGTCATATTTTTGCATGTAGGCCAGTAAAACAATAAATATTAGCAGAATTTAATGGTGTCTTTTTCTTAACTCCTTCCTTAGAGTTAAGATGTCTGATTAAAATACACATTCCCAAGCCATCCTGTCACAGTTCTAAAGAGTTGTAAATGGCTCTGAAAGCAGTTTATTGCTGCTGATAGAGAAATAGTCTTTCCAGGATGGGAAAATTAAATCTCTTTTATTAACAGTCTTAATTTTTTCCATGGTAATCATGAATTTAGGTGAATCGCTTAAGAGCTTATGATTTTTTTAGTAGTTAGCAGAGATGTGTATCAGTGTCTATTGCTTTCAGAAGCCTGTTTCTATTATGGGCACTTGATTTACATTCTGTTTATACCAATTTCTTAGACAGAGGAGCATTGATCTAAAAACTGAGCCTTTGTTTAAGCATATTTACAATAGAAATAGGTCCACTTAGCATTTATGTTTTACTTTCCTGTTTAAAAATAAAAAAAGCCAGAGCAGCAGCAAGTCTGGTTTCATCTGAAGTTCTTCCAAAAGCGTGTAAGGCTGTTATTGTGTTGCTAATATGATACAAGAAGCCTTGGGGGCATTTGTGCTACTCTAGAGTTGCATGTTGTTTTTATTGGGTAGCATGACAATTTATAACAAGTGTAAACTGTAATTTTTTAAAAAGAAAACAATTTTGTTTAATGCAATTATGTATAGTGCACGCTCAAAACCACTAATTTTAATAGTTGTTGTCAGACATTTTATGGTCTAACTTGCTGATGCCTATAAATTTAAGAACTCAAGCATGTGCTAGTGATGTTTAATATATACATTCATCAGTACACAATTCTAAGACTGTATAGTAATTCATGTTAGTTACAGAAAACTGGTTTTAGGAAAATTACACGTCCCAAATGCACCTTGTTGTTTTTGAATGCTTTTTCTTTGCATAAGAATCATAGAAAATATTTTTCTAGTTAGCGTAATCTTGTAGTGTCCCTAAATAACATTGCAGCAGATAGATGATTTTCATCACTTTATCATGCTGTGCCTTGTTTGCTTAAATTTGAAACTGTGTGAGAAATCCTATGTACCTAGTAGATGCTTATAGACATACACTTGACAAATCTCTTAATGTTTTTAGCAAATGCTATAGACACTAACTTATTTATTTCCTAGATAAATCAGATAAATATGATTCTAGAGATGTGGAAAGACTTCAGCAAGATGATAAATGGGTTGAAAACTACTTGATTTGGCGTCATGATGTTGTGGATGATACTTTAAAGATGATTGATGAAAGCTTTCAGTGGAGGAAAGAATACACAGTTAATGGTAAGCTATGTTGTATTATGATTTTGAGGGTGTGTGTTGCTTTCCTATTGAATTACCACTGACCTCTTCATGTAGTTTCATTAAGAACCACTGAAAGGTTTGCAAACACCACAGAGAGCTGAGCAAGAACTTAAAAAAAAAAACCAGAGAGGAAAAGTATTGCTTTTTATGTTGACCAGTAGTCTCTCAGTCTTGTTGTGGTTCCATATGTCTATTGAAAGGGTGTTTAAGAGGAAGGAAGGAAGGCAGCTATCTCTTGTTTTGTCTTTTTGCATCATAGAATAGAGTCCTAAAAAAAAAAAAAGGCAAATAACAAAACACCCCACAACAAACAGGGCTCTCTTGTTCATTGTAGTAGCACTGGTCCGGTGCTTTACATAAAAGAGATCTCATTTCTATGCTGTGAAAATATTTTGAAGGTGAACTCTATCTAAAGAACTTCACACTCTGAATTAAAGGATAGAGCATGGTGGGGGAGGCTTCAAATATGAAAAAAAAAAACCCAAACATTTGCAGCATTTTTTTCTGTAGATTTTTTTCTATTATTCTTTCTTCATAAATAGATGCTACTCCATAGAGAAGATAATAAAGATTTCAAATGATCTCAGTATTTGCAATAGTTTAATAAAGGCCTTGGAAAGTGGCTTATAAAGATGTTTTTGTAATTTTTTTTGCTAGACTATTGCATTTTTAATGACTTCTCTTAAGTTACAATGTGATTGTTAATATGGTTACTGAAATAATATTTCATTTGGTTTTGCAGACTTGTCAGAATCTGTCCTTCCAAAATGGTTATTTGAAATTGGTGCTCTCTTTCTGCATGGATACGATAAAGAGGGCTATAAGTTATGTAAGTTATACAGAATAGACTATTTTCAGTCATTGATCGTTATTTTGTTTCCAGCATTTTATCGTCTTGAAAAATAAGCATGTTAAGAACAGACATAGGTATGTGTTGCCTACTGTTTCTATTTAAAAAGGTAATTGGGTAATAAAGTATTTTTTCATCATCGAATCCACTGAGTTGCAAGGGACCCAGCAGGATGATGGAGTCTAACTCCTGACCCTGCACAGGGCTGCCTCAGAACTACACCGTGGGCCTGACTCTCAGACAGGCTTGGTGATGTGATCACTGTCTTAAACAAGAATGTAATAGTTTAATGTATGTTCTGTGTTTGAATGGGGGTTTTGCTTAATCTTGAAATACAGTCTAGCTAACATGCTGTATTTAAAAACATATGTTTCTTTACATGAAACAAAGCGCTATTTACCTTAGTTTTGCAATTGGAAGTAGAAGACATGGAGAAGAAATCTGTTTTTTGCTAAGATTTTCCAAGTTTCAGGGAGAAGAATATTGAGCATATCTAAAATTATTTTCAGGCTTGCCTAACTTTGATATTGTAAAGGTAGTAAAAATGAAAGCTACTCTTCACATTGCCACCCTGAATATTTCTTTTCTCACTTATTGTGTAATCAGTAACTTTGTTTCAGACGTTTTTATAAAGTCTTTTACTTTGAATTATGCCTGTGGGGTTTTTTTTGCCATAGAAAAACAAGTCTCTGTATGACTCATATTTTTCATTCCAGAAGAATATGCACTGGGCTTTCATTTATACAATGTTGCTCACCTCCTGGAATTTTAATTTTATTTTAGAAAGATCTGTTGCTTTTTATATAATTCTTAATGTGTGTATAAGTAGTTTTTCAAAACACATCAACTGCCATGCAATGCTAAGCAGAAAAGGAAACATTAATTTTACAGCAATACTTAGAATATATGCTGAACATAAGAGTGTCTGAAGACCATGTGATTTAATTTTAAATTATGAAATGGTAATCTAGGTAAGTAGTGTTTAAATACACAAACAGTGGTTTTCCACTTTAATGTTTCTTCTGGTTTCTTCTTTAATGTTTTTCTTCTAATGTATTTTCAGTTTTTAAAAAGTTACAGTAAAAAAATGTGAGTTAGTAAAGTGGGGTACGTGAAGAGGTTGTGCAGTTGTTTTTCTGGCTGTTCAGTGGTCTCAAAATCAGGACAAATGTAGAATACAAGCTCAGGTGTTCATACATTTCAGTGCATCCTCTATAGTTATTTGCCTGATGTTTTCTGTTAGCTTGGATCTTTCATTTTAACTTTTGTGTGTGTTTTTCTCCAAGTTTGGTTCAGAGTGAAACATCATACAAGAGATCCTAAACAGCAACTTGACAAAAAGAAGCTGGTTGCTTTTTGGTTAGAACATTATGCCAAGAGAGATCATGGAAAGCCCTTAACGGTGGTATTTGACATGGCTGAAACTGGAATCAGTCACATAGTAAGTATTTTTACTGTCTTGTCTTGATTGCTTTTGGAATTATATAACCTGTGTTCCTAGGAAAAAGGGAGTCCCTGTACAGTCCTTGACACCTAAATAACTTTATAATCATTGACATCAGTAATATATAGGGCTTTTTCCCAAGACACGAGCAGTTTCCAAAATCTTTTGTTACATATTAAACTTTGTCTTCCGCAACATGCTGAAAACTTGTTTTTAGTTTGGTGACTGAGCTTAGTCTAAGCCAGTTTAGATTGCAAGGTTGAGATCTTGCCTGTCAGTATATATTTATTGATTTAATCTAATAACTAAAAATCTCACAGATTGTATGTAGCTTAAAAAACAAAACGTATTTCCATAGAATAGTTACATTTTTCTTACCAAGTGCCATGCTGTCCTGTTATTACAGGAATGGCTGAAACTTGTATCTTTGGGGGTTTTTTTTGTGGTGATGGTATGGCAAGAATGAATTTAAATATAAGGAAAAAAAAAAAACCACCCCTAAACCCAAATCCAAAAACTTGTTTATACCTAGCATAGGCAAGATTATTAATGTTGCAGTAGGACCTTGCAGCTATGCAATACAGGGCCACCAGCTTATGAGGAGATATTTTGACAAATAAATCTGGTGTGATTCTGTTTTACAAGGTTGGTGCTCTTACCTGGGCAGTGTGAGCTGTCTGTCCGTATTCCTAAAGATAATACTGGAACCACAGCTTTATATAACAGGAGTAAAGGACTGTAATAATGTCCTTGATGTGAAAGACTAATTTGATTTGGGTTTATGGAATATATCCTGAAGCAGCTTTTTTTCCCCTTGTGTCTTTGAGACTCCCAGAGACAAAATCTCGTCAAGGGCTGTCTGTAACTGTCCTGTAGTAATCTTGCTTTGTAGTTAGTATGTTTATCACAGAACAGGAGTATTTTTTTAATGCCTGTTCATAGCCATGCAGAGTGATTGATGAATTTATCCTAAAAGAAAAAGAACTTGGTTCTCTCAGTTCTTTTCCAGAGCATGCCTCATTTATTTGTTCCATTGCTATGGACATCTACTATATCACTTTTATCACTGGTATGCAGGAGATAATTCTGGTAGCTCATGGCTTGTTACACCAGTTCAGGTAACTAGAATAGATGCAGTTATTGAATGGTCTGTGAAATCTGCACTTTTAATTCCAGACGTTCATCAAAATAATGGATCTGTCGTTCTGCTATCTGATAGTGCTGCTTTTGGATAGGGGGCAGAATAGAGAGCAGCATCCTGATTAATGGAGATTCTAATCATTCTAATCTATCACTGTGTTTATGCTGCTAAATGAAAAATACTGTGTTTGGTACAAGCAACAGACAGTTGAGATAAATGTTTCTATTAGACGCCACCTTCTGCCTGTGAAGATGTCAAGCTTTCAGTTAGTTTCTAGTTGCTGAAGCCACGTAAAAAGCTTTCAGGTTGTGGGTAGTCCTCTTACACAAGGTTAGTTTTTTGGGGTTTTTTACACACTGTCCACAAACGTTTCGGTAGTGTGTTTACATCACCCTAGGAGCCCCTTCCCCATTCTTACTGTTATGACAGGCTTTGGATCCTCAGCCAGAAACATTCTGTGCTATTTCTGAAAGTAGCAGTAGTGGTCACTTCTGTTAAAAGGACTGGGGAAAGTACTCATGGCAGGCTTCCCACCTGAGTACCTTATTGGGGTAAGGTATCTCTTACTTTGTTTCTATACTTGTTTCATAAAAAGCCTTCCTTGCCCTTTGCTGTGTAGCCGGTTCCATTATACTTGGGTTTTGCAAAGGATAAACGGAACTATTTCTGTTCAGTTGCTCATTAGATAGAGGCATCCTGAAAATGGGTGGTATAAAAGCAGGTGTTTTGAGTGCTGTCTCTGCCCACAGCTCCTATGCTTGCCACCAACTAATACTAAACCAAATAATTCTCTTTGAAGGAAAACTTTTTTTTTCTTTGTAAATATAATACTGAGTGCTGTAGTATATTGAACAGTATGCAGGATAATTATTGACAGGAAAATTCAGTATATTGAGTACTCTTCCATCTGTCAAGCTTCTCTAGTGCTAAAGGTTTATTTTTCCTGTATCTTTCGTGCACTTAAGCTCCGTTGATACTCTGCAGTCGTTTAGATATCTTAGTTATTGCACTGATCATAGCTCTATTGACTTCTTTCTTAGATCATAAGGGGAAATGTGAGCACAATCCTGCAGCAGTTTAATGAAGGAAGAAGTCTTGCATTGTGTTTTGAGGATGTTTGTAGTGTATGTAAAATTTGTTCATAGTTGACTACAATGTAACTATCTTGTGCAATTCATTAAATGCCTTAACTAAGCCTGTATTTTTTAATATTTTGGATTGCTTTGCATTTATGCTGTGATTTTTCTCTTTCTAGGACTTGGATTTTGTCCGGTTTATTGTCAACTGTTTTACAGATTATTACCCAAACTTCCTCAGTAAGTATTGTATGTTAAATATTGAGCATTGCAGACTTGTGTAACAAGAGCATTTCATAATATGATAGAAGATGGGGAAGATAAAATGGTTTTATGTGTTTTCTGGGGTAACTTCATGGAACATGTGAATGTTACAGAGTCAGGATATTCTTGTGTCCTTAAGTCAGCACAACTTTGTATTGTGAATAAACTTTGTTCATCAAAAATCAACTGTCTTTTTGGGAAGTAATAATCTAATACATGTTTACACATAGTAAAAATTATTATAAGCATGTAATAGAAAGGAATTGACCTGTTTTTCTTTGCTCCTTGTTAGTTGGATAGAAGCTTTACAAACTTTCATGACAGTTTGTATCCTTTAGGAGTCTTCGGGGGTCAAAGAATGAATGGCTCCAGAAAAATATGGGGAGCAGTGGTTTATTCTGAAAATGGTTTGTTCCAAAAAGGCATTTTTGTGGGCACACTTAGAAAACCCTGCATACTTGCCTGCTAACTTTTTTAAGCATAGGCAAACACTACATAGTTTATATGCAGCTAGCTCTTACACTGCTAGCTCGTCTTAAACGTGTTGTAAATTTTAGGTAAAAATGTCTGTGAATATTGAAATTCCATACAGCAACTGCTTAAACTCTGAATTTTAGATTTCGGCTTGCTGATCAAAGTTCAAAGCTTTGCTCAAATACCAAAGGCAAGTGCAACTTTTTTTTTTTATTTTGACATTCAAGAGGAAAAAAAAAGGGGACACTTAAGTATTTTCGAACTTCTATACTAAAATAAAGAATATCTGGAAAAATAGATATACAAAGACTTATGGTTATTTGTTTCTTTGTGAAGTAGGGGGTGCTGAATATACTTGTTAAACTTTCTTCTGTTCAGCAGCTGCTTTTTGAGGTTGGGTTGAGATCTTGCCTTTCTTTGCCTTATTTGGGAGATGAGTTATTAGTAACAAGAGGTCAGAAAAGTAATATTCTGGGAAGTATATAAACAATGTATAACTTGGAATTTTATTACCTGTTTTCCAAGCAAACAGCTAATGTTTCTAAATAGCAATAGGTTTGTACAAAATTGCTTTTAGAGGGAAGTGAACGTGGAGCTTTGTAAAAGTGAATATTTACTTTTTACGTGAACATTATTGCTGCGCTTGCTCTTAAACAGAGAAATAGCTAGCACTTAGTATTCAGATTTTTTTTTTCTTTTCAGCAAAGATAGTAATATTTGAGATGCCATGGATAATGAACGGTAAGTTCTTTTTTTTTTTTTCTCTCTTCAGATTGTGGTTACTTTTAAAATTTTGCAGCATAAATAAGAAGCATTTTTCTGCTCTGTGTAGATACAGATGAATAATGGAGTTTGTTAAACTTGCATCTTTAAACCTGTCAGTTTAAAGGTTGCATACTTTTTATTTTTCCTTTTTTTTTGTGTTTTGGATCATACTTTACGTGGAGTCTGTACTCATCCTGTTGTTTTTAAAGGTTGGGAGACCTTGATAAATAGCCTGTTCCTTGAATGCTTTTAACTAGAATCCTTTCAGGAATCCTATCGTCAGCAGTGATTGTGACTTATAACCAGCTCAAAACTAGAATATACAGCTTAAGATAGATGCCTGACACTGCGTACTGATGTGGTTACATTTGTTCTGGTATGGGTACTTCAATAATTATCTGTAACTATAATGTACAGGGTAGATACACTATTCCTCTTCTGTCGTCATATGAATGCATATTTTTATGTTGGCTTTATATTTCCCTGCATATTCATTTTTTACTGTCACTGAAATAACAATGGTCTTTGTAAATGCTTTGTAGATCTAAACAAATATCCTTTAAATCAGCAAAACATTTCAGCAATGAAGAGTATATGTGTATCTTTCCCAACACCCCTCACTCAGATTTGGAAATACAATTGGTTTTACCCCCTCTGTACTTCAAAGGGCTAAATTCCAAAACAGAGTTGTCAGTTATTAAATCAAAGATACTCTTTCCATTTTCTCTGTAAATAATACCTTTTTTCCCTTGCATTGCTCATTCCAATTATAATAGATACTTTCAGAGCAGGTTCTGCAGTATCTTAAGGGATGCAACTCACTTGTGTTGTGTAAGATCTGCCAATACCCTGAAAAAAACCCTACAAAAACATCCAAAATAACAAAACTCCCTTCCTGACAACCTTTTGTTTTGTGTTTTGTCTTGTTTTTTAAAGCTGCTTTTAAAATTGTGAAGGGTTGGCTTGGCCCAGATGCAATAAGCATGTTAAAGTTCACAAACAAGAGTGACGTGCAGGAATACATCAGTGGAGAGTATCTGCCACCTCACATGGGTGGAACTGTAAGTATAATAACATTTCATGTTCCCGTTGTGATAGATTGAGACACTTCTATAAATCCCATACGTGGGGTCAAGGGTTGGCACTTCACAGATGGGAGATTTCTTGAAATTGTTTTGCCAGTGGTAATTTTAAAATCACAGTAATGTAAAATAGGTTAACTTCATGAGAATTTGGTATCTGCACTCTTAAGTACAGAACTAATTTTTTCTGAATCATTCATCCTCTTATAAGTCACTGGAAGCCACTTAATTTTTCAGGCCTTTAAGAAAAATTATCTTTTTTAAGTGTCATTCTTCCTTGTACTTTTTTTCCTCCCTGATGAATTAGAGATGGTATTTATGAAACCAGTTCTATGAACAGAAAGTAGGTTTCATGGTCTTCTGAGAGATCTAGTCCTGCTCCAAAGCTATGATTCACTAAAGACAGTTACATTGTAGCTATTTTCCCTTTATTGTCTCTAGGGCTGCATTTTAAGACATGGCTGTAGAAGATTCTTTTCAAAGAGTATAGTAGAGCTCCAGAGTGGTACAAGCACCATCCATTTAACTGAATCAGAATCCAGTTCTAGTGCAATCTAAAGAGTGGAACAGCACAAGCATCTTGCACAACAGGTTTCAATTTTCACAAGGCTAGTAGATCAGTATTGCATAATCTTTATAATAAATTTGCAGAAAAATGATGCTTTAAAATGTTTATAGGCCATTTATGGTAGTAGAATAAGCCCATTGCAGGGGAGTTACTTTTAAATGTTCTTTTTCTACCTTTTATTTTCTCAAGTACTTTTGGCAGTGTGGCAGTAACAATATGGAGAAAAGGAGGGTTGTGTTTCAGCAATAGTAGGGGAGGACATGTTCCTCTGTATATGAATTCAGGGTAGTGCTGTTGTGGCCAGAACATATGGAACTTGTTTGGGGAACATAAAAGAATGTTGCCTTGATTTTTATTTAATTGAAATTAGCAGCCTTTAAAAAGTGCATATGACTCTTGAAGAAAAGATACCCTTTTGCTCCATGGAAAATTGCTGCCCCAACTCCCAGTCTCACATAAGAACTTTATCAGGTGGAAGAAAGCTGAAATTGCTGAACTGCAGGAGTGGGCATTGAGGGAAGGGCTGATGATGTCTGAAGTGATTTCAGTAAGGAACTGAATGTTGTTTAGCTGTGGTTCTGGGCCTGGCGCCTGTGGTATTGTCCTATTGTTGCAATAGAGGGGCAAGTTCTTTTCCTCATTAAAGCTGGGTATCTCCCATCTGCTTTTTAGACTATCTTACCTAATAGTTCATTATGTCTTTAAAGAAAGAACCTGTGGTTTTGCTAAAAACCCTCTGAAGCATCTAATGGAACATGCAATCTTGTAGTTATCTCGAATCCCACCTTGGGCCTGAAAGGTCTCATTGCTGGTTAGTGTTTGTTGATCAAGCTGGCTCCATGTTGCTCATCTTCTGAGAGCATTAACAGGTTTCAGAATCATGGAGGCAGCTTATCCAAATTATTTATCTGGGGTAGGAAATTGCAGTGGCAGAAATAAAGTAGTAGAATAGTAGTAAACTTGCCTGACTAGGACTCCAGAGGTTTTGACAATTTCAGAAAAACAGCTGTATCTCTGCATATTAAGAGCCCTGTGTTTTAAACCAGCACATGCATTGTCTAACTATTGAGTTTCACTTGATGGGTGTTTTGAGCTTTTAACCTCAGAACTGTCATAATTTGGAAGAATCATTAGCAAATACTGAGACTCCAAAATTGTGTTCTGAATCTTTCTTCCCAAGGTTTCTTCACTGTATACAGTAAAGCAGGATCTTTGCATCTCTCTGATAGCAAGGAGTTTTTCAGTGAATAGACAACAAACAACTTAATGCTTTTTCTCAGAGTTTAACTTTTCTTGATGTGATTAACCTTGGCTTCTCTTGAGGCGACTAGCCAGAGTACAATTCACATTTGTTAGTATTGTCAGGCCTGGCATTTTTTCAAATGCAGTATCTGACTTGCACAAATTGATTCCTTCCATTTTTCTCTCAAGTGTTTGGTTTTGTTTGTGAGGGATTTTTTTTTTTTGCCTTCTTCCAATTCTCTCTCTGTCATCTTTGATTTCCACACATTTAGTTACAGATCTTCATATTTGCAACAAGCATAATGCCAGTGAAGAGCACAGCATATCTGTGCATCCTTTGTATTCAATACAGTAGCTGCAAGACTCTAGGATGAAGAGAGCCAGATGTAAACGACTGGTGGAGCAGATAATTTGGGGAGATACTAAGATTCCACTGCACTCACGTTCTTTGTATTCCAGAAGAATGTTAGAGACTAGTTCTGGAAGTAACGAAAAAATCCACAGAACTAATAATATTGAACTTGGAGTCAGTGATTACTTTGCTTAACTAAGGGAACTGTTCTTTGTCTCTATTGGAAGCCTCCAAGCTTCAATGTCTCAGTGAAGTTATCTTTAAGCATGTTTTAAGTCTGTCTCAGGGTCACTCAAAAGATGAACGAGAAACTTTCCATAGCTTTAAAATCGTTTGATCGACTGTCAGCCAGCTGAGAAAGGAGGAACATTACATGCTTGATTTGAGACAACTTGTGGACAAAGGTGTCTCCAGAGTATCAAAAGCATTAAAACTGATGATGGAAAACAAACTTGGATTTTGCAGGATTTTGGAATATGAATTTGATCTAAGTTCCATTCAAGTCCTCATCAGTGTCTGTTGGCTGTGGTTATCATATTGCTAATCCCTACATGCTACACACCACGTACATGGCTTTGAGTGGTTCTTGTCCATAGTGCACAGAGGTCATTTTCTTTATAGCAGGTTTGTTTTGGAGAGCTTGTCAAAATTGCCCAAGGCAGATCTAGGAGCAAGCTAATGCTAACCAGCCTGGAAAATTAGGTTTAGATGCTCAAGAGCCACTTTGGTAATATTTTTCATTTAGTAATAAATGTATACTAACTCAGCGTTTTCTGGCTTTCCTATCTATTGTATCGCACATTCTGCCATTTCCAGCTGTTGGAACAGTCCAGTTCTTAAGGCATACACATTTCTGACTGACCAGGGAGATTTGTTGTCTCTTCAGTATTATTTTCTGCAAGAGTGGTATACATACAGTGTACACTTTGATGCAAGGCATGTACACACAGTAGGGTTTTAATTTGTTGTTTTGCCCAGTCTTTGTCAGAAGATGGATTTAACAAGGATGAATTGATCAAGATTCTCTCAGCTGGAGCCAGTATTGAACAATGTGTGCAACTGCTGTGCTCTTCACCTGGGTATCTAAATTGATAGCCCACAGGTTTTCTTGGAAGTACCTTATATAGGTCAGTAGCCTGAAGTTAAGACTTGACTAAGCTTGCATATGACTTCATGGCCGCTGTGTACATGTAATCTTTGAAATCACTGCTATGATTAAGACACCTCTACAAAAATTGCCAAAAATAGTAGCGTGAATTCTCTAGATCTGCTATTAAAAAGAGCCATAAGTCAATAGAATGGATGTATCAGGCATTGAATAAATCTGTCTTGTTTCCCTGGCTGAGGTTTTCACCCTGTTAGTAGATATACCCATGTCACTGAAACTCAGGCACTGCAACTGTGGAGTGTGGTACTTTGAGTTGTCCCACTGATGAGATTCTGTTCAGCTGTTGAAGCTATCCAGCAGCATGGATTAACAAGGCCAAGTAAAGGGTGCAGCAAAATTCATTTCCTTCTATTAAGGTCACTTTATTATATGCCCTTCATCCTATGCTGGAAGGGAGTGAAAAGGCTTTATTGGTTTGGATAAGGGGAAGCTGGGTATTTGTGCCTTGTTTTTGCAAATAGGGGATATCAGTATTCTGCAAGACTACTGTAATATTTCTGGCAGACTGGAGTCTTTTTTTCTAATAGTGATTTAGTTTGTAACTGATACTTAAAGCTTGTCCTTCAGGCCCTTAATAGGATATTGTTTAAGCCAGGGAATACCTGTTTCATTCATCTAGAGGCCTTTTACTGTTGCTACAGCCTGAAGAATAGATGAGATTTAGAGCTTGATTATAGATGCACAGGAAGTATGCTGTTTTGTTTGTGGTTTCTTTGAATGGTTCCATCTAAGACTTTTCCCTTTAATTTTTCTTAACATCACATTATTCCTTGTTTTGAGAAAAATGTGGAGAGCTCTCTTGAAACACCTTTTTGTAACTCCCTGCTGAGGGAGGCACCGTTTGGGGAGTGGGGGCATTGCTCAAGTCTACCTCACAGGAATCAAAGCTATGTTACTTTTCTCCATTGGAAAAGCTGACAGACTAATTCAGTTTACTCGATGCTTAAAACTGTTTGAAAATGCAGTAAGAACAGAGATCCCCATTCAAACACTGTCTCTAACATTACATGTAATAAAACTACTTTGAGAATGTTAAGAGAATTTCTAGTTAGCAAAAATTGGTTTATACTGATCTTCCAATGGAAAAGGTACCTTTACTGTAGAGTCATTGAGAATGTAAGTATTCTGCTACTGCATTACTCAGATGTCTTAAATATGGTCTTTAAATTGATTTGGCATTCCAAAGACTAAGATCTGAATTGCAGGATGTGCTGAAGGTCCACACATTACGTTAAACTTCAGGGATTATTTGGGTTTGTTTCATGGTTTTGGGGTTTATTTCCTTTTTTTAACAGACCATTATGAAACTATCATACAAGGAACAACTGATGTTTTTCATCACTTTTGGAATATTTTTAGAAATAACTGTTATAAGTGTTAAACCACATTTTTGAGAACTTAAGGAGAGAACTTCAGCAATAAGACTCTGAATGCTGATCCTTGATAGACCAGCTTCTGCAGTTTTGCTGTGAATATAAATAACAGTTACAGTTTACTGGCTTCAGCGGATGACTGTATTTGTCTATTGATGATAAAATAGAAACTCTTGGTGTCAGCTTTCTGTACAGGGGTGCAACTTGAAATAGATAAATGAAACATAAAAGTAATGTGAAACGAAACAATGACAGTATTTCCATTTTAAAAACCCTAGAGAAGGCACTTCTAATCCACTAGAATAACTCATCTCTTATAAATCTCCTTATCTTTTAGGATTCTTTCAAGTACAGTTATCCTCCATTGGTTGATGATGATTTTCAAACTCCTTTATGTGAAAATGGGCCCATTACAAGTGAAGATGAGCATGAAAGTAAAGAAGAGATAGACGCAGACACCAAGGAGGCTGGGGAGCCGAATGAAGCACAAAACGTTAATCAGAAAAAGGTATCTAACTGAAGATTTAGGCAAGACTAGCTGGAGGGTTACAAAGTGGGTCAAGAGGCATATAATTTTCGTTACTTGTCTGTCTTTGTGTTGTATTTTTTTAACAGTTTTTCTGTTTTCCAATTTGACAAAAGAACCCAGGAAAACTGAAAAATTACAGTTGCAGTTTCAGCCTTGACTCTTGGTCTATTAAGACAAGTTTCTGCTTCAGAATGCATAAAATATGCACCAAATATTTAGTCTATCTCTTGGAATATAGTGAATTGTACAGTAAAATGAAAAAGATTTCTGTGTTTTGTTTTCAAAAGCTGTCTGTCTAGTTGGTTTCTTTTTAATCTTGAGATATGTAGTGGTGACCATTTTGAAATATATCTAGTTTTCTCCGATGCTTAAATCAGTATGTACATGAGAAAATATTAAGTTAAATATTTATACACTACTGGATGTTAATTTGTTTTCTTAAATTATTGATAAAATTTTAACATATGAATGTTTTCCTTTATTCTCAGGAGAAATTGTATTCTTACTCCATCAATCATGTTTTGCAGCATAATCTTCTTGCAGTGTTGTTTATTCAGAAATAAAGGCATTGTTTTGCACAAGTTCATAGGAAGTGATATTTAGGAATGTGCAGTGATAGTAACTGGGGATATTGCTCTTGAAAATAGTAGAAAAAAATTTGAAATTCACTAGTTTATTGCAGTAATTAATTTTGGAATATGACTTGCAAAACTTCTGTTTAATGGAGTACAATACAGTTTCATTTATTGTTCCAGGTTTGTCAGAATTATTTGAAACATGCAGCTCACTAAGTGGCCCAGCCATTATTTGCAACTTGGCCAGCTTTTAAAAAAAAAAAATAATAATTTCACTGACCTTAAGGTCAGAAGGAAGCATTACATAACCATGGTTAGACTCAGTAGCTTATTTTGCTTGTAGCACATTTTTCAAGCTATGATTCTTAGATATGGAAACATGGAGAATTTCTGCTCAATGTGCAAGTTGCCTTTGGTGCTTAATAAGCCACAGTGTTTGTTGGCTTTTAATTTGCTTGGGTGTCTTAGCTTTCTACTTTAGGTATTTTGATTTTGTTACTTTTTTTACTCCTGAAATACCGTAAAGCAAATAATTGTTTTCACTTTTATACAGTGTAACCAATGTGCTACTCGGTTTTTTTTCAGTACAGGGAATCATGAGCGATAAACTTGGTTAGTAGGTGCCTGTCCTGTAGGTGCCTCTGCTTTTGTGTTCTATAGTGATATTTTTTCTGGCAGTTTATGTAAAACAAAGCCCAACATATAACTAGTGCAGTGTATTTACACACTAATCTTTTACTATCACTTTTATATAATTATAAACAAAAAGTTGCTGTGTGGGTTCTTTTTATACAGCCTGTTTCATATAAATTTTTGTAGTCCTTTCATTCCCCTACTTCAAACTTGCATGAACTGAATTCTCTTCATGTCTTTTCTCTGTATTAAAAGTGGAATAAAAAGGAGGCTAAACAAACTCTTCAGCCAGCTGATCTAGAATCATGATGTCACTAATTCTTTCAGTCTTCTGCATGTCCCCCCCTGCAGCACCTGCCCTGTTTTGCATGTGTTTTCTTAATGTTATAGAAGAAAACCCTCAGAACTTAAGATGTACCTGCAGTTTTGAAAGCACCAATTCAATCAGCATTATTTCTTTTACGTTCTTCAGTACTTCAGAGTATCATCTAAAAGCAATGAAGATACATTTAGCAGCCCTGCAATGCAATGAAGTGTGGAATTGGTACTATGTTTTCTGTTCAGTGTTACAGTGATTGTATCGGGGCATCTGTTTTAATTTTAATTTGCAGTGGAGGAGTAATACCAGGGCTTTTTAATCTTAGATACTTGAAGTGCTATAACTTAGAGTCTGGAGTTTTCAAAAGCTGACCTGGGCAGCAGGAAAATACATGGAAGAAAAACAAAGCAGAAGTTTTGTTTCATGCATGTTTAATGTGTTATGTAACTTCTGTAGTAAATCATTTTATTCAGTGGACTTCAAGCAGCTTCAGGGAATGAATATATATAAGGCTTGGTCTGTAATATGTAAACTGTTGAAATAAGCCTCATCATATTCTTTAAAATACCTGCATGATTCTGTAACATGTAATCCAGATTTCTAGTTAATCATTATAACTATCATTTTTACTCAGATGAATTCTATAGAGCAAATTTCCAAATCAGAGGAAACTGACAAAACAGAGGTCAAACCAAAAAATGCAAAGAAAGCATTAACCACTTTTAAAGGACCTTTATTACATATCAGGTAATAATAATTTTCTTCAATTTTCTTTTTACAATGTGCCTTGGACACTTGAGTACTGAACTAGTTGATTTTTCAAAATAAACTTTTTTTCGGACTATTAGAGGAAAACAAATTGTAAACAACTTTTTTGAGAAGGAATTTACAAAGCTCAATGAATTTTTATGGTTTTACAAGTTTTTAGTGAATCTTCTGGTGCCACCAAAGATTGACATACTTTTTGTACAAACAGGTGTATATTCCATAGAATTGTAGAAGTGTTTTGTTTATATTGAGAAACCGTCTGACTAAATT
Organism: Falcunculus frontatus; assembly: GCA_013398115.1. Taxonomy (NCBI): domain Eukaryota; kingdom Metazoa; phylum Chordata; class Aves; order Passeriformes; genus Falcunculus; species Falcunculus frontatus. The sequence goes on along the minus strand of VZRV01002387.1, from coordinate 482,730 downwards.
AAGCCTGTCCTTATCTGTAATGAGAGCAGTGGTTTGGCATTGATTGCATTGGCTTAAGAAAAACCAGTGTTTTATCAAGACAGTTTTCACTGTTAAATCTTGCTTGTATTCTTTTAGCTTATGATGTAAGTGTCTACACTAGTAGTTTCCACCAGTTAAACTTAAATAGGTCCAATTTATTTTGTGTGGAAATGACATATCTACCCAGAAGGTTTTGTCATCCAAGATGCTACATCTTGCAGTTAATTTGCTTTTTATCATTAAACTAGGAAAAAGAAATCAATTGGCCAATATCACTCTCTTTTCACTGCCTTTTAGGTTAAGATGCTTGTTTAGAATTTGATGTAGATGTTAACTTTTATTTTCACTTTCAGTTTGCTATTAGATGAATGAAGAAAATATCTAATTTTTAGGTAATTTCTTAGCTAACTTTTTAAGTACTGTAATGAATTAGTTTTGGAATGAATTTGAATAATGACATGCTGATTAGCATAAATATATTTTGTATGTGTAAATTTTTCCTGATTTTGAAATGAAAAACCTCCTCTGTATAGCCTTAGTTTCTTGTATGGCAATACAAAGGCATAGACTGCAGAATTGTGTTTATTAAGAATGTTAAGCATTTTCTGGGACAATCACAAACATAGATTTGTTTTTCCATCCACTTTTTAATTAAAACAAAAAATGGGCACAAATCATAATCAGACAACAACAAAAAAAATCCAAACAAGCAAAAATACCCCCAGAAGAAACTGCCCTTTTTTTCTCTTAAAATACTTCAAGCTGTCATTGAATAGACGTAACTTACATGGACTGCAACACATGGAAGAGTAAACTTAGTCAAGTATAGCAGTGTTAATACTTGTAGTCTTGCTGTCATGGAAAATAAAATACTGATGTCACCATTGTCCTTGCTGTTTGTTTGTTTTGTTTTAAAGTAAACTCCTGAGCGCTGCTGTTGCTCTTCATTAATTCTCTTCCTCTGTAGAAGCTAGAACTAGTTTTCATTTTCCTGCAGTGATTCTCAGGACATTGAACTGAAGGTGATTGATACAATGATATATAGTGCCATTGATAACCAGTTGTAGGCACATATCACAGAGACCATAAGCTCTGCCACCATGATTAGCTTGCATCCTTGCTCATCTCCCAGCATTGCCCTGTGAAGGGAGCAGCCTGGAGCCTGAATGTTCAACTGAGGCAGTGCAGCTCTGGCACCATAAAATCGTGGACCAGAGCTGGGTCCTTGTGCTCTTTTGTTTCTTGTATTTGTAGTCATGCTCATGAGTCAGCTGTCTCCGTCATTTAGACCACAATTTTATTTGCCTTGTATACCTTACAATGAAAGGCTGCCTCTGACTTGACTCCTCAATAAATGAATTTGTGTGGTCAGACAAAAAGCAGCAGTTTTCTTGCGCTGTCTGGCAGAAGAGCAGCTCATGGTGTGTTGTGGTACGAGAATTTCTAGTACAAGCTGGTTATGTCACACACATCAGAGTAAAGAAATTAAAAACCTTGGCTGTTTGTTTTAAACAACCCACCTGCCTCATAGCTACCCACCAACTACTCCCAATGCGGTGGAACTTGATTTCACAGACAAGAGCCACACAGCTGCGGTCCCCAAGCCTTTTTTTTTCCCTTTGATCAATGGCCATAGGTGGTAGAAGAAGAAAGATCAGACTCTGGCAGAACGTTCCTTCCCTTGATCTCTTTTTGTGGCTTGTTTTGATGCTAGTTAATGTTATCTTGTTTTGTTTATGGTTCATCTTGCAATCATTCTTACACACAGCTGCAGTAGTACAGTGTTAAGATAGCTAAAATATTTTGTAGCTACAATCCTTCCCATCCCTAGCATTGGTAACTTAAATTGAGAATTTGGAAATGAAAAAATACTGAGACAAGGAGAGAATTACCCTATGATGCTGTTTTAAACCCATCAGTTTTTTGGTTTCTACCTTATTTGGCACACTTCCTTCTTCCCCACCACAAAAGAAGTAGTCTTGTCATGTGGACTGACTAATGCATTGTCAAACATCAGCACCCCCACATCACAGTCGCCACCGGAATCTGCTTCCGGCATGGGCGTTCACGCTTGTCCTACAGCACCAAGGGCTTTTCTTCTCAGCTCATACACTGGTTTAAGTGGGAGGAGAAGGAAGGATCAGTCCTATGAAAGGAGGTCTTTTGAGGAGGAGGTCAAAGTAGCATGAAATTGGCATTCTGAAAAGAGGACAATGGAAAAAAAAATCACGTGTTTTGAAAAAGAATATGCAGTTCTGTAGTATGGAGTAGTACGGCAGTTCTTTGTTTGCTCCTACTGTGCCATAATGAAAAAAAGTTCTTCACTTGCTACTCAAGTTTCCTTTCAACTTGTATTATATGAGCATGCCTTTTACCTACTAGTGTTCATTTGAATGCTTATTCAAAATGAGTTGTGTTAGTTTGATGTGGTTTAAAATATCTCATGCATGACTCTTAATTGCACAAGAATATTAAAACCAAGCAATAACTTCATTTATGCATGTGATGCCACAAGTATGTAAAGACTGACTCATAAGTACAAGAGAATTCAGCTGTCATGGTTGAAATGGTTGCCAGTCATGGATATCTGCCTTCTGTTATGTGTGCCCTGTATCCATGACAAGGATAGATGTTTGAGGTGGAAATTACTCCCTGTCTGTGACACCTTATATTCCTTAAAATGAGCATAAATTAAAATCAACAATGCTTTCCCTTAACACACCGCCCAAAGATGCGGTAGATGACTCCGTATATCTGTTGGCTATTCCTGCTGTTACAGATTGCGGAAGTCAAGGGCAGTAATCAGCTGAGGCAGCTAGTTCCACTTGTCATGAGTCAACCCTGAGCTTCACTACAAAATTTCTGCTTTTTGTTTTCACAGCTTTTTTTGATGACAATCTGTTTATGCTGACTGTAGCCGCAGGGTAGAAAGTATTTTATTTTCCTGGAGGTGTGGTCAGGGTTTTTTTATGATCTGTTGTAAAGATAACCTGAAGAAACTAATTCTTTTAAAATTTCTTACTAGCCCAGCAGAAGAGCTATATTTTGGATCCAAAGAAACTGGAGAGAAAAAATGTTTGATAGTTCTCACAAACGTCACTAAAAATGTAGTGGCTTTTAAAGTAAGTGTTTTATGTGTGGCCTAGTTACTAAGGGTGTAACTCGTTCTTGTTTGGTGTCAGGAGGAAGACTACTATTAAATCCATTTTATAGACAAAATTTTTTATTGTGTTGTGATGTTTGAGGCAGATCAAAGAAATCTTCTGGCTGAATTTATGCCTGCAATGTACCACCTTCAAGGGGATAATTAGTATTACAGATCTTTGGAGCACTGACTAAAAAAGCACTAAAGTGATGGTTAATTTTTTAGTGAGAGTAATACTTCTTGAGAAAGAAAGGCTTGAGCATTGAAAAGTCGTATTTTTAAAATTTTTCTTTTTAAATATTGGCTGGAAACAAGTTAGTAATGCTCTGAAATGATGCAGATCCATCTGCAAATGTCACCATCAAAGGAATTAATACAGGTATATTTGCTTCAGAAATACTGAGTTTACTTGCATCTTTCTGGGTTTTTTCCCATCTTTTCCATTCTCTTCACATTAAAATAACTTAAAGTTTTCATACTTTCATATTTATTATAACATGTTCTTGGCTGGTTTTAAATATGCATGCAAAAGAAAAATAGTAAATGCAAGAAAACAAAGGATAAAAGCAGTTGAGAGGGAGGAAAAAGGAATATGCAAGAGTCCTATTATGCCTACAAAATGATGTATTTCAGAGACTTGTCCTAATAGTGAAGCTTTTGGGGTTTAGTTATTACAAAATGAGAGAAGTTATGAAGCAGCCATACTTTGTGCATGCACTTAACTGTATCCTTCATATTTCTTGTTTATAGGTGAGAACAACTGCACCTGAAAAATACAGGGTTAAACCTAGTAACAGCAGCTGTGAACCTGGCACATCATTAGATATAATAGTCTCTCTTCATGGTGGTAATAAAAACTAAAATAGAGTTTGTAAGAAATCTGGGCAAGTTTTATTATTAGACTTGTGCTCTAGACACTGATGCTTATATGTACTTGCTGCTGTGTAGGACTGACTGGTGCCCATGTCTACTTGACTCTTGTATGAAAATGGTACTATTTGTTAAAAAAACATGGATGTCAGAAAGGATTTGAGTAACTGCCTGTACTGATTTGCTACTCAACTCAGGCGTAAGCAGCTGTTGTCTGCAACCCCTTTTGTTTCTTGTCTTAAAAAAACAAAAAGTCGGTGGCAGTCATCTCGCTAGTTCATTATTACAGTGGGAGTTTATCTGCAGTAAATCAGTTTTCTAAATTGTTGCAAAGACAGGTGAATTTGCTGGAGAACACATTCTTTACAGAATTTTGGGTTGTCTTTGAGCTATTCAGATTAAACTAGTTCTGTTAAAATGAACCTATATAATTTTGGGAAAACTGTAATTAGAATTATCGAGCTTTAGAGAATGATTTCCTTATTTTTATTTCTAGTAAGTCAGTGTCTGGTGTCCTGCAATAAACGAGCTTTCATTTTATGGCATTTTTGTGTAAGATGCTTGTATCCTCCTTGTAATATTGTCATTTTATCTAAGCGCACTGTTGCATTTTTTTTTTTTTTTTTTTGGTCTTCCTTGAGGGCAGGTTTTGCAGCATCTTTGCAGGATCGTTTCCTTATAATGGCAGCAGAAATGGACCAGTCTTCTGGAGCAGGTGTGCCAGAACTGACTCAGTTTTGGAAAGAAGTCCCTCGGACCAAAGTGATGGAACATAGGTAAGCATATGGTTTTCTGTTAGCAAGAGTTTGGGGTTTTTTTAGCTTTTATTATTTGGCTGATTTATAGCACTTGTGTATCATAATCAATGAAGGATTCTCCAAACTCAGTTGGGGGCTTACTGAGCAAAATACACTACTGAGACTTTTGCTCTGTTTTAACTGATTACATGTGGGTTTAATATATAAAAGATCATGGTATTCCACACATGCTCTTCTTTTTTTCTTGTTGTTCTCGTGCTGATTAAGAGTTAAGTGGAAGAAATATGAGTGCATGTGACAATACAGATAGACAATAAGGATTTTGGTTTTTTAATAAGAGTGTGTCACTTGAGTTTTCTAAAAGGAAGCAATCAAGGAGAGCAGACGTATTAAATGCAAAACTATTTTCTAGACAATACTGAAAATATTCCCTTTCTATTAGGGAAAATCAGTGTTTTGTAGAAAATTTCTGTAAAACCTATCACATGTTCATATGTCTATTTTTGATATTTAGTGGTGAAAAAGTCATCTAGAAAAATCACTAGAAAAATACGTTTCCCCATACAGTGTTTTAAATGCACCTGTTACTCGTCTCTCTCATCCAGTCCCATTGGCATGTATCACTGAACATGTCTAGGAAAAGTTCCCTGCAGTTTTGACTGGTTTTTTGCCTTAGATCTTTCCTGGGGTTCGTGTGTGGCTTTTGGGGGGCTGGTTTTTTTGGAGCTGCCTTTACCCCCTCATGGCCAAAACTACTGTGGAAAAAGTATTTTGTGAGTCTTGATGCCTAAATCTTGCTCTGTGTTTGCTTAAAGTGCTTATCCCTTATTTCCCTTTTGAATAAAATCTACATCTTGTGAGTGACCCTAAGCTTCCTTGCATAAGTGTTGCAGTTTATTTGGGTTTTTTTAAAGACAGACCCTGAAACAATAGCGAGGTTATTGGATTACAAGCGTGCTGTGTACATTAGCTACTGGTGAATACAAATCTGACCTTTACTTTTTGTAAACCTAGACTAAATGTAGTGTAATTAAAATTATTGTCTCTTAAATTTTAAATGTGCAAGTATTTTATCCACTTAAGATGGATTGTTTACTGTTAATTATACAATGTTGCATTAAATTTGTGATTTTTGGTGTGTGTTCTTGTTCGCTTTTCACAGGCTCAGGTGTCATGTCATAGAAAGTAGTAAGCCCTCTTCTCTGACATTAAAAGACAATGCATTTAATATTCCAGCAAAAACTAATGAAGATTTACATATACAGGTAATAATGTATTCCTTTGTGCTGAATATTCAGCAAAATTATAGAATATGCTAGAGATAAAAAGAATTTTTACTGAACCTTTTTAGTATTTTGTAAATTATACTATTTGAACATCTCAGTAATTGAAAGTAACTACATCAGTGATAATGATTTAATTATTTTGTTTAATCGTAATGATTTAATAATCATCAAATTTTCAATGGAGTTTGCTCGTTCTTCTTGTGTATATACAGATCTGGCATATCAATGAGCATCAGTGGTATCTTTTGCTTCTGAATGTAAAGATGTCACCTGCTTGATACAGGGCATATTGGTTATCCATAAGATAAGATTTGAAGCTCTTTTAGTGGAACAGATTCCTGAAGTATGTAGTGATAGAAAAGGTATTGCTGAGAGACCGCTGTGTGAAGGCTTTTTCTTTTCTTTTCTGTGGTTATAGTTATTGCCAAAATAGCTCAAAATTGCCAAGCACTTTCAAGTGCAGTAATTCTAACTTAATGAAACTGTTCTATTTTCAGCTAACTCATTTACTGCAGATTAATAAAAGACTTGAAGAGCAGATGAATCGCTGCCTCTGGTTCCAGCAGCTGTCAGTTGTTTTATCACTGCTATCAGTTACTGTTGCTGCCTTCTGCTTCTACCTGGCGTATGCCCAGAGAAGCTAAAAAGAATTGCTGTGCCCTGGATGTGCTGCTGCCTATCATGGTTTGTTGGAGTCAAAAAGATTGCAGTGCTGCACTTGGATTCTGGAACTGCCAAAATGAGGTTTGTGAGCCTACAGCAATGAACAAGGAACAGTTTACTGGGGAAAAAAAAGATAGAAGAAATGAATGACCAGCAAACGAAATTTCTGAAATTATTGTCTAAGTTGACACTTACAATAGGGCATGACGAAGATGTTAAAACTAGGACCTATTTTCACTGTACAACTCAATAAAAACTACTGAACTGGAAGGAGGAAACCAAATACAACATTATTTAAGACTGGTTTTTTTATTTCCTCTATTCAGCTACTTTAAATACAATATTTCATTTCTTTTCATCATGTTCATTCTTACATTTTGAATCACTCCCATAGAAGATGCAAGCAGTCAGCTTAGTGTATTCTAAGGTTAATCTGTTCATCTAGGAAAATTTACAGAAATTATGTAGTACAGGTGGATTTTTTTATAGAATCTGTGTATGTACATGCACATAAAGGAAGATATTTGTTGTTAGTAATTATTTTGATAGTTCAGACTCATTGCTGTCATTGGTTAAATTCCTTATTTTTGTGCTTCTTCTAAATGAAAAGTTACTGTAAACATTTCTTACCAAGTAACATACGCACAAGACAAGACACTATTCCTATTCTTTTTTTATTTTTGGAAAGCAACGTGTTTTCAAATTACAGAAGGAATGTGGGAGTTGACTTCTTTACTGTGATGGCCGATTACTGGTTCATAAAAAGGCTATTAAATAGACAGTGTAAGAACTTACTCTGAGTTGTGCCATATGGTTAAATTATGTATGAAATTATGAGAAAAGCAAGTCAAATCAGGAAGATTAAATACACTTGAAGGCAACATAAATGTATTGCATCTGCCATTTCACAGAAATTGTTGTGGAAATGGTGCATGGAGCTAGAAAGAACTTCACTAACAAGGATTCTTTGTACTCGTTCCTGTAAATATGTATATTAAAATGATAAAAACTTAAAATGAGACTGATGGTATCTTTCATACATTTAAAATTTTCACTCTTTATGAGATTTAAGAATTTAAAATAATTATGTTACTTGAATTAATTTTTGCTACAAATTGGCTTTGTAACAGATTTATTAGTTTTGTCTGCTGACTTCGGTAGATGAGAAGTGATTATTAAGGAAAAATAAAGGTCATACTCTGCTTCTGTCTTTTTGCTTACAGTGTGTTGGTGATGTAGGATCATTTCTAGGAAGTAGGAAAGGGCAGTTTAAAATAATAAACAGATTAACTAATAAAGCCAGCAATATGATTACTAAAAAAATGCCATGTAAAAAGCAAGGCTACAGAAATGTTTGGTGCACAGGCTTCTGTCCTCTCTTAATTTATACAATGGTTTACCACATCTGCATTTTCCAAATTTTTCACTAATCTTATTTCTGCCTAGTTTGTTTCTCGGTATTTTGTATTCCTAATAAGTTGGCAATTTATATTGTTAACTGCTTATAATGAAGCTGTTACTTGGATTATTTTTATATGCATGCAACTCAAATGCTTTGCTTCCAACAAAATGGGTTGCTGTCTTAGTGAGAAAAGAAACAAAGTAATTTGTAACCTTAAGATAATAATAACCATGCTATTAAAATGCCAATTCCTCATTTGAGTGGATTGAATAGCACTTTACTGTAAAATTGCCAGAAATATATTCTTAGAGTCTTTGCCAATATGAATATTTTAATGTTTTGGTGCTTTCATATATTTTCAGTATTTTATTACTTATTTTATTATTGGTATTTTCTTTGTATGAATCAGATGAACATCTTTTCTATTTTAATATGTTTTAGAAAAATACAGTTAAAAAATAAATATGAGGAAATACATAGTCCTGACTGTTTAGTCTTTTAAAAATAGCTGCATCTCTTGAGGTTTTTGCTTTCTTGTTAGTCTGCAGGCTGTTAATATGAGAGGAGTCGATATGATGATGACCCATAGTCGGTTGTGGAACCGAAGTTGTGATGGTATTTGTCAAACAAATGTAAAATAGGTGATAATGGTTTCTTGGACAGAATGCTTGTCATAATCACATAGCACATGATACTGGCATGTCAGCAGTACTATGGCACAAGTGATGCAAGTACACACAATACTAAAATATATATGGATCTTGGTAAAATGAACTGTTCTTTAAGCATCACACAGAAAATGGAAAAATATATATAACCAAAAAAAAAGTGAGAGTGGTGTTTTTTAACTTGAAATGGACAACAGTCAATTTGTATTTTTCTTCTTTGAGAACATCTTTGTTTCCATCATCACTGAGTATTTTCCCAGTATTTTCAAAGCTTTTAGTTGTTAGTAGGTTCAGATTTTGTTTGCCAGCCCTTGGAAATGGGTCTCACTGTGGAAAGTTTTGTGCTTAACACACACTGAAGTTACAGAGTGCACACCAATAATGATTCAGTACCCAAAACTGAGATAAGAGACAAAATATTTTTGCAGTTTGGTTTTTTTTTTTTCCCCCACACTATAGGAAACTCAGGCATAAACCTGGGGCATTTTGGAGCTTAGACAATTCCCAAAATAGGATTTGATTACATGAACTATCAAGGTCTAAGATTTAGTTTTCCTTTCTCTCATTATAGATTGGCAATTAATTTTGGCTTTTACAGACAATTAAGAGACAATAAAGATTGTAATCCTAAAAATTAGCAATTTGTGCTTCAAAAGAGCACATACTCTTTTTCCTAGCAAGGAGTTTTTGTTCCATCTTCTGAGCCTCATTGTTTTACTTTACTATGTAAAAGATCAGACATTTTGTAGAAGAAAAAAAAAGAGCCAACACGGGTACGGGGTAGCAGGGGCAGGAGCAAGGGTTTTAAATTACCTTTGTATTTCATCAGTGATTCCCTGCTGTAACTAATTTGTCTCTATTGTTTGCCTTCAGAATCTGAGTTTGTCCCTATTTCTAGAGGCTGTTAGTTTAAATGGGGTTTTTTGACTGTATGGTGTTTTATGGGAGAGCATTTTAAATCTCTGCAGTGTCTTGGTGGTCCTGTGTATTGCACTGGCAGCATGAGGGTGTCAATGCTGTTCTGCTGATAAGCACAATGTTAGTTCATTCATTTTCTATGGCTTTGTTGTTAAAGTGGGCATTCAGTCAGAATAACAGAACATCAAAGCCCATTGCAGGTGGCTGTAAGATTTCACCAGTTTAGGTCTGGTATAGCCCCATAGGGTGTTGTGGTCAAGACTCAAGGGTGTCTATGTACAGTATGTGTATGAATTTAGGAAGAGCTAATCACTTCTAATTAGCCAGGAAGAGCAGGCTGTGTCCTCCTTTCTGAGGTTACAAAAGACATCTTCAGTCAGTTTCTGCAGTGCATGTCTTACTTTCCCTGGAAGATGGCTCACTGAGGAATTACCAGCCTGGTGTTACACAGGTACTACATTTCCATGATGTTTGTGTTAGCACAGGTATGTGATGGTAAGTGATGATTCCAATTAGGCTTGTTGGTATGCCTGTTTCCTTGGCACATTTCAGAGTCAGCAGCTTCTGGCTCTGTGCCTCCTGCAGCTGATGAGAAACATAAACTTCCTCTTTTCAGTTTTCTCAATAGTTTCAGTGCCACTATTCAATTGGAACCTCACTATTCTTGCTTGTGACGCTTTTATTCTGGTTGCACACAATAATACAATATATGTAGACACAGAATACAGAGGCAGAACTCATAACATAAAGCACAGGAAATCCATCTCCAGGAGCATGGCAGGGGTGAGAGGTTTTCCTTCTTTGTGGAGGAGCTGAGTGAAGTTCCATATGCTGGCCTTTTCTGGGACTGATTTAGGCAGCTTCCTGGTAGATCTGTGAAATTACTGCTTTGCTACTTCTGAGCGGAAGCACTGAAATTCCCAAGCTGTACAAGCAAAAAGTAAGCAGCTGGACAGATTTTTGCTGGTAGGTATCTCATCTTCTGGCTTACTTTATTCACAAGAGTGGTGCATCAGCCTATCTGTCATGCTCTAAGTCACTTCTGTCTTTCTAAACACCAAAAGAAGCACTGTGTGCTCAATTATTGCTGTATGATTGCAGCTAATAGCACTTGTTTTTTAGATTGCATTAGGCAATTTGTTCTGATGTTAATAATGAAGTCCTTATACAAAGCCCTTTAGGGGAAAAGCCCAACTATTTATCAGGTGCCCATTGTTGTCTTCACCATAGCCTGAAGTGAAGCTGCGTATCACAGCAGCCCACCCAAAGGACTGCTACAGTCTTTCTCATGCCAGTTCAGGGTCTCTTGGTCTGTTTGTACTTCTTTATTCAGCTTTAATTCTCTTAATACTAATTGTGCTGTACTGTATTGGAGTTGGTCGAAATGCTGAAAAGCCTGGATATGAAACCAGAGTCTGTAACTTTTGGTTATTTATCTTTCATTTTCTTTAGGCAGCAGTAGAATGTACTCATTATTTTACTGTCGCTTGGTGGCACAAAGTATTTTTGAAGGTTTTCCTTTCTCTTAAAAATACCTTGTTAGAAGGTTAGAAGCAGAGATTTCTTTGAAAGTATTTGAAGATCTTTTTTTTCATTTTTGTAAAAACAACTCACTGTGCTTCTCTTTTCTTTAGTCCTGATAAGAACTTCCTCCTGAATTACACAAGTTTTCTCAACCAAGGAGCAAAAAACTTGGCCTGTGGGAACTTTCCAGAAGGAACAGATAATTGGATATGTACTTTCTGTTACAGACCCAGCTACAAATAACAGAGTTCCTCTACTCATACTGTTCCAGTACATGTCTGTAGGATACCGGGAAGTAGCCGCACAATAAACTCGCGACAATGAGAAAATTGACCCCAAAGGTCAGTGTTATCTGGACAGTCAAGAGGGCAAAGTGGAAAAATGCTACACAAGGATATGGTCTTCCCCCAGCACTCTATATAAGTGGTCTCTCTAGAATAAGTGTCCCCCTAATTAGGCCTCAGAAAGGGATCAGAAGCAATCTTGACAGGTTCTGATCCACTGTGTTTTCATTAAGTTTGCAAAGAGATGCAAGACAAGAGAACTAAAGTCCAAGTCTCCACTATCAGTCCCACCATAACCATAAGCCCATTTTGTGTTTATGATGAACTCTAAATTAAAATATCCCCTGGGCAACCATGATGTAGTCTAACAAATCCTCTGTGGCATTTAATTTTTCAAAATTACAACTTTCTTGTGTTTCTTCAGCCCTGTGTCTGTTAAAGTCATTGCCAGTTTTATTTTTGACAGCTTGGAGCTGTATCTGAACACCTGTTCTTCAAGCCGCAGGGAAAATGACAAAAATAAGGAACACCATTTAAATAAACATAGATCACAATAGTAGTGTGAAAAAGAAACATTAACAGAATTTCTTTGACTTTTTTTTGTCTAGAATGCTACAACTGATAAATTGCTGGAAGGAAAAGTGAGTCTGGGCAAACACCACAGATGCTTCATTAGTCTGGTACAGATTGATGCTTGACCTCCTGGCATCTGAATTGCTATAATTTCCATGCCCTGCAGTACACTTTCCTCTACCCAAGTAGCATTTATCAGGTTTCTTTTTTTCTTACAATTTTGTTTGGAATTTAAACTTGCAGCTGATGGTGATGATTCACAAAAAATTTATTTACTGTGTTCTAAAGAAAGTAGAATTTTCTTCTTGAGTTCATGGTGTAACAGGCTTTCTTCTGCAAAGAGGATGTATAAACATGGCTCCTGAGTGCAGTCTGGAATTAGGAGGCGCAACTCAGAACAGCAACGCTCATTCGTGCTAATCTGTTGTGAATTTTAACTACAATCCCGAACAAATACGTGTTGATGTATATATAATCCCAGATACTGGTGTTCCAGCAGGCATTGTGATTGACATGATGTGTCCTCCTACCACTCGCACCGGATGGGTGTTGGAGTTCAGAGTAGGTGTTAAATCATATGTTCCTAGCCCATACTGAAAGTAGACTCCAGTATTCCTATGCTGGCTGTCCCATACTGGTGTATGGATGAGGAATATGGGGAACTGGTACAGCCACTCTGTTCTGAGAGTCTTCAGAGAGAGCATTCATTTACTCCAACAAGTTCCCAAATTGAGGAGAAATTGCAAAAGCATCAGAGAAGAAGAAACTACGTTTCACTTCTTTGCATTTAACTCAGTGCATCTGCTGGAAAACGTGAAGTATTACACAATAAAGAAAAGGTGAAATAGCCAAGCAATTGCCTACTCTAAACTGTACATTGAAAAGACCTGGTATACAAGTTCATTTTATGCTTTGCCCATTTTCAGTGAGATTTACCTTCCATTAACCATTACACCTTGGAAAAATATCTGAAGTTTCTTAGTCACATAGATGCCATCTCACAGCAAAAGTGTAAGTAGAGCATATCACATTACAATCAAACCACAAAGTAACTCATTTGGAAAGTTGTATATAATGTACTTTAATGTTTTGCTTGACCACTGCTCACTGGGGCAGGTGGGAGCCTCCAGAGAGGTGGTGCCACTCTCAGAGTAGCAGTGTGTGTGCACAGGGGACTTCTGGGCTGCTGAAAGGGACAGGCATGGAGGGAGAGAGCAGGAACTGGAGTCTCGGGGGAGAGGAAGTTGAATTTGCTTTGCTTGATGTGATGCAAAGAAAAACATGAAAAATGTTGCTCCAGGTAGAGACAGACTGGAGGAAAGGCCCTGACCTGCAAACCAGTGACCCAGGGCAGGGAGTTTTTGCTGAAACTTTTGTTTCCACCTGTCTCACCTAAAACCTCTTCCTCTCCTGTTTATGTTACAATACACCAATAGAGGCTGAAAATAGTGAAAACAGTGCTCTTGAACAGTGGCCATACAGGGAGACATACACAGATTTGTGTCAAAGCTCTGCGTGATTTGGAATTCGGTCATGACATGTAAAATCACAATGCAGGCGAGACTCCTACTTTCCTTACAGCCTACAAGAACTTTTCCAAGCACTGTTTTGTCAGCATGTGTGAAATTTCCATTGAGAAAGTAGAAGATGTCCTAGTCTGGCCTTGCTAATGAAAGTCCCTGCACAGGCAGAGTGTGCCCTGTGTTTGTTTGCCTCATGCAGGACTGAGGCAGAGGCTTTCAAACTTGCCCAAGGGGGGTGCCAGCAAGACAGACACCTTCTCATGTTTGCTGTGTGCCAGCATAAAGTAGCTTTGCTGTCCTTGTGGAGCAAATCAAACACTCTCCAGGAAGAAGTAGTCACAAAAGAAAGTGGAAATTGCTTTGGTAGCCAAACTGAAAATTGTTTTGATCCATGCTGTGAAAATGTTGTCTTGACCAGCAAAGTCATCTCTGTGTAATGATGGGCAGGTGCCCATGTGAATGCCCTTGCAGGTAAATTTGTTGTCTCTCGAAGCAAAATACATGTTAGGGGTTTTCAACCATATTCGTAAATGCAAGGATCTTTCTTGCTGACCTTTCTGGACCGGCAGGCAGGACACCTGGCTTACGATGCTCCCAAAACACAGCCTGGCTTTACAGGGGGGAGGGCTGCTCTCGTGTTTTCCCCAAAAAAATTTCAGCCTGGGGGAGGGATGATGCTTCAAATACAGCTGTCACACCAGCAAAAATGGCCTTCATACATGCACTATACTGGACAATTTTTAGGCTGAATAGTGAATTGATCCTCAAGATCAAAAAGAGAAACAGGGGACTATTTAGTGATCAAATTGCCAGTTTTTTCAGTATTTCCCTGATATCAGTGTAGGCAGTGACTAGATACAAAACCTGTATGTAGAGGACTACAATTTTAGCTGCAAGAAAAAATAAATCATATAAAAACTGTAAGTACTGCAAATTGTATTGACACTTCTATCTAACTCAGCTAAAAAGAAAATAGCAGTATTTAGTAGTAACTAGCAGAGCTGGTTGTGCCTGTACTGATACTATTCACATCAAGCTATGATATGAATGTGGAGTTTTCAATTTTACAATAAGTGAAAATAAACTACAAAAACGCCTCACTTGCTGAAATGAGAGATATGCCTGAAAGTCACGCTCTTTTTAAGTAAAGAACTTGATACCAAAAAGGTAATCTTAATCATTTTATATGAACTGATAACCAAAAATGTAAGTAAATTATATTTCAAGGTTTTTTATTCTATATTAAAATATCTTAAATATGTTTAGGTTTTTTGGGTTTGTTTTTGGGTTTTTTGTGAGTAGTATTTCTAAATGGGTGTATTTCTTCTCTAGGCAATGTATAGAGTTCTGCCTCAGGAAAATGAGTTGCCAACTCTCTATCTAGAGACACACTTTTTTTGGAGTAGGGATCTGTGTCTTCTTTGAAATTAGGGATATATTGTGTTGTTATTTACAATTGCGTTTCCTTCCAGAACACATCTGATAACTCATAGCAACTCTGTCAGAAGCTGTGGGAGAAATTGATAGACAATTCCCAATATAATTTGCAACATAGTGCTGGAGGATAAGGCAATCAAAATATTATGGAGTTAGAGAAAATATTTAATTACTAAAGGCAGTACGTTGCTAGGATTTAGACCTGGAGAGCCCTGGGTAAAGGTGGTAGGTACTCCAGGAATTCTGGAGGGTTGGAAAGCAATTTTAGGTTACTGAATGTAAAGGTCAAATTGTTTAGCAGCTGAAATGAAAATAATAAGCACCTCTGTTCCATGTCTCTCAGCCATTGGGGGTGCTGAAGCGAAGGGCTGGCACACACTGAAGGCTCCCAGGGAGGATGGGGGCTAATGGCCCTGGGTGCATCTTTGCTGGCCATGCCTAACTCGGGAGGCAGAAGGCTGTGTGGAACAAGGAGCCCAGCAGGCAGGGAGTTACCTGCAGTCTTTTTTTCTAATAGCTCAGCATCATATTTATGTAAATTGTACTATAATTGCTAGCTAGGATAATCTTCAGCACTGAGGGCGATCGAATGTATCAGCTTAAAAATACAAGGCTGACATTGGAAGGAAGTGATTTACCCTGCCTGGGTAAGTTGGAGCCTGTTGGAAAAAGGGAGCAGTTCCAGACAACTATGTCACTGTAGTGCTGTAGTGAAAAGCAGCAATTTTCCAAAATCCCTGCTGAAACAGATCTGAACTGTCCTATCAGGTCTGCTTTGCAATCTGAATGTATAGAAAAAAAAAAAAAAAAAAACATTTAAAAGGTCTAAGTCTTAATAAAAGCCCAGAGGAGACAGGACTGAGCTCTACTGATACCATATCTGGAAACAGTCTATGTAGATATTGCATATAGTAGTCATTTTACTGCCACAAAAGAGAAAATATTTTTGCAGATGACTAAGTTTTCAAGGAGTGAAGTAGAATCTCCCAGTTTTGCTGCTCTCTTTCCCACAAGCCTGGTAAACAACTGGGATTACTCTTGCACATACACTAGTGATATACTGATGTTGAGTGGTCTGCCAGCACAAATCAGAGATTTCTTGGCTGTGGATAAGCGCTATTCATAATTTATAACAATCACAATGCTGCTGAATGCAGACCTGTTTATTCTTCAGTGAGAGACTGAAAACTCTGGTATGATGAAGAACTGTTGGGTCTCCCATTGCTCAGCACTCTGACTGCAGGCTCTGACATGTGTGAAGAACGGAGAAAATCTCTCAAAGGCATGACAGCCAGTACTGTTCTTTAAGTGGATTGATCTAAATTAGACAGATGGGATTTGCACAGATGGAATACCCAGCATCACTGGCAAAAATTACTCAGCTGCTTTACTGGAAATGTTTAAACCCAAAGCTGAGCAGTACTCTTGCCATATCCACCAGGAGACTCTTTGTGCCAAGCCAGTTTCACGAATATTTTAAATACTGCTCTCTGTTGTATCAACAAAGTCTGTGTGAAGGCATTTCATTTCAGAGAGATTTGCAAAAATGACAAGCTGGGGAAATGAGTGCTCCTTTCCAATCCTTGTTGGCTGTCAAAGAGAAAAGCCCTTGGAAAGTCTAGGAACTAAGTAAACCAGTGCTAAATTGTCTCATGGAGAGTGAATGTGCTGAAGACTGCAGGCTACTTGAAGATGAAGAGTGGATAAGCACGCTGGCTTTCCTTACAGATATTTGTTTTTTCTCTTTGTGAGCTCAGTATGAATCTCCAGGGGAAAGATTGCGTTTTCCAGTGCTGCGTAAGGTACTTTCTTCTCTCATGAAAAATATGTAGACTTCCACATAGCAATATAAACCATGGGGTTTTTCTCCACAAACTTTAGGAAATGAAACTTTTTCCTCTTAAATTCATTCAGATCCAAGCCTGAGGATTCTGAGGCAGAAAAGAAGTTTCTGTTCACTACTTCAGACAGGGGTGCTCACAACTGCAGCATGCTGGGATGGATGGAACACCTGTCTGACCCAGCATGGCTGGGAGAAATTGGGCTACAACATCAGGAGTGAGTATCTGCATGTTTTACTGCATGGAAAGCTGACCTACCCAGCAAAGGCACTGATCTTCAGTCTGTGGAGACCAGATTAAAGTCCATGCTCCATTCCAGGGGGACTGCAGTTCCCCCAGACAGTCAGTGCATCTGCTTGGAGGGGAGGCTCCCAGTATATACATAAAAAATGAGGGAGTTTCTTCACACTGCTGGAGGTTTTGCTGCCATGCCACAGAGAGCTCGGTGCTCACTGCATGTCCTGCTGCTCCCAGAGCTGGCAGGAGCTGAAGTCCTGCAGGGCAGGTAGGGGGCTGTGAAACAGGAACTGAGTGAGCAGGGGAAAAGAGTGCAAATTCTCACCCCAAACTCACAGGAGATCCACACCTCTTCCCATGGCAGGTGTCTCCTGTGTTCCCAGTGGAGACAAGAGGTGAGAGGAAGCTCCCATTTTCCCTGCAAACAGCATAACCCCTGACCAGCACTGCTGGTGCTTGTGCCAGGACAGAGCAGTACAGGAAGGTCTTTGGGCCCAGGATGGAGGCTGAGGTACCTCAGCATATTTATTACTACTGGATCAGGGGATGCTCAGCACCTCTGAGTAACCCTGCTTATCCTGTCATGCACTTGACACTTAAGGAGTCTCCTCTTCCCCAGACCCTGAAGAAACCTTGCTCTTCTTATATCAACTCATAGTTTTGCAGAAATCAAGGGTAACATCGGGGCTGTTGAATACATTCTGTTCGTGATTATACAGGTACATATGCATACATCTCTATGTCTGTCTCTATCTCTGCACTTCCATTTGCATAAATACTTCATTTTTACCCACTTCAACAGATTCTGCAGCATAAATGTCAGTGATTTCTGGCATTGTCTTTCAGCAGAAAAAGAAAAATTGGGAAATGGCTGTCTCTCTGAAAAAGCTTTTGCCATGACACCACTCCAGTTCTGCTGCTATTATATGAGAAAAGCATTCAAATCCCTTTTCAAGAGACTTATAATTGAGACCCACAGTGGCTTACTGCTGTTTGAGAGGTGCAGAAACATGCAGAGTGCACCAGACATAAAACATGACCTTTTCTTGCTCTTGTCAAATGTAAAGCAGCCTCCCGCCAAACAGCTGGAGAGCTTTGTAGACCAGCTCAGAAATGTGTGTCACCAGCCTGAGCAGGTTTCCTCTGTGTCTGTGCTGAGTGTTTCCCCTGGGAGCCCACAGCGAGGCTGGTGGGAACAGGTCCCTTCAGCATTTTAGGTCTAACAGGGTTACTGTGATGACAGGGAATCAAACAGTGCCAGGGCCTCTGGAGACACAATTCTCACTCCTTATGTGATTCTGACTGCAGCTGAAACCCTTTATTTCATGAGCTGTTTCAAGAGGCATCAAGGACCATGTGAGTGCTAGGGAGAGAACACCCTTAGTGGGACACCTTTAGCAATGAGACAGGTTCAAAGGCACTGGGGGGAGGTGGTGATGGTGTTAAATGGAGGTGAAAATACTTTCTCTTCAAAGGATGAAATGGAGGGCAGAGTGCGAAGAGGGAATCACAGCAGGAGCCAGGGAGAGGCCCTTTTGGACACAGGGATGCAGGCTGGAACTGACAACTCCTCAGATGGCAAGAAGTTGAAGGAGATACCTGGAGATCCGAAAGTGAATTTGGGTTAATGCATCAGTCTGGTATGTAGGGGAGAGCACAAGCACAGGGTTTTCTTCCCACAGGAGGACCCAAAACCATTTACATGGAATCCAAGGATGGAGAATCCAGCCATATGAGGCCTGAGCCACACAGAGTTGCTTCACATTAATGTGTGCTACAAACACCATTGAACATATCTTGATAATTTTGTCTCATTTAAGAGTGGGTTCAAATTCCCCTACCGCAATACCTCAAACATGACACTTATATGGGATAATTTTCTTCCAGCTGCACAAACTCATTTATAATTTAAGTTTTCACCAAATTGAAATATCATTCAAGTTCATATGAATTTAATGTACAGTGTGGAGGGAAAAAAAAAATCGAAACATTGAGAAAGGGTAATATTAAAGTTTGAGGGGTTATGATCTCTCCTCTGACAACTTGACATCATTATTTGCAGTCATGCATATCCTATTAGCTGAATATATTTGGATGCTCTGGTTACTTGACAATCCTAATCAGACACAGGGGGCTCCAAGCTGTAACTGCAAACATATATGAAAATAATCAACCCAGCAAAGAAAACCAACCTGTTTTCCCATAATTTATAGCTCAGATCTATCTTGCTTCTGCAGCCTAAACAGGATCATTACTCTTCTCTCTCTGATTGTCCTGCAATGTTTTGCCCTTGGTTGGCAGGAGTGGTACTTTGAGAAGAGCATATCCAGCTAAAAACAAACCAAATACAGGATGTGATTTCCTCTGCCTCCTTGTGCAATTTCCATTAAAGGTTGTGTTCAAACCTGTTTCTTAAACAAGAGTGTTTATAACAGCATAATGACTCTATCTAAGCTGGGCAAAGGATAGGAATATTACAGCAGAGACTTTTGCTCTGATATTTGGAAATTATTTCACATTACTGTTCTAGTGGATTCTTTATCACCTGGAAGTTCAGTAAGATAAAGTTCGTTGTCTTTGGGAACAGCTTCTGCCATCTTTGTTAGATATTTGCTGCTTCCTGGCAATCTTCAATATTTCCTAGACAGATTTGCTTCTGAGCTTGGCTTCAGAAGCAACTTACTGGTGTTTTAAAAATCTTCAATAAGGTTTCCTCTTGCTTGCTGTAATAATAAAAGCTGTGTCTTACAGCATTTTTTTGTGAAACTAGAGGCCATTCAATACATTTTTTGCATTGCTTTTGTTTTCCATTTACAATCCCATTAGTGTTCTCTGGATAAGGCAGTTGCAGGATTATCACTGTAGTTGTTCATTTCACCCCCTAAAGTGAGGATTTACTGGAAAACACTGAGCACCAAATATTTGAAGAGAACCCAGAAAATCTGTCAGTTGAAGAGCTGTTCTCCACAGGGTGCTGGACTGCAGCCATCTCTCCGCAGGTTGGAGTCCAGGGATGAGCCAGGTGCAGAACCTGACTGCTAGGAGGAGGACATTTCACTGCAGACTGTGGGATGCTGTGGGAAGTGGCCGGAGACAGGGAAGGAGTCACAGCAATCTGCTGGGCCTCCAGGGATGAAACAAGTCTAACTGGAAAACATCTTTAATATTCATGTGAACAAAACAGAGCAGAGCAGCCAGGGCAGCCACAGGAAGGCAATGGGTAAGGCCAGAGCTGTCTCCTCTATCCCCGAGCCAGAATGAGAGGGAAATGGAGCACTAAACACACAGACACCTCACAGAGCCACCATCAATAAAATCAGTCCCATGTTGGTCTGGATATGACTTTCTCTGGTGCTTCCCTGCATTTAATACTCTATTTTTTTAATAGTGAAAATGAAATAGGGGGTGTTAAATGTCTTCCAATGTAGTTCTTATAATAGAAGTGACAGACTTAGAAGGAGTCGTTAAAAGCAGCCACTGGGTTCAGAGTTGGTGGGAAAAGAAGAAAAGAAATTTAGAAGGGGTGTTTGTGTGTATGGAGGGGAAGCAGTGCAAAATGACAACTGTGTCAAATGTAGTGGGGACATATATTATGAGTATCCCCCTGGCTGATACTCATAATGTGGCAGAATTTGATGTCAACGAGTGAAAGCAAAGTGTATTTAATTTCGTCTTCAGAAATATTTGTCACTGACAGAAGAATTAAATTCATAAAAAAGACATGGTAAGTATCTCTTGGATAAGAAAAATATTCAAAACTCGAATTTTAATATAAAGGCACGATTGTGGTGCTTACTTGAGATTGTTTGAAATTATACTCTTAATGATTGTTTTAAAGATCCTTCCATATCTGGATTGGCTGGCTCCCTGTAACCTGTAATTACACAACTAAATCTGATCATGTATTGCCTTTCTTCAGTGTCCATACTTTGTTCAGACAGAAATCAGAGATAACAGAATCTATTACAAAGCTAAAAGGAGAGAGTAAATTTGGCCAAAATAGGAGCAAAGTGATATACATCATGTAACACACATTCCTTTTTTTTTTTTCTTTTTTCTTTTTTTTTATAAAACTGTGCAAAATTCCATATCCTGATGCATATAACTCCTACTTCAGGCATCTCACAGCCTTTTAAAAGTACTGGTCTTGATGCATGTCATCAGATAACAAATACAAAATCAGAGAGGAATAATATGAGAAACAGGGATGCCAGCAAGGGAAAAGGGACTATAGAATAACATTTTTGTTACTACATGCGTGTGTATAAACCCATCTGGTCACAAATGTGGGGGAAAAGAGTAGTCTGGGTACCCTACAAACAACATGTGTGGAAATACTGAAAATAACTGGGTATTTCATGCATGCATAATTATGTGCAGAATTAGAGAAAGATGAGGAAAGAAATGACTTTCAGGGGTTTTGTTTGCCATTGATATAAGGTCTGGACTGCCAAAAAGGCCATGCAATCAACATTACTAGCACAGACAGGATTATAGGCTGGGGCAGCACTACTGAGACAAATAGTTAGGATAGTTTTACACACCATTTTTAAAATAGCAGGAAAACTAAGGGAAAACTCATTGGGAATAAGATGACAGCATCCTTGTGAAAAAAGAAAAGAGACCGGATGTCAGTAAGGCTTTGTCTTGTGTTCCTGTCTTAATTGTATTGATTTGTGTAGGATACGATAGTTTTCAATTTTGGAGGAGAAGGAGCTCACAGGACACTTTGAAAATGACATTGGGTCAAGAAAGATGAAGGCAATATCATCAAGAGATCAGACCAGAGGGCTGCACATCAGGAACCTCTGCATCTATTACTGTGACTTCTTGTGAGACCTCACCGAGTTTATTTCATCTCCGTGTTCTGACTTTTCCTGGATATCACCTTTGTCAGGAGATTGTTTTGAAACATTTTGAAAAGTGCAAAACTTTAACTGATTGAAACTTGACAAGAACTCCTCTCTTTTAGGACACGTATTGTGAGAGAAGGTAAAGTCCAGTCAGTCGATATGGTCAGAAGCTTTATTTCAAGCCACCAAGATCTACCAAGGAGGGTCCCCAAATTCCTGGGACACCAGAGGAAGTTCCCTGGCCACACCAAGAGTAAATATATCCAACTGTGTGTTACAAAGAAAGGAGGAGAAACATTTGCCAGCAGCTTGATGGTAAAAACACTGTTGCGACTGCACTAGTTTTCCAGGGAAAAGGACTCGGCTTTGGGCTCTGCTCTACAAAATGCTTAGGCACATTACAGTCAGTGGTAATTTTTAGATTCACAAGCCCCAAGTAATTTAAAACTTAACTCCATTTTCAGTGACTAAGTGGAGGTGAATCTCCCAACCTTTTCTGAGGATGCCAGTCTTGTCCACTCAGTGTCGTGCTGGCATGAGGGAGGTGTGGATGCCTCTAGTAGGGGATAAAGCAACATGAAGTCTATCTAACCTTGAAACAACCGAGAATGCAAGTTGTGCAAAGTATTTTTATGATTTACTAAAATTAATGAGATGCAAATAAATCCAAAATTTCAAAATGTTGGAACTCCGCAAAATTACGTTCTGTGTATTATGTACAAAGTTTTGTACTTGTCTATTGTGTACAATAATACAGTTTAAAACAATGAGTAAAATCCAGGCTTACTGACTTGATGGCACCACAAAAAAGCATACTAAACACTTTTAACATCACCACTGCTCTCTTTCATCAAGTAGGAGGAAAACTGTGTTGTGAAATATGCTGCCAACTGCTTGGTCATATACCTAACTCAGATAAGTCAGGTATTTAGAATAGAATAGAATAGAATAGAATAGAATAGAATAGAATAGAATAGAATAGAATAGAATAGAATAGAATAGAATAGAATAGAATAGAATAGAATAGAATAGAATAGAATAGAATAGAATAGAATAGAATAGAATAGAATAGAATAGCTCAGTTGGAAGGGAGCTACAAGGATGATCTAGTCCTACTGCCTGACCTCTTCGGGGTGGACCAAAAGTTGAAAGCATGTCTTTAAGGGCATTGTCTAAATGCCTCTTAAGCACTGACAGGCTTGGAGCAATGACCATATCTCTAGGAAGCCTGTTCCAGTGTTTGACCAACCTTTCAGCAAAGAAATGCTTTCTAGTGTTCAGTCTGAACCCATCCTGGTGAAGCTTTGAACCCCTCCCATGCATCTCATCACAGGAGCCCAGGGAGAGGAGATCAGCACCTCCCTCTCTGCTTCCCCCTTCTCAGGAAACTGTAGGGAGCAACAAGTTTGTCCCTCAGCATCCTTCTCTCCAAACCAGACAAGCTCAAAGTCTTCAGTGACTCCTCACAGGACATTCCTTCCAGACTCTTAAACATTTTTGCTGCCCTCCTCTGAACCCTTTTGAGTTCCTTCACATCCTCCTTAAATTGTGGGGCCCAGAACTCCACACAGCACACAGGTGAGGCTGTGCCAGCTCTGACCACAGTGGGATGATCACCTCTTTTAACTGACTGGTTATGATGTGTTCGATGTGCCCTGGGATGTGGTTTGCCCTCTCGGCAATGAAGAAGTGACGCCCCTTGTCCCAGATGAAAGGGAGAGGCAGGAACAGTCTTGAGGAGATGCATATTTGCAGATTGTCACTAGCCTAGAGTTCTACTCACTGCATTGTTCTGAACACCAGGCAGCCTTTGCCTTTCACGGTTTAAACAGACAAGTAATTGGTTCAATGTCTCCTTCCATGACAGCCCAAAAAGCAGACTCACAATCTGAAAAAGCAGGCACATACAAGCATCAGCCATTAGATTTCAGATAATGTCGTAGAAATACAAGTTTCAAAGCTCAAAACTTCACCCTCTGTTTATAGCTACATGGTGAAAAAATGCCATAATTTCTTCTTTGTATTTTTTTACCTTTTGTGATGTGCTGCTTGGGGATATCTGCCATCCTACATCTGGATGAACCTCTACCAAGAGTCACAATAAATCACAATGGACAGTATTGAAAGTCCAGGAACCGTTTATTATCATCCAAGGATATTAATTTTTATAGTATTGAGAGATAACAAAGGAACAGGCTAATCTGTGCTGCTATGGAGTTATCTGGCTCACAAGCCATAAACAGCATCACAAGTGGAAGTCAAAACCTTTGGGACCAGAAACAGTACACGAGGTGCAGAACAAGGTGGCAACCTGTGCTTTTTACAGACACACGGCCTCTTTGGGAAAGAGACAGAATGTGTTTCTTAATGGAAATTGTTTCATAATGGAATTTTTTAGAGAGAAATATTTCCTAATACAGGTGGTGAGGTGCTTCCACAAATCTTGAGCAATTGTTTTTTTTAATCAAAAAGGCTGGGAGGCATGTTGGATAGCTCAGAGAGTATTGCTCCTTCTCCTTGACAACTGAACATAAACAAAGCAATATCACTTCATTATTGTATTATATAACTAGTAATAAGAACACCAAATAACCCAGGGTAATATAAACAAAGATTTTGCTACTTCCCACATTTTAGCTGCCATGCAGTTTTAACTCTATCTGTGAAAATCTGTTTATTCTGTAAAGAAAAAAACAGGATTTGACACTAGCAATAAAAACTGAATTTCCTGATATTTTCTACTCAAATGCCTGACCTTAGACTTGTAAATAACTGCCCTTAGGTATAATATCAACATTAGCTGAACTGTCCATCTTAATTTTTTTTTTCTAAGTAGCCTTTTTTTCCCTTACATGCTAGCTTGTGGCTGACAGTCATCCTTGACATTGATTGTCAGGTTGATTTGTATTAACAGGATCAAAGGGAGACTTTTCCTAGGCTGTTCCCTGTGGGATATGTCACTGATTTCTGTAGCAACTCTGCTATCATTTTTAGGAGCTGCTTTCACGGGGTCTACAGCAAAGATGATAAATAACAATGACTGCACACTGTAATGTTGGCGTTTCTTGACTGCAGATCCCTGTCATCACAAAACTATGCTCATGAAAAGCCTTAATGACTTCAGTGAAAACACCTTCAAGTAACTTTGTGGAGTGCTGAGGATAAAGAAAAGAAGACAGAAAAAGAGCAAGGAACCAGCTTTGTGACACTTTTGGCTGCATTAATTAACTTGTCAATTACTCATATGTAATAACAAAAAACTTAATGTCTTCTCTAATGTCAAATATTGGAAACCACATGCACCATTCATCAAACGTCTATGCATCTAAATGCTAAGCATAAATAATTTTTTATATACTGAGGTCCTTTAAAAAATACAGACAGTCATTATATGAGCTTAATTTGAGAAGGGAGAGACAAATATCTCACCCATTCCTGGCTCCTTAATATTCCTGAGAGGTCGATTGGATGTTGCACTAACTTAAAAAATACAGCAAGTCCTTTGATCCTGTTGGATCAGACAAATCACCAGCAGCATGCAATGGTAGACATATTCTATGACAAGCAGAAATAATATCTGATAAGCATGACCAGAGGCATAAAAATTTTGTTAAGCTTGGATATTTTCCTCAGTGTGCAGGCATCAAGTCATGGCAATAGAAAATGCATGCAAAAATGAACTACTGGGCTACAGAAGAATGACAGGTAGCTTTTACAAAGGGAATTTTACCCAACAGCAAAATTGCAACGCAGTGTAAAGACATATTTAAGAGTTTGAAAAATAAATTAATGGGATTTTTTTTTAGTATCTATGTATCTTTATTGCCATTGCTTTTAACCGAATTATTTTAAGGGAAATAAAAATATTTACCTTTACCTTTAGACGATCACAACTCTTAATTACTCTATTGGTAATTGCTTTTGTTTGAGGTTTTTCGTTAACATATATTATTATGATGATGCTTTGGTTTTGATTGTGCTATGAGGTGCAACACAGACATGTGCAGGAAATCTGTTTGAAGTGTAATCAGGGCAGAGAAGCCCAGACCATGGAGCAGCATTGAGAGATGTCCTGTCGTCCCCAGCCCCCGGTCCCAGTGCCCTCGGTGGGGAAGCACAGCTGGCCCTGGAAAGCTGGGGCACAGCTGCCTGGCATGGAAGCAGCATTTTCAGGGCAGTGTGAGGCAAAGCTGTGGAGCCAGGTGAGCACAGGCCATCCAAGGAGAATGGCATTTTTGCCACTCCACGAGTGGCAAAGCTACCCAGCAAGGCTGGACTGTGATCCCAGCAGCATCTGCTGCTCATGGCTGTAGTGTCACCAGACCAGAGACACCAAACTGTTGGTAAGAGTCCATTGCCTACATGGAGATGACTGTTGCTCTCGGAGATGAGCCAAGGTATCCAGGATTTTGTGCGATAAAATGGGGTCACATGACATAAGGCATGTGGGATACCCATGTCCTCGTGAGGGAAGAATTAAGGGTCAGGCAGGAACTCCTTAAGGACCATGTTTTGGCAACTAAATCGTGCCCTGTGTATCTGGATATTGATTGCAAGCACTACTAACCAGAGTAGTGAATTTGGACAAGTAGCTGAAGACAAGACATGAGAAATTATGTCTTGTTACAGGCCAGCTGACCTCCTGGGTCTCTACCTGCATAGGACTTTTTGAGGAGGGAGGAAAAATGCTCTTTTAAAAATACAAAGAAAACATATGCAACAAAGGTCTTTTAAAAGTGTAATAGCATGGTCATGCTTGCAGTAGCTAGAGTTCTCCCTGGCAGATATCTATTGACACATTGTAATAACTAGGCACAACAGGATACCATGGTGATAAAGTGGAAACTTTAGGACTGAGTGCCACTTCTCTTGTCTGCAAGGCTTTGTTCATTTACAGGCTTCTGCCTTCTCTAATATTTCCTATATCAGAAGATGTTTGAATATTGTTATAGCCTTCACTGAGAGAAACAGCATAACAGCATAACAGGAGAACAACAAATAAATCTTATCAGCCAATAGAAGCTTTTCCAGTAGCTAAAGCAGTCTGGGATGTCCCAGAGGAGAGCAGAGGGGGACACAGGAATGCTCTCACCTTCAGCTGTGCATAGTGGCATGTGATGGACTCCTTGTTTTCCTTCCTCTTTATTTTTCCCCTTGGCTATTTTGCAGAGCTGGTGAGTTGACCTCACATTTACTCATCACTTACTACAGAGATGTGCCATTTCACATCAGTTACAATCAACTTCAGCCGTGCCAGTATTAGTGTACACACTAATAAATTTCATTTCAAAGATAGCTGAAGTAATACATCGGAGTGAAAGGTTCTGTGAATGTGATTAAATATCCATGTCTTCACCTAAGTATCCATGTGACAGTAAATCCAGAAAAGAAGGGGCGTGAGTAATGCCTGCTCACGTACAGCAATTGTCCCAATATCTGAATGTGTCCCTTTTATCAAACTGAACCCTGATCAGTTCTCCTAGTCAGAGAATACGTCATTAAATTGTCATCTTGAGAAAACTATGTTGGACAGACTCTCAATGATAATGTCATTTGAAGACTTTTGAAGAATTTAATCTAAAAAATTTCAAAACAGTATTTGGCATCTAGATAGTGGGAATGGTGCATTACAGCAGAAAATGTCTAAATCATGTTGCAGACAGTTTGTGACTTCATAACTAAATGACAGTAGTTAGTATGGTAATAAGCTGCCCTCTGATAATTCTTTACACTAAGTGACAAAACATTCCTAATTTCTCCTCTGTAGCATAACAGTTACATTACTCACAATTAATTACAGCGTTTCTCCCATGAGTGTCAGACTTACATTAATTGTATAATTAATTATTTGGCTTCCCACCATGCAGGAGCTGAGGTGGTGTGCAACAGCTTAAAACCACCATTAGGAAAAGGCACTTTGGTTTGCCTGTAAAGTGCTTTTGTCTGAGGTAGCAGAGAGGTGCTGGTGTGTGCAGGGTGTGCTGCTGGTGCCTCCCAGCATCCCTGAGGAAGACACACACTTCCATGAACCAGGCGAACCGTGTGCAGCTACAGCTTAACACACCCCTCACCATCCCTTAGCACTCAGTCTGCTACAGAGGCCACAATGGGAGAGGAGCATGCCTTGTCCTCCAGAGAAATTTCCTCTGACTCCTCACAAGCAGCACTGTTTTCTGTCTGAAATGGGCAGAACAAAATACAGCCTTTGTTTCAAAGTCATAAAGTTAGCAAGCAAAGAGAAAATGCAAAGCATCTCAAAGGAAAGAAAATATCCACCTGGAATCCTCCTGCATATAAACTGGATTAAGAAGAGGTCTCTCTGGTGTGTTACATTTGCAGCATGCAGTGAGAGTTTCCATTTGAAAGACACAGAAAAGCAGTCCCTCTTGGTATCATACATACTCTTTCAATACCCCAAGGCTGCCATGCACTCCAGCCATGCATGCACCTGGTCTCCAATTCACAGAGATTCCCTCTGGGCTTTCAAGAATTGCGTATCAGGGAGAGTACTTAAATAGCTTTTTCTTGAATATTCTCCACATTTGCTATGCAGCAGTCATTTGTCCCAAAAAATGGGTAAGAAAGATGAAAACTGAAATCTTTTGCTAAACCATACAGGCCCTAGGCCTGCTTCCCAACTGCTGTCAGGCAATGTGAACAATGATTCGACCTCTTACTCACCTGGAAACAAGTATCCAGGCTAGATAAGAGCAGCAGCACATCCTTCATTTACATCTTTGAAGTGGCTCCCCTTCTGTTGAAAGTCAAAGGGCTTTCCTAAGCATTAACAACAGGATCCCCAAATCCATTCCTGCTTTGGTCTCAATGGATTAGTTTTAGATAGATCTTTACAATGCAAATTATATGTCAGGAGAGGAGCATGGAAATGGAAGTTTTGGTGCTGGTTATACATGCAGAATAAGAGAGTAAGGATTTTCAAGATGGTGTAGCACAAAGGAGCCAACAGACATTACAAGACTCAGCTACGACCAATACAGGATGGACAGAAAGTTTTCACGTATTCTTTTCGGAAAGGCTGGATTTTTTAGGGAACCTAACCTAGGTTTTGTACCAACCCTCACCCAAAATCCTCTCATCTTTGACACGAGTTAAGGTGGTTTTTTCTCTTTACATCCTCTGCACTTCCAAAAATATATATTAACTCATATACAGCAAAGGCTGTGTTATCAATTGCAGCCATCTAACACTGCCTGGAACAACACCTCTCAGCAAGATGTGCAGCAAGGTTTATTCTCTTTCAAAGCTTCTCCCCTTTCCATCACGGGAGAAAGAATAATATTTTCAAAATAATGTGACCAGCCTTGTTCAAGCACTGCGCCATGGAAATGCCCACTAGCGTCACCTCTCTGTTTTGGATACGAGCAAAACACTGGACTGAGCTCAAACATCCTAGTGTTGAACCAGTGGGACTCAGAAGGTTTCTGTTTCTCTTCCACCTTCATCTTTTTTCTTCCCATCCCGTCCTTCACTATGTTACCTGAAGCTGGCATGAGATGCTGGGACTCCTACACTGTATGTCACATTTGCATCCATGTGGCTACTGAGTTGCTCCTCACAGGCTGGACTCTGCCCAATATCCAATCTTCTTTTATAAGGCAGAAAGAAAGTATTGTTTCCAAGAGAATTAGGCACCGAAAAATCACTGGAGCTTAAACAGGGACCAAGACTTTCCCTGACTTTTAATTTATAAGAAAGGTGGAAGGCTCTGTGGCTATTCCTGAATTTTTTTTTTTTTTTTTTTTTTACGCGTGGGGGGGGGGTTTGTGTTTTTTTTTTGGTTACACATCTGGCCTGGCCTACTGGACCCCTGTTCATCTATATTTTGGGTTTGGCTACAATCTGGTTTTGACAGCCTATCCCATATTACCACCGATGGGGGAGAACAATAAGGGGGAATAATGAGTGCATGTCAAAATCTAGATTTCATATGAAATCCTAATGTGTCCAGCACAGCACACATGTATCTATTGTATATGTGGCATGGGTTAGGTTTGAATTTAGGTTTAGGATTGGGTTTAGTATTGATAGCAACAATACCATACAGCTATTTGGTTTAGGAAGTCCTGTAAAGCCAGAGTGAAGTTTGGTGCTGGAGGGGAAGAATGGCTGCTGGGGGGCTCTGCAGCAGAAGTGGATCTGTAGGGATCTTGTGACTGAGTCATCTTTAGGATTAGGACTAAAATTGGGAAAATTGAGGTATAAGGCCTAGCCTTACTTTTAGACTTTGCAGGAGGGGAGAGAGTAAGCTATAGGGGCAAGAAAAAACTGAAGAGTAAATTGTATTGCTGTATCAGCCCAGGTCTGCAGTTCCACTGGACTCAATTCCGGGTTAGGGGTAGTATTCAGGAGCTTGTCCTCCAAGATCATCGGGGCAATATGTGACATGATGCCATCAAGGGTTAGTAGCATATCTCAAGTTCTAAATCAAAACCTAACTGCAAAATCAAGATTGTGGTCAATGCCAGGTTACCAAAACATTGTTCATCCTTGCCACAAAGGATGAATATCATAATGTCCTGTTTTATATATATATAAATACCATTGTGTCCTGTTTAAACAAAACCAATTCTAAATATGAATTTGAAATCTGCCTCACTCTAAATTAAAGTTTCTATTATGACCCACAGGAAACTAACCCCTTGGCCTGCCCTAAATGGGCTGAACAATGCTGAACAATCAGAATTTCTTTTCTGTGTACACTTTCTCAAAGAATGCCCTTAACCACAGCCTTCAGATATAGACCCTAATCTGACTCAGCACCATTGTACTGAACCCTGTTTCCCCATTTTGAAATCTTGCAACATTACTCTTTGGTTGGCAAACTCAAGCCCAACACTACTCCATTTGTTATGCTGCCAGAGTTTGAGAAGCCACGAAGGAAATTGTTCTTCAAGTCCTTTTATCCTGAATACTGACCTAAATCCCACAAAAGTCAAGACATATTTCCCATGCCTGGTCATAGCAGTACTAGTTTCAAATGTTCTCATAAAAAAGAGTGCTATAATCTCCATGGACTGAAATGAGAAACATAGCCATAAATCATTGAAGGCTCCAGGCTCAGTACCTCTGAAACACTATTAAGAAAAATGAGAAAAGCTGACATCATTGGTCAGCCAACCTTTCAGAATTCCACCAGAAAAGAAAAAAAACCAAAACCAGTCTTTCAGACTTGTTACTCTGCGGTCTTTTCAAAATCCTTGACACTGTAAGGCTTACAATAGGCCTCTGGACACCCTGGATAAAGATCTAATGAATTTTTAGACTTCAGTCAGGATAGAGGTGGAAGAGGTTGAGTGGGTTAGTTAATAGGGTCCCATGGTTAGTCTTAGGGTAGGTTTTATTTGGGATTATAGCCTTTGTGTAGTGTGAGGGACTCAGCACACACTAAACCACCTTGCTTTTCAACCTCGTTTGTAGTAAGCCTATATATATCCCAGTGAATGCTCTAGGAACCCCTAACAAAAATAAAACTGAATCCTAAACTTTTTTCAAATATTAAAACTTTTAAAACCTATCTATCATGAATCCAACAGAAAAGTATTCCTACACTAGTTGATCATACTGCAACTGGTTCCCATTTTAACCCAGTGACCTCTAGCAGATTCTGTATGTTTGTTCCTCTCACCATCATCCATATTTAGCACCCAACTTTACATTTCACGATTCCCCTGCTGATAGCAACCTTTCTGGCCAGTCTTCACCCTAAACCAACCCTATCCTTTACACTCCAGTGACTGTCTTCAGTGCTAAGATGATGCCATTTTTACCTGTCAATATCTGCCATGCCAGGTAACAGCAGCAAATCTTGCTCCTTTACCTTCGCTCTCTCAAAACTTAATGACATCCTGCAATGACTGTGAAGTTGTTCACTCAGAAAGAATCTCACTGCAGATGATAATTTCTCTTGGGAACAAGCTATAAAATGTATTCTTCAATTCTGCTGTTCTAAACCTTTGCTTTTAAAGCTAAATTTAACATCAGAGTCTGGCGACCCTTGCAAAAAAAAATAAATAAATAAAATAACTTTATACAATAAAATTTCATTAAGCCCGGACATATTAATGGACAATGTAGAGCCCACATTAATAACACTGCATCTTGTGTCTTTGCCATTAAAAAATCTCCCTCTAATCTTAACTTTAGATGTAAAGATATAAGGCTGACCTTTCATTAAACCAACCTAACATAAAACTCTTTTTATCTGTCACTGGAAAACCACGTGACAATCTGGTGGCTCAGCCCTTTTATCACTACCTAGGCTCTTAAATGCCTTCTCTGACCTGTTTTTTAACACTCCAGTGACTCTTGTTAACATCATTTAATTCACCCATGGCACACCTCATCCTAGCTTTAGGAACCTACCATTTTCCATGGTAATCCAGCTGCAAACCTAGCTTTATATTTTCTCTAGCCCAGAGCCTAATCTAGTCCCAAATAAAATCTCCCTCTACTATTAGAGACCAGTGACAGGCATTCTCAAAAACCTAAGTTATTCAATCACATTGGCATGACCTGCCAACAAGCCTCCCTCAGACTTTTACTGCCTGAAAGCAGGATGGGGATGCTGATGTAGTCCCAGCTCCAGTCTTAGCTATAGCCCACCCTGGAATCAACTAAAAGTTACTTGTATTTGTCATTGTCTGACATCACCTTGTCTCTGCAGGCCTTTCAAAATCTATCAAAAAGTTGTCTGGCCCTGTTTCCCCTAAGGCTAAACTAATCTAAGCTCTTACTAAAACGCTGTCTGACTTGAACATTGGGCATGACTTCACCAGATATCTAAATGTAAGTAATTTGTTTCTGGAAATAATCCAAACATGATTTCAAACACAGTAAACTGTTGATGGTTGGTCAACAAATTTATGTCATCAATTCATGGCAGCTTAAACTCTAATTTTGACATGTGTCTCTGTGTCACTGCCTTATCTCCAACCCCTTCTTAAGGTTGAACACATCATTTACACTGCTGGCAGCAGCTCTTGCAGCAGGCCTGCAGACCATTCAGGCTCCAGCATCAATCCTACTTTTCCACCTTTTTCTGGCCACCGCCCTCATTCTAGCCCCAACCTTCACTTGGGGCATAACAACAGTTCAGAGCCCCTGGGCTGCTTACGGGCCAGAAGCTATTCAACTCCAACAATGAGCTGGAATCCTGCACCTGTCCGAGCCCCAGCCAGTGCTAGTACTAATAACACAGGCCTTTTGTTCTTAGTAGTTCTGTGAGACTGTAAAAAAACCCAGTGGGTGTTCTAAATGCAAATTCAGGTCTCGTTGGTTCCTGACTTGGTAGCGGCAGCAGGTGGTACAATATCTAGGATTTAGGATGAAGCCTTACTGTAGGAGATCCAGACACCTACCATCAGTTAGGAGAGCTGCTGTCTCTTTCATGACTCCAAAACCCTTCATACCTGAGGTAAATATGTACATATGTCCAGGTCACCTTCTATGGCAACCAGGTTCTCAGGATCCAGAGCAGGTGAAAGGGGAATAAGTGACTACCTAAAAATAAATATGTATTAGCAATGATCTCTCACATAACACCCTGGTCACTGTGGGACTTGTGAGGTGTGTGATACTATGACCAAGGTCATCCTTAACCAAAGCAGACTCAGATCCCACACCCAGAAGTTCAGTCTACAGGCTTTGGGCCTGAACATGGGATATCAAGCACCCAGGGCTATAAGGCAGATAGATGGATGACTCTGTGTGTGAGTGTGTGTGTGTGCACCATGACCCACAGTGGTTAAAGGGGGTTATTTGGGGTGGTTTGGAAATCTGCCCCTGGCCTAGATTATTAAATTTTTCCTAAGCCCCACTGCAGGGGGAAATTTTGTTAAGCAAGATCTTAACCTCTGTGCCTAAACCTCTGTCTGTCATCCATACTCGAAAACCAAGTTAATTTACTTTGTTTCAGTGCTACAATGTCTTGTCCCAACAGTTCTGATTTACCTCCACCATAGCTGACATAAATGTTTTCACCTTTCCTTCCTTGGAGACGCAGAAGCTTTGTTGCCATATGCCAGGTGTCGATGTGCATCACCCACATCCCAAGCAGGATATGCATTTGAACTGGCAGTGTAGAGAATGGACACTGGCCACAAGTAATCTCTGTGTCATGGCTCTGGCATGTCACTTGTCAGATGATGTTCCTTAATGAAGCCCATTCATTCTTGCCAGATGGGTCACTGATGCAGACATCAGACTTTTGCACAGAGGCAGATTGATGTTCAAGACCACAGATCATCTGGGAGAAGGGGGATTTTCCTTATCTCAGAATGAAGAAAACAGCTAAGTCCTATTCTTGCTGAAGTCTGTGACTGTCAGCAATGACCCTGAACTCTGGACTGAACCCAATGTTATTACCTTTTATAAAAAATAAATTTAATGTATCATTCAATCAGCTTTAGCAAACTCTGAAACTCAAGAAATCAAAACAGTGCTACAGAAATAAGGGAATTTGGTCTTCGTGACAGCAGGTAGCTTCTGTTGAACAATGGAGATGTTTGCCAGAGTGAAGAGGGTTATTTTTATCATAGCTCTCTTTCCATTACTACATTCCCTTTTGGTTTGGAGGATTATATCCATTTTGGATTGGAGGATTACAACAATTTGTTTTGCTACAAATTCAATAAAAATAAAAGCTAAAATCACAATTAAATACAAAAAAGCTCAGCTGGAGAGCATGCAAATTTCCTCTTTTCCAATTAAAGTCTGTGCAAACCACAGCTTTACAGAGGCATTGAGAAGGGAGGGAATAAAAGGAGCATGTTCCTGTTAACACACTTACTGTAGCTACCTTTCAGGCCAAACAAATTACCACAGAATGTTAACTCAGAGCTTTAACAAGCAGCAAGGTCTGTGCAGTCTCTCCATTTTGGGAAAAGGAGGCAAAAAGTGAGGCAGAGTATGTAGGGGGTACACATACACCATCTCTTGCTGCTGGGTGTGAAGACCTTGCCATGTTCCCTGAAACCAGTGAAGTTAGTAGGAACTGAATTCAATGGGCTTTGGATGATGTCTATGATGTGATTAGGAAGGTAAAGTTTGTGCCAGATAGTCTCCCTCTTCAGTCTGGGCAGCAGGAATTGGCAGATAGAGCTGCTGTTTTGGAGCCAACATTTATGAAAGTGGGGGACTGGATAGTAAACAAACCCAGTGGCTTTCAGCAAACACACCATGGCAGGCTGCTGCCTTCATCTCCTCACGTTGCTTCCAGTGTAGCCACTGAGGAAAGCCACTGGCACTCCCCAGAAGCCAAATAAATAAATAAACAAAAACTCCAACAACCCCACAAAACCAAAGAACTCTCACAACACAAGAGAGTAAAATACAGATAGGCACAACTGTCAAACGAGAAGAAAAAAGAAAATGAGATGCATGGAAAAAAGTCCAATGAACTACACAGATGAAAATTTGCACTGCTGCAAATTGAATATGATAGGGAAAAAAAAGCAGAGGATACTGGATCTGTATTCCTCCAGAACAGGTTGCAACACTGAATCTATGGACAAAACAGGCCACAGGCTGTTCTTCCATATCAGTACTTTGTGGTAGGTATGGATACATCAGTGAACAATGCTGGATTGCTTTATCTTAAACCCAAACTTACCTCTTTTGGTATCACAGCACAGTGTCTTCACAGCTGGCTGATGTCAGTCTGACGTGGTAAGAAGACACTGTTATTAATAGTAGGCTCTATTGCTAAAGCCTCTGTTTGCCTTTAGTAGACAGGCAGAACAAGATGCAGTTTCCGTATGGCTGATGCATTGTACATAGCCAGTGCCAAACTAGAGCTGCAAGCGATGAAATTATTGCAGAACACCTGTCTCTGATGCTGCAGCTCTTTGAGCAGTCAGCATTTTCTACCAGTGACATGAACGGGTCCACCCCACATTAGCCCTATGGACTGCAGAAGTTTTCATGTCAGTCAGAGAGGTATTTTGCACCACTGACTTTACAATAAAAATGTTCCAGACAGAGTGCAAGCAGCACTTTCCCACCAGAAATGCTTGATAGCTCCTGAAAACCAGGATTTGTGCCTCTAAAAGAAGAACTAAGGACACACGTTCATTCTGACAGGGACTGTTAAACTGCACACCTGGCCACTCACACCTGGCTGTGAGAGAGCTGAAGCAAAGCCTGCTGGAGAAGGACACAGCTATGAAGGGCACAGGCTCATCTCTCAGGCATGTTCTCTCCATGGACATGCAGCTCTACTGGGTAACACAACCTCGGCAGCCACAGGAGGATCCCCCTAAAAGCTGTCTCTCAAAATAAGGGTATTTAAGCTGACAGAACTATGTGCCTGCCTGCATAATTCGATACACATCGTGGGTTTTGCTGGCATGGCTGGCATGATGGGGAGAAGGAAGTTTTCTCCCCTGCTGTTTTCATTGATATTGAGCTGCTGGCAAATTTCACAGTGAAGACCACATTCAGGATTGCAAGATTATATTCTGCTTGAGAGAGCCTCAAAAAGGATGCCTTAGGCGTAATATTGGGATTGATGCTGATTAGTTAGTCGAGACAAAAATTGTAACGAACCCTGTGAGCTCCAATAGAGTGCCTTTGCTGCTCGTCCTTCTCTAACGACGTGCTGGCACAAGCCACCTCTCCCCAATCCTATCTGCTAGTCTATGTATAACTCTAGTACTTAACCTTGACAGTCTGAAGAACACAGCTTTAAATTTGATATTGTGTTCATTTCTAACCTTTGCTGTCAAAAAATATTAAATCTTCCCTCAGCCACTTGCTTTGCATGGTGAAAGACAGATGGTTGTGTTGGATCATTCCACAGCAGAGCAGATGTTGTAATCGAGGACACAAGAATTCTGCCAAATTAATTAGACTCTTCCACTGATCTGGATAAAAAGAATGGTTCGTTGGAATTTCAAAGAGGTCTTGCTTCTAATTTATGCTACCTTGCCAGGTTATCTCCTGTGAAATATAGGTATGTTGGGGTGTTCTGTGGCATCGTATCAGATTATTTTGAAATAGAGTAGAAAGTTGGTAGGCAGATGTCAACCTTTTAATACACTATCCTAAAATGCATGTAGGAAAATAATATTGAATTACCAGGGTAGAAAGACCTCTGACATATATGCTCCCATATCAAATATATTTTCATACTTCGGGGAACAAAATTTCCTTGTGTCTAGTGTTTTAGCTTACTTCTTTGTCAGCTAAATTTGCCACACACAAATCCATGAAATATAAGATACATGCAGATACATGCAGATACAGTTTTTGCAGAATTTCATAATCTTTTCCATAACCTCATAAGTAATGCTCAGGGTTTGCATATCATTTTTTGCCTTACCACAGCACTGTCTCAGAATGCCATGATTCTTGGCATAGGGAAAACGTGTGAGGAACATAGAAAGTTTTTGAAAGGAAGGTTTTGTGTGGAGTAGGTAAGGCATGTACAAGAGTGGTGTTGCTGAGCTGCACACTATGAAATAGTGTTCCTCCTTGTGGACCATATTTCTCCTTGGTGCAACATCAAAGCAAATTCCCTTGGAAAGGCATCAGTATCCACAGGAAGATACCAACAGTGTTAGAAAAAACTTGGTTCTAGAAATACAACTCTTCAGTAAGAAACTCAATGAGAAAGAGAAAGGGTCCCTATGGTTTCCCTG
The DNA here is from genome assembly GCA_013398115.1 of Falcunculus frontatus. Taxonomy (NCBI): domain Eukaryota; kingdom Metazoa; phylum Chordata; class Aves; order Passeriformes; genus Falcunculus; species Falcunculus frontatus. Next base: position 445,068 of record VZRV01002387.1, on the reverse strand, counting down.
ATTAGCTCTTGCACTGTTAAAAGGGATCTGTACACACAGATAAGTTTAAAACTTCTGTTTGTCTATTATAGCAAACAGAGGGACTTCATTGCATAGTTGGACTTGCATGTCATCATTCATGGGGTTTTTTTCTTAAGACTTAACACATCTCTTTTGATTACTATAGAAAAAAAAGGCATTTCCCAGTACTGTCAAATCTTTATTTCTAGAGTACATAAATAATCTCGGTTATTCTAGAAATCACTTTTTCCTTACCATATATTTCTAAAATACTGGAAAGCAATAAGCAAAAAGCCCATGTATGACATTTTTTCATACCAGAGCACCATTCTTTCTGTTTAAAAACTGAAACTAATGGGCAACATCTTCAAGTTGTGCAAAGCTGTGCAGCTCCATTAGTTTTCATAGAACATTGTCAATTAATACAAACTAAAATCTGACACCTAAATTCTTTGTCAAGCTGCATAACAGTCTGTCTGTTATCATGGCATCCAGTGCTTGGGTAGTTTCAGAAGCTGTGGCATCAAACACATGTCTAGAAAACACAAAAGCTAATACTGTAAATATTGCTAAAATGTACAGGATTTACCAAGTGAAATGATGCTGTAGCTAATCGACCTTTGTTGTGTGTCCCATCAGATTCTCTTGGGAAGTTAACAGCAGTCAGGGATTTCTTGAGGAAGTATCTTATTTTACAAAATCCTATCCTTTCCTCTGAGCATGACTGAACCAAGGCAGGACAGTTTCCTTGCTCCTCAAGTCTGAGTCAGCCTCTGCAGCCTGTGCCTGGAATAGCTCTGATGGGCCATCCCCTTTGGGTCTTCTCCAAGTTCTTTGCCCCTCCTCTCTTGGTGACCACTCTGCTTCCCTGCACATGGCTTCATCAGTGCAGTTCCCAAAGTGCCACAGCTGGGGCTTGGAGAGGTCCCTGCCCTTGTCCCTCAGCCCTTGTGGCAGCAGCACTGTTCTCCAGTCCACACTCCAGAAGGAAAAAAGTGCTTAATTTCTTCTTGATTCAGACAGAAGGAAAGCTCTTCCATCACCTTACATCTAATGCCCGTCGTAGCCCAGGGACCGTGGCACTTTAGCTGTCTACTGCTAAAGCTCTCAGCATCACAGTGCTTCCTTCCTTGTTGCCATCCATGGTAGGGTCCATTTCTCCGCCTACACTTCTGCCATCTGTCTAGATGCACCGTGTCATGTTTTTTATCCAGTAACACTGAAACCTCACCTGGCTGCAGATTTGGAATTTCCCTGCAACTGTAAGCATTGGTTAAACTGGATTCTGAATCCACAGTTCCTTAATATTCTCCCTACAGTAGCTAAACGGGACTAGTGATGAAATTATTCCCTTCTCCTTCCTCTGGTAAAAAAAAATCAATGTGCCAGGCTGCTGCTGCACACACACACAGAGTGCCAGCATCTTTTGTTAGCTCTTCCTAAAAGACATTTCCCGTTTCCTCAGCTGCAGGGAAGGTGTGCCTTCAGAATCACTTCCAGCTTGAAGGAAGAGGGCCAGACTTGAATTTTACAGCCTTGTACTTGTATCTTTTTGAGAAAACAGGTCTGAGTTTGGTTCCTGTGTTTTCTCAGGTTATTCCTCAGCAGCATGAGATCAGCATGTAGCCCAATACAGGTTATTACAGGATAACACTTTCCCGGTTACTCGTGGCGTGTCTTAGCCATTAAAACAATGCCTTGGGCAGCTGATCACTCTCCCCAATAGTTCTGCCGTGTTAACTCTTCGGGGGGAAGCCTGCTAAGAAAACACATAGCTCAAAAAAGTCAGTTGTACTGTCCCACAGACCTTTTCACTATATAAAGGCTGGTAGGTTGTAGCTTTTAATGCAAATTAACCCAGAAGAAAACCGAGCTGCTGAAGGCTGTCTAGAGATAAAAGACTCTGAAAATAAAAGTCTCCAGTACAGAAAGCAAACAACATGGAGGGAAGGTTTGCTGGCCTGGGCAAGAAGCTGGTGGCAGGATAAGGTGATGCTGCTGAAGACACTTCATCCCATCATTTCAGACAAGCTAAAGGCAGCCATCTCATCCATAAAAGGCAGCCATTCAGTGCAGGCAACCACAAAGACAGTGTTTTCTGTTAAATACACAGTACTGACTGGGAAAGGATCATATGTAAATCAATGGATTTTTTCATACACAGGCATGCAATGGCAATTTTTTTTCAGACTCCTTACTTTGCTGCAGAATCCATGAACCATGCCAGCTAAGAGCAATAACATATTTTCTTCCCTGACTTGGCTCTATTGTATGCTTATTATATCTTCAGGGAAACTGGCAGTTTACAGAGGCTTCCTAGAAAAGGAAGTTAAAGATATATCAGAAAATATTAGCACAGCATGCAGGACTTTCTTCCTCACATACTTTCAGTTGTAACTAGCATATCCTTCCTGGTACCATATTTTGGAGCAATATATCACACCTTCATTTTCATAAAGGAAAATCTGCACTTAATTGCCAATGACTTACAGTACTAATCCATTATCAGAATGCCATGGAACTGATAATGCTCAGGTGCAGTGGCATAATCCATCATGGAGTATGTGCACTGTCTAAGTGTTTCTACAAGGTCCCTTAATAAGCAGAGAGGATTTCTGCCTTCCAAAAGCAAACAAATTTTACAAGAGAACATGTTTAGGTTTTTTTTCCCTGAAATGACAAAGACGTTTCAGGGAGATGCAGAATTTATATTACATCACTATTTATTTTATGAGGTAATTTGAGGCTCATTTTAAAATGAGCTCTTCCAAAATCCAGATTTGGCATTAAACATAAATATTTGAAAACCAGCTAATTAAAAATGTAGTGCAAAATGTCAGAGTTTCATACAGAAAAGGATGTGAGAAGCTGTGTTCTCTCCCTATTTCTCTTACTTCATATATTATTATTCTCAGCTGAATGCCTGAGAACAGAGATACTTTCAACTAAATGATGGTCTTGTGCAGTGGGGATTGTTAGTTCTATTTTGTTCTTTTTCACTTTCTAGGTCAGAAGAAACTCTGGTAGATACTTAAAAAATGATGCCCTAAAGACTGGAATGTGCTTTGTCTTATCATTCATTCTGGATACACCCATAAAACTGAAAAAAATAGCCAAGTTCTGAATCCCAGTGTGGAGAGAAGCTTACTTCACTTCCCCTCACACTTTCCTGTTGTGGCATACCCGTGGCAGTGGCTGATGCAGGGACCCCCAGCCTGCTCCCAGCAAGGTCATGGAGTACCAGGAAGTGCCCAGGTGCTAGGACAGGGCTCCTTTCTGGTCCATTTGCTCTGCTCCAGAGCAAGCTGCTCCTGCTAGCTGAGTTGGTTTGGGAATCTCCTCGTGGCTCTTCATTCCTTACTAGGTTTTAAACCTAGCACATCCTTCTGCTTCCCCAGCTAGTGAGTCATGCTGTTTTGCATTCTGTGCTTGGCTTTGCTTATGCTGGCTTTACACAGTTGCAATTCAATTGACTCCAGTGGCATTACTCCCAAGGCTAGTGAGGGATGGAGATAAAGGCATCTTTACTCCAAGATGAATGCAGATATGGATTCACAGCCTCCTAATAAGGCAGCTGTGGAAATGTCATAAATTAGGCTGACTATTCTCAAAGATTTTTATAAAAAACGCTGACGTATCCATAAACAATATTTGGTTCCTTGACTTCTTGAGGAGAAAAATGCACCCATAAAGGAATACTGCTTCCCTGGATAACTTTCAATTAAATACAGCATCCAGCAGCTCTGGATTCCTATCACTCACAGATGTTTTTGAAGACTGCTTAACTGAGTGTAGTACTGAGCTCCTGGCATGCCTGGGATAAAGGATTCCTTCTGTGTGCACTTGGGTTTTTCTGAGCTGGTGGAAGCCACATCTGCATTTCTGCTGTGTCCAAATCAGAGAGCTCTAAGCTGTATAGGAACAGGAGCACCTGACTCCTCCAGCACTGATGAGCAGACAAAATCTGCTATGATAATGTCTTCCTGGGCACAGAGGCTTACTGGTTCCTGTACAGATGGAGAAAAGGAAACAGATCCACCAGCCCAAGTGTGTGCCTGTCAATGAGCTGGGGTCTGAGGCCCCTGGTCCTGAGGGCTGTCAGGTTGGGTGGCTGCAGCCATGGAGCTGTGTCTCAGCACTGAGATGCGATGCTGTGCTTTTGCAATATGAAAAAGAGCTCTGAGTCTCTGGGACTGAAAGGTTTACTCTGCTGAACATTGAACTGACACGTTATAGTTGGTTCCTACCCAGAGGAAATTCCCACTGGAGCTGAATGGAAGAGAGACTGTGGAAGTCAAAGGTCAGGACAAGGTGAGGAGTGATCCTATGGCACAGCCTGGACCAGGACTCAGGTGACCTGAACTCCTGTCCCCATTCACTAGGGCAAATACTCAGTTCACGTCACATGGCTCATCCAGACAGGAGACATTGAAGAACCAAAGAGACACCAGTGGTTCGCCTCTTTTTCCTCTAAGACACTGTATAGCTTTATAAATGGTTCTGATTGCACTGTAACCAGGTAGCCCACTGCCAAACCAATTATCTGCTGATTTAAAGCAAAAAAGACCCTTTAATATTCTATTCCTGTGACAGTCAGAGCTAGGTACTCACACATTGCTACTGTGAAAGAAAAACTGAGGAAATTAAGGCAACGTCTGCAATTTTAAAGAAGACTGAAAAATTTATTGTTTCTTTTTTTTTCTCCCTATAGGTCTAGTAACTGCTGGCAATAATCAAAAGTGCATTTAATAACTTGTGATATGTTCTCTCAAAAAAGGATAGAAATCATATATGGTCCATGGGCACATTTTTATGGTAGGATTTACTATTGTATATGCACATACTTGAGGGTACAGACACTGTCTGGTGTACTGATGATACAACGGGCTCCCAGCAAACTACTGGTCAGCACTGGGAAGTTAATTCTCTTCTCTGAAAGAAGGCCCTGCCTCGATGATGATCTTAGGGATTATTTAATGATGACTGTTTTTAAACCCTGTGGTACATCATTTATTCTCCAGAACAAAATCCTGCCTTTGGTGGAGAATTACTCCAGTAAGGACTTACAAGCTCACTGAGCTCCAAAGGATGGAATTAACCAACCTGTTAACATCGTGGAGTTAGCATCATGATGCACTAACATCAAAAGTGGAGCATTTTGTGCGAATAACACGTGTCAGGAAATATCAGCAATCTTTGGGAAATGGCTTATGACAAATGTGATACTCTGGGGTGATTTCTGAGGCCAGGTGAGGGATCTGGGATCACCTCCCCAAAGCCTGTGTGTTGCGTGTTGGTCAATTCCACACCAGTGTCAAACACTTCCCCTTTCAACGCAAACAACTAATTTCTATAGATTGCATACACGGTCTTCCACAGACTCAGAAAGATAGGCTTTGTACCACTTATCTCTTTTTCACAAACTCTAATAGGTTTTACAATATTTTCTCCTTTAAATACTTTTTTTTCAGCTGGGGTCTGCAGAAATTCAATTTAATTTTATCTAAGTGAAACTTTTCCTTTGAATGCCTCCACCTTGCAAACTGCAGTACAGAGCACAGAGCTCATTTTGTGGCAGCTATGCCCAGTCCAGCAGTTTAGCCTCGGAACAAACAATGCTGCACAAATTTACTCCACTGAAAGGCCGAGAGAGTGTGACTATGTTGCAATGAAGTTTATTTCAGACACACTTCCTCCTGTCATCTGTGCATTTTGGTTTTGCTTTGTCAGATCTCATTAACTGTTATTACAGAAATCACATTAATTTATGCTGAAATTCATTCTCTTGTAGAGGCAGAACTTTTCAGCACTAAGCATATAATAACACCAGCATTACTGAGAAAATGGCCTGCAAGCATAACACCAAACAACAACATTATTCTATTTGTCATCTGGGTCCAGATAGATCAGATCAATAGATTCACAGTTCTCAGAAGTCTGTTAGCACTGGTTGAAACCTCTTGTGTGGCAACTCAGTACATAAACCAGTCAATTTATTTTCACTGGAAAAGTTTTCCTGAACTTACATTACTTAGAAAGTGTTAGTTATTAATGTTCTTAATTTGAAGTTGAAATACCTTTGATCTCACAACAAATTGAGATCCGTGAAGATGAAAGAGGTCTCTGCTGTTAGATAACTGGCAGAGCCTGTGAAAATAATGAGCACCTGCATTGAGCTACTGAAAAGGGACTCCAAGCTTGGAGAGGGTGAATAATGATAACATCCATAAAGATCACAAAAATTCCTCTAATGATTTCCCACATGAAGTATCTTTTGAGAAGAAGGCAATAGGTTGATGCAAAGGATGAGCAGAAAGGACCCCCCCAAACTGTTCACTGTCGGACTTGGCAGGCACTCCAGAGGGAACAGGACACAGGCATGGATGGAGGAGTCACTGCCCACAGGGGAATTGGGTCAATATTCTTACAGGTTCCACCTCCTCACTTATTGACAGCCTGGAAGAGTTTGCTTTGCAGTGATGCTAAGGCAGTCAGACCTTCAAATTGCAGGTCTGCTAGCAGCACAGTCATCTGGAAAATGTCTCTGCTGTTCTGCTTGGAAAGCCTTCCCTCCTTGCATGCCACCACTGGCTTCCCAGTTACTGCCCTTTGTTGACAGGATCCTGTCAGTGAGGCAGGAATGCTGGCAGGGAAATGGGATATTACTGTCTTGGACCTATCCAGTGGAGCTGCCTTGTTCATGGGCTCCAACTTATCCCAGCCACAGGCCGGGCTCACACCACAGATGTCCCCACTGCTCCAGAAGCCAAGGTACATCACAGCCAAGGGACCATTTCCAGCTTTATCTGCCTCCATCACAGCTGACCTTGCCTCTGCCATCGCACCCATGTCCCCTGTGCTCCCAGGGCAGTGCAGCCCAGCATGTGGGCTCCCTCAGAGCCACCCCTGCTGCTCCAAGCAGTGCTGTGAACTAGAAACTGTTTACAGTGAAATCATCTTCCTGCTTTTAAGGCAACAGTCAGGGTTTTTCTCTCCTTTGCTGCTATTTGAGTAGAAAGTCCTCTCCAGACCAGGGAGAGCTGGGTGCTATGCAGGCTTTTGTGCCCACTGCCAGTTTTCATCACACCCCAATTGGAAACATTTTGCTCAAGAATTCATCCATTCCTTTTGTTCATTCCTCCTCCAGCATTGCAATTCTCAATTTGTGATAGCTTATTTTCCTCTGACATGCCCAGCATGGAACTTGCAGGTCATGAATACAGGCAAAAAGAGAGCACTTGTAGCCAGATTTGAGACCCACCCCGTGAGGACAACAGCCTTTCTTTCGGTGTTATTTTGGCAATTCTCTGGCTCCTGGGAGCTGTCGCACCTTTTCTCTAACACATCAAAGGCTCCAGCCCCAGTTTATGCCAGAGTTTGAGAGGAGGTCCTGTGACAACATCTTTACTGATATCTTTTGTAGCTGCTGCTCGTAAGAGTGTCCTCTGTAATAAATTAGAGGCCTTTAAAACACTTTCACTGTCTCCAGCTCATCTACCAGCAAATGAAATATGCTATGACGCTACCACTACCAACTCAAAAAAGTAACAGAAAAGTGCAGAAAACTTATAAAAGCAAGGGACTTCTTGTTCTGAAAACACCCTTATTGATCTGTAGCAAAGAAAGACAAAATGAAGGCTGCAGAGGAACCAAAACGATAGGTGATTCCTGGATTCCCACCACAGTTCCTAGTGTATCCCTGAAAGGGCAGAAGCACTGCATCACCCTTTTCTCTTTTTCAGAGGGCATTGATTTCTAGTATTACTCTTGCACTCTGTTCAGTAACTTCTGTCTGCCATGGAAATGTGAGGATATACACACACTGACTGAATATATCAGTACAGCCCCATGTAGCCCAAAGTAGCACATACGGTCACACACACCACATGGTGTACATACTCAGAATACCCCATATCAGATATCCCTGGGGAGTGGCACAAGGGATTACCTCTGGGGAGCTGGACTCTGGTGCTTATGAGCCATCCCAGGAAGGCTCAGGTTGTAGGCTTTTCATGCAGGCTCTTATGTGCCCTGTTGCTTAAAATCAAAAGAGAAAAAAATCCCCTTGCAACAGTGTTAGAATAATAAAGTAAAAAGCAGAACTTTATTGGAAGCTTCCAGGTGTCCCAGTGATGATGGGCACACCCAGCACCAGATGTCTACAATTTTACAAGGTTAACTAATTAGGATATCTAACAGGTACCTCCAATAGGAGATGCAGTTGCCCCAGTAACCCTGCCCTGGGTCAAGCCCTTGGAGTTGGTCCAAGGGTTTCTTTGCCCCACTTCTTGTTATGACTTCTCAGATTCTGGTTGGAAAACAAAATGTGCTTCTTGTAGGTTCTCTTCCTGACAATAAGACCAACCAGTATTTCAGGAATGTATGACAAGGTTAGCTTATTGCCCTAAAATCTGGAGGAAACAAGCAGGAAAAGTACTGCAGCTACAGCCATGCATTAGCAATCTACAAAGCTACAAATATATGAAAAATATATTAAAAGCTTAGGCATCAGCCCTAGGACTGAAGGCCTAATAACAATATTTCAAGTCCTATTGATACAAGATGGCTTTGGCATTGGCTTCCATCTCAGCCAACAATACTTTATTTAGTAGTGACAACCCCCATCTCCATTAATATAGGCAATCAGGGCAAATGAATCATCAGTCTCTACATATATAATTGTATTGCTCTTGGTCTTGAATAATTGACAATAGATGGGCATGTTTTATATTCCCAGGCATGAAGCAGGTAGATGATGACTGAATGCAGCTGGGAATTCGTCTCACCTAGTTCAAGGAAGATGTATTATTCATGTATAGTCAATGACAAGGATGAGTAGTCAAGCTTGAGAGTCCATTAAAAAAACAAACACAGATCTGTGCAAGCTAAATTGGTTGGAGCTACTTTGTGTTTTTCCAGACTGTGGCTACGGTGAGTGGCTCTGACTGAAGTCAAAATTCATGATCCTTCTGAGGAGCCTTTGGGATTGGAAGGCTCGTAACAGTGTGAGACAGAGAGTCCTTGCACGTAAAGAAAACTCTAAAGAGAGTAAGGCACAACTGCCCATGGTTGCCTGAAGCCATTAAATTTAAACGAACTGTAAATAAAGTTAAACCTAAAAGATTAAAGAAGGTCAAGAACTGTCAATTCAATGGAGCAGACGTGTTCAGGCAGAATCAGGTTTTGAAGCTATCTATGAGGATCAGGAGTCACAGAAAATCCACACCAGCGGCAATGACTGTTTTTCTTCTCTTTGGCTTTCAACTGATATTTGCTCTGCACAAGTCAGAGCTTTTCTGGCATCTCTGACAAATGTCCACAGGCACAGAGACACAGACAGTGACTGTATCCAGTGAACCCAACTGTTAACCCAGCACTGCCAATTCCACCTTGCCCCTAAGTGCCACATCTACATCTCTTTTGAATGCCTCCAGGGATAGTGACTCAACCATCTCCCTGGACAGTCCATTAGAATGTTTAACCCTTTCCACCCTTTTGGTAAAGAAATTTTTCTTAATACACATTTGAAACCTCCCCTAGCACAACCTGAGGCCACTTTCTTTCATCATGTCACTTGTTACTTGGGAGAAGAGACCGACCCCCACCTTGCTACAGTCTCCTTTCAGGTCACTGTAGAAATTGAAAAGGCCACTCCAGAGCTGCCTTATATCCAGGCTAAACATCCCCAGCTCTCTCAGCTACTCCACATAAGACTTGTGCTCCAGATTCTTCACCATCTCCATTGTCATTCTCTGGACACACTTCAGCACCTCAATGTCTCCCTTGTACCGAAGGACCCAGAACTGGACACTGCATCTGAGATGTGGCCTCATCACTGCCAAGTACAAGAGGACAATCACTGCCCTGGTCCTGTTGGTCACACGATTTCTGGTCCAAGCCAGGATGTCATCGGCCTTCTTGGCCACCTGGGCACACACTGGCTCAGTGGCTGTTGACCAGCACCCCCAGGTCCTTTTCCACCAGGCAGCTTTCCAGCCACTCTGACCCAGCCTGTAGCACTGCATGGGGTTGTTGTGACTGAAGTGCAGGACCGGGCACCTGGCTTTATTAAACCTCATGCAACTGGCCTCAGCCTGTCGATCAAGCCTGTCCAGATCCCTGTGCAAATCTTTCCTATCCTCCAGCAGATCCACACTGTCTGACACCCAAGCAGAACAACAGCACATGACACCTGTGTAAATGCTGTGGTCTGTGAGCTGTGTGCGACACAGAACGAGATTCAGCTGCCTCCATCAAGGTGTCCAATGCCACTTGAGGTGCTGTATGAGACCACATGACACCTGAGACCACATGTCCAGAGAGGCCTCTGAAGGGACCATGAAGGTCCTATGCCAAAGCTGCTGGCCTAGCAGAGATGTCTCAGACACCCTAGAGCTGCCTGAATTAGATGTCTGGGGTTAGATAGCTGATCCATTCCCCTCTATCTATGCCAGCCACTCTGGCATTCTCCCTCTGTGCTCTGCAGCAACAGACATGCTTTATTCAGTCTGAAGACAGCACAGGATGGGTGGCATCTGTGAGCTGGGTGCCATGTACAGAGACTGGAGTGACACATATCAGATCGCTTTCTCCAGATGAAGAGCAGTTGTTGTCCACTTCAGTCTCAGAATACTTAAAGAGGCACATATGCTAGGAATTGTAGAGAAGCACAGCAAGCCTTAAAAAATAGCCAAAGTTGACTTGTCAGGAAATTTTTAAACTTTTCTATATTCATTATATACCAAAGTTCAGACATAGATTTTGCTGCAGGTTAATTTCTGTGTTAACTTTCTGTGGGGGGAGTTTACTTTGAGAACAGGTCTGGCAGATGGATGAATATTGTCATCAGTCTGTTTTAATTCTTAAATTCAGAGGACAAAAAATCCTTCTCCATTTTGTAAAAAGACCTGAAATATGTTCATAATATTACAGCTCTAGATATGTTCTTCTATCAGCAGTTTATATTTTTCCCTTAATTCCCCTCTTCAGAGAACTACAAATCCTAAATAAATGCCTGGACCAGAAATCACCCTGTATCACAACCGGCCCATGTAGGAAACATAACTGGATTCACTTTACACTCCCTTGAGGAAGTAAGAAATTCAGAATATAATTAAACTGAATTAATCTGTTTGGTATTAACATCCCCAGATTTAGCTTTAGCTGAAATAGGATGTTGTGTCTCATCAGATAGAATTTAGGTTGTCTCAAATCAGCCACCTGTTGTGCTGAGTAAATGACAGACTGAAATTTGCAGTAGGCTGGGTGCTGTGCTCAGCACATGCTCTGATTAGGACACCCTTCGGAGACAGGGGATGTGCTTTTCACAGTGGCTGCAGAGTGAGCGTGAACACCACGGTGCCACCTGCCAGGTCATTGCCTCACACCTCAGCACGGCACCTCACCTCCTGCCCAGGTTCCTTTCATACACATAGTTGGGAAAAAAAAAGGTGTTAGCACAACCACGCTGTTGGCCACAAATAACAAGTGGGGCTTCATTCTCCAGCAGCAGGAACTTCAGGTGCCCTCGCCACAGTGCCTTCCTAGGCAACATCTGTGTGTCATCACACTGAACAGAATCCCATAGCAGACTGGCTGGGAACAGGAGCACTTGATGTGTGAGAAGAGTTTGAGAGAAATGGGTTTGTGTGGCTTAGAAAAAAAGAGCAGGCTGAGGAAGGGGAATGGTTGTAGTCTTCTACCTCTTGAACGGGACAGATGACGGCGGATGGTGAAGAGGTAACACTCACAGGGTGCAACAAGAGAAAATTCCATCTGGGTATAAGGAGAAAAGTGTTTACAACAGCTTAAAACTGAAACAGCTTACGCAGTGGAGTTGTGACATCTCCATCCCTGAAGATTTGCATACCTCACTTGGAGAAGGCTCTAAGCAGCCTGACATAACTTTGAAGTTGGCCCTGCTTTAAGCAGGCAGATGGACTTGCTCACCCCAGGAGGTTCTTTCCAAAATTAATCTTTCTGTAATTTTATGATTTATTTATGCACACCCACACATGCCCTCAGTGAAATGGTTATGTGTATTCTAAATTATTTCAGTGAGTATCTGATGATTTAATGCATAGTCATGCCTGAAACACCCACTTACCTGTATAAATGCCCATATCCTCATCATGTGCTTGCCATTCCCAGACCTGTATCAGTCTGAAAATGATCTTTGATCTTTCTGATAACCGGCAAAAATATATATGGCTGACTGCAGAGCAGGCTTGACTCATCTGAATGATGAGCTCCTCCTTTGTCTCACTGCTGTTGGCACCAGCAGTATCCAGCACTGCTCCATAATAATCAGCCCAGCTGAGCAGTGGCAGCAGATGGCCTCTCTGTGACTCACCTCACCTTTGCTCTGTGGTCAGCACACACAAACGTAAGGAATGAACTGCTGGAATGGACTCGATCACTGCTACTGGGGGTGACTCGATGGAAATGCGATTCGTGAGACCTGGCATGCACCTTCAGCAGTGCCTTCTAGTCACTGCAATGCTTAAATGGTGAAATACTTAGAGAAGACTTACCCTTTGGCCTTGCTTCTTAGCTAAGACGATAGATTTTGGCATCTCCCTGTCTGAATAGTTACTTGTAAAATACCTATTTACTTTGTACTTTGAGAGGTAAAGGGAGCAGGATAGGATGACAATTTGATACATCCTTTATATGCTAATAACGAAATTTCAAGAATTTCATCTCATCTGAATACCTGAATATCATCTTATCTGAATATCTTCTATCAGCAGTTAATATTTTCCCCTTTCTTCCCCTCATCAGAAAACTACAAATCCTAAATATATGCCTGGACCAGAAATCATCCTGTGTCATGACAACTGGCCTATATAAGAAATATGATGGAATTCACTTTACACTCTGTTGAGGAGGTAAGAAATTTGGATTATAATTAAATATCTGTGAATATCTGTCTGCTGGCAGATACTAACAATTAAAAATCTGGAGTAATATTATTAAAAAATATGAAGGTAATGTTTCAAAGGAAATTGTTCCTACTTCTGAAGCAACTGCATGAATCCAGGTAAAACATTTCCTCAATAGGAACCAACCATAATTCACCCACTTGAGAATGTAAAGCAAAATATTTTCAAGAGTAATATAGTTATTTTCCAGACTTTTTTTCCCCAGAAAATTTGTAAAGTGTAAAATACCTAGGTGAAACATATTAAAATTCCTAACAAGGAAAGCAACAACTTGCTTCTTTGCGAAATGGATTAATATAAGAAGAAGAGTTTAATTTTCTTTGCTTTCCTATAAAGTACAGATACAGAACTCTGGTACTTCGGTGACCACAAAGAGGATGGAAGATCTCTGTACACAAGGCACCACATGGAGAAGAGAAGGGGCAACAGTACAAGTTGCCCAGGGGAAGGTTTCACCTCAATATAAGAGAAAAATGTTTACAGTGAGAACAACCATTGACTGGAGCAGCCACTCCAGGGGTGTGGTAGAGACCCTGCTGGTCTCTAAAAAAACCTGGAGGTTTTCATAATGCATTTCAACAGGGCAATAGATAATACCATCTAGGTTTCCTTCCTATGAAAGGCTGGATCAGATGATATCCAAAGTTCCTTCTAGCCTGATCTGTTCTATGATTTTACAGTTCTACTAACTCAGAGGAAAGTAAGCCACAGCAGTGTGCCTACTGAGGCTAAGGATACTAAAATACACTTTTCATTTGAAACAAAGTCTAATAAACAAGGCATAAGCTTTCCTCTAGTGAGCAAAATTCTATCGCTCAAACACGTTTGATCCTCTGTGCTCACTGAATTTAGAAAAATAAAAAGGTGAGGATCAGATGAGCAACTGTTGAGACAGAAATTGGTAACATCAGGACATGAGTATAGAACTTCATTTTGATGTAGGTAGTACATTTTCATTGAAATAAAAACTGCTTAAATACATGTATTTCTATTCTCAGAAGAAAGAACAGTCAATACAAAAAGTTAATTCCAGCAAGATAATTTACTTCTAGGGAATAATGGAATTATTTGATTTCAAGTGAAGAGATGTAATTAATTTTTCAAGAACTTTTCCTGTCTATAAATCACGTTTTGTAGCTTACTGATAGTCTGATTGCCAACCCTCAGCTATAGACTTGCCTTCACATACCTGAAGAACATCTCCAGTGTTTGTCCCTCTGATCCTCCGGAGGTTGAACTATTAGCTCTTGCTCAATGTGGCTAAACCCAACCTCTGTCCCCTTCCTCCTAAGTCCTCCTCCACAATTTCTTGCTCAGTTATTATACTACCAGCAGATACTCCCATTATCTGCTAACTTCTGTAAGCCAAATCTCGCCTGAGGTTCTTACTCTCAGCTTTTTTCCAACATGGTTGCAAACCATCTGAACTCGGCTGCTGGTGCCCACCCACGTGGCTGCTGCAGCTCTCCTTTTCCCACATCTGCAGGGTGCTCCACCTGCTCTTACATCCCATCCTTGCTCTGTCTATGCACACAGAATTGCAGCTGCAAAAAGAACTTTACCCCATATTTTGACCTTGTTGCCCAACCACTGGTATCAGCCAAAGTGCTGGGGACTGAGGCAGGACTGAGGCCTTGGGCTGGGAGTCAGGACATGAGATAAGGCACGTGGTCAAGGCTGCCAGGCTGAGGCAGGACCTGGGCAAGAGCCAGAGCCAAATCACAGCCTATGTTGAGGGGGCGATGCCCCATTTCCTGCAGTTTTTTCTCAGACTCAGAGAACAGCATTTTTGCCCACAATTAAAGTCCCTTCTGGCCTACCTCACCTCTCTGTCATCTCTCACTGAGAATTAAGAAGATGGTTTCCATACCTGAGCTTCTCTAATTCAGTTATTATTATTATTGTTGTTATTGTTATTATTGTTATTGTTTTCATTATCGTTATTATTACATTTTTAAACAATACTATTTTCTTTTACCTACACAACTTTCCAGCCATGGGATGCTCTCTTTGTGCCAAGCCACATAGAATTCTCCTAGGAATCCCTACGTAATTCTTTTCTGTGTCTGGAACGACTCATAAACGCTTGATGTATTTTACACCACCAGTGTGTTAGGATTATTGTCTGATATGCTGACCAATATTGACTTATTTTATCTTAGTATTCTCCAGATTGTCTACGTTTCTATATTATCACTTCTCCCATGTTACAATGCCCTTGGGCTAGATCTAAGCTCTTTCCTATCTTTGTTTATATAGCATTTACCGTAGTAGAGTCCTCCTCCGTGAGCAGTGTTTTTAAACACTTGAGCCAAATAAATAATAATGCTTTATTGCAAATGTTAGCAAAGCATCTCTTTGAATGAAAGCCAGGTGTGAAATACAGACAAGTCATTCTCAGTGATCCAGCTCTGAACGTGAACTTTCCCACTTCAAAAAGGCAATGCTCAGGTGTGGGTTGGATGCTTGTGATTCTTCAAAGCAACCTGACTGTGGAGATTTATACACCTCTTAGTCCAGCTTCTCTTCCAATCTGATGATCATGGAGCAGTAGCTGAAAACATTGATAGCACCCGGGAAGCCCAGCTGAGATTGGGTCAAGTGTCAAATAGATACACTGACTGAAATCTTGATATCTGCAAATCAAAAAAATTATCTTTGAGTACAGCAAAGGCAAGACTTCACATAGTGAATTTCAAGCCAGCAGTCATGAAACATTGCAGAAGAGAATGGATGAATTAATGAAAGATGTGACTGAAAAGAGAATTATTTCAGATGCCCTTTTGGAAACTATTTAGAAAAAAATAAACTTCCAAATTTCTTGTGCCAAGGAGTGCCCAGGTGTCATTTGGAGGTTAGGGATTGGAGTTGGGATAACATAGAAAAATACGTTTAAATGAATATGTTTTAAAGTTTTGCAAAGTTGAGTGAAACCAAAGTCTCACTTTCCAAGTGCTAAGGGCCTTGGATGCCTCATTTCCATGGGCACCTTGGAGAGTTTGAAGCATAGGCATTCTTGAAAATCTTTTTTGGTTGCTACATAAAAACTTGGCCCTTTTCTAGACAGGTCTCATTGAGAATCACTATTAAAACACTTTGGAAAAGTCCTCACTAAATTGGTTTACAGCCTGAAAGAGAAGGAAAAAAACAATACAGAGAATGACTTCCAGGATTATATTCCCCAGCCATATAGGGAGAAGTCACTGGTCACAAAAAGATATATCCAAGAACTGCCAAAGGGTGAGTCCAGCACCTGCACTGACCAGGACTGCACGTTTGTCCATCATGATAGATAAATCTGGAAAACAGATACTGGTGTTCCTGCACTTGGATGGGACACAGTTCTATTTCTGGCCATGTTAACACACTATTAATTTGATAATTACACACTCAAGTCACCTCACTGTTCCTTGTGGGATAAAATGTAGATGCATATTGCAGCCCAGGAGTGAAGAAATTAGATATATTTACTATCAAAGGTAGTTTCATACTCTCCCATGTATGGCAATTACTGTCTTGGTGCTTTCTGCTCATTTTACATGCTAGTTTATAATAAGACACTAAAATGTTACATGTTTGATTAAGGAGGTGATACAGATTATTAGTGGGAAATCAGATTTGAAGATTTTAAGGATGCATTAACATTCAGATAGTCTGTTGGTGGCTATATGGAATTCACTCATAAAGATGACAGCAAAATACATTGTCTCACTCTATTATTCATTACCTGATCGAAATTCAGTCCTGAATTAAGGCTAGCTAGACACTGAAAAAGACCCAAAACAAAAAAGCACCTAAAATCACTGCCTCCTGTTTCAGATTAGGACCCTGTAGACAAATATTCAAGAGAAAAACATGGTGAAACCCTTGCTAAAACTTCAAGAGGAAGTGTCTTGGCTCCCAGACAACTGGTCCCCTTGACTGTGGTTGTGTGGGGCTCCCAAGCCTGCTGAGCCCCTGGCAGAGCAGCAGAGCCCATAGGCTCCTGGCCACGGGGCTGAGGCAGCCAGCCCTGCTGGGGCTGAGGGACAGGCTGGGAGCAGTGGGCTGCTGCCAGGCACAGACCATGGATGGGCATCCAGGAGGCTCATGGAATTTTGTGATTCTCCCTTGTCACTCAAGAGCTCTGAGTACTGAGTTAACTTGTCTGATTTTTAGTATTAAGGGGTTCTTACTGCTATCACTGTTAAAATAGCTGTTCCTCAATACTGAATGTCAAATACATGTTGCAGGCTCCTACTTCCAGACATGTCAGAAGGCAAGGCCCTACTTTGCCAGCCCATGGAGAATGGTAAAGATACCCTGATGGACACAGCTTTCTCTACATTAAACACAGCAGCTCCTAGTGATGCAAAAGAAAAGGGACATGACTACATTTCCTTTGCCTGGCCTTTCTGAGGTGAGTAGGCACTGTTTTAACTGGCAGCTGTGCCAACCCCTCCTTTTCCTTTTCCAGTAGCCTCAGATTCTAGGCAGAGCTGAGGCACAGAACAGCCATTATCTGTGTCCACAGATAGAAATATAAACCCAGCCTAAGCACCAAGAGTCGTTACTGGATTCTGAACTGCCTCAACTCCTTGCCCTTGTGTCTGCAGAAGAAAATAGAGCAGATAGAGTGTGTGTGTGTGTGTATGTGTGTGTGTGAGCAGCAAAGCTAAAGGTACCCCTGGGGTTGCCAGGGCTCTAATTTATCACTTTTCCCTGTGCAGAAGCAAATACACTGATATTTGCTGGCTATGGATGCACCTGCAGTGGGAGACTTCCTCCCACTCTGGCAAATCCAAGCCATGCTTCATTACAGGGAATATACATCTAAGGTATAAACACTTGTGCAGACTTGAGCCTGAAGCATTGACCTGAGAGAGACCTCAGCCAGAGCTGGACTACACCCAAGGACAGCTGGATATTTCTTTTTTGTATATACCTGCTTTTTATCTTGTTTGTTGCTTGGTTTTAGCACAGATGAATTATTTCCACTTTTTATCCTCCGGAGAAACATCCATTGACTGCAGTAACATCTTGCTTAAAGGAAGACGGTGCTGAGCAGAAATTACAGCTGCTTTGGGGACACAGTGTGTTGCTGTTCCCAGCTGCTGACTTCAGCCAAGGTATTTCAGTGCAGGTTTCTGTTTTTAGGACAGTAGAAATCTGTGATTATCAGAGCACCTAGGAGAGCTGGGCTCGTTGTGTCTTCCTAAGAGAAGGGTAAGGGGTGTGGGAAGGTCTTGCTGCTGCCTGTAACCCTCTAATGGGAGATTACAGACAAGACTGAGCCAGACTCTGTTTGGTGATGGGACGAGAGGCAGAGAGCACAGGCTGCAGCAAGAGAAATTCTGATTGGGTAGGAGGATGCATTTTGCAGCACAAGGGTTGCCAGACACTACCCAGACAGTTTGCATGGATCTTCCCCTCAGAGATTGTCAAAACATGTCAGGACAAGCCTCTCAGAAATCTGATCTAGGTTTTACCATTATAAGCAGACTACCCAGCCTTCAAACTCAAACTCCCTCCCAGAATGAATGATCCTGTGGCTCTCTCCTTAGAATTCCAGATACAAAAGATAAGATCACTTTCCAATAAAGCTGCACAGGCACAGACACACCTGGGTGAGCATCCAAGACAGCAGTGAGGGAACTTTTATACAGGCAAATGCTTTTTTACTTGGCAGGTAGTTTCCCAAGATATCCTCTCACTGACATATTTGTCACAATCACCTCTGACTTGCAAAAGCCTTTTGCAATCAGGTGCTGCTGGGAGCCACGAGACATTGACCTGGGAATACATCACTGCCCAAAAAATAATCTCTCTTTTCCAGCTTCCAAGTCTGAAGTTACTAAACATGCCTTGAACCAACCCATGCCTCCCACCTCAGGGAAAACATACAGTAATTGGAGGGTAAAGTTTTCACTGGAAGGTAAACTAAAACAAGTAACCGTGCGTTTGATCTGGGCATGGAAAGTATACAAAGATTACTGCACCTCAAATCAGTGTGTGACATGCATGTGGTTTGTGAGTCTGGGAACAACACTTATACCTTCTTACATCCTTCTGAAATGTTCAATGTCTGTGCCAAGATTCAGTGGAAAGTTTATTTTTTAAAAAATTATGCTATATTTTATCATTCTATTTTTCAACCTCGTAAGAATTTTAGAGCCGCAGAATTTTAAGCAAGACTTTTTAGGTGGTTAAATTTTTAAAAATAATATACATAACATCGTCAAGTCTCTACAGGTTAAGAGGTTGTAGATGTGGCAGGTTAAGTTGCTTGAAAAGTCATTTTTGCTCTCACAAAGCTGAACAGTTGACTGTGGCCAGAATATGATATAAAGAGTAACTGGAGTCATCTTGTTCTTGAAAACAGATGTAAATCCTTTATTGGAAGAGTACTAAAAAAGCGAAATAAAGCAGAGTTCTGGATATTTTCATACTTCATTCTAATGTTCATCTCAACAATTTCCATTTGTTTCTTCATTTGTATGCTTCTCTTTTTTTGATAAAATATCCAAACATCAAACTGTAAGTAACTTCCTGGGATATGACATCCCAAAGAAATCTCCAGCCAATGGACAGCTAGGACAGCTTACCTAAAAAATATGATTTTTAATCTCTTCAGGTGAGAGATAAACTGACCATTTGAAAAATTTATTTAATCATTTCTCTGGAAGGGCAGGGAGGCTCGGTGAGATTTCCCCATCAAAAGGAGGTGCAAAGTAAAGGAAACAATATGTGGAGGGAATCCCAGAAAGCAGTGCAGAGAGGGGGCACATCTGAAACGGTGGAGTTAGAAGGGAGAGAGGAGTGTCAGCCATGGGATGCCAAATGTCACCCTGCGGTTCCATTTGTGCATGGTGGACCTTGTTAAATCTGTATATCTATGTTGGACTTATCCAACACCTGTGAAAACTGCAAAGCACAATTTCAGTGGCACATGATGCTCAACATCTAAATATGGTGCATGTGGTAATGTGGAATTTCATGGGAACAAAATTGCCTCATGACCAAACCCGTGAGCTACACCTCACCACGAGGCGCCAGTGTGAATCGTACAGCAATATGGAATAAAACATTTATGCAAGCAGAACCACTGTTCTACAAAATCAGGTTTGCATATTTTAACCATTTTTATTTCCTTCAGTGAGTGGAAAAAATATCAGATGAGGTGACAACATCCACCAGATTGTGACTGCAGTCTGCTTTCTTCTCTCCACAAGTCTTGGGAAAAAATAAACTCAACAAAACAAAACAGAGAATTCAGGCAGAAGGGCTTTCTCATCAACGAAAGCAATTTCTCCTATAATGTGCTTTCCATGTTATAGATTTTATACTCCAAACATCTTTGAAACAGTAGGAAAATGGGTGACAGATATAATATGCCTTAGGGACTTGGAAAGTTAATGAATTCAGAGAACTCCATGATTTTACGTGTTTGAGTGGTTTTAAGTCGATTCTCCTAGGAAATTTTTGGATTCAGGATTTTACATTTTATTTTGAACAGATCACGAAAAGTAGTCTTGAGACAGCACACTAAACTTGCATTGCAGTAATGGGCTTAAGGTGAGGCTGAGTAAGAAGATGGAAGATGTATAAAACATCAGCTCACATGGTCTAAGCCTCTAAAGGTTTATCAGACACACAAATAACTTTGCAAACCCAGGAGGAGTGTCTGCAGATGAATACATCAGTATTGTGTACCAGACAGTGTACTGGGTAATTTGAAAGTCACTACTGCTTTCTGAAATTCTGTATGTTCAAAATTTGCACCTCATTAATATTTATATTGGAGTCTGATAAGACCTGCAAATATTTAGTGTTTGACTAGGAAATATTTTAATTAAGGAAATGTGCTTTTAAGTGCTATTTTGAGTTCACCTGGCAAAAACTGGACAAAGCTTGATGTTTCTAATTATTCAGGCTGGCTAAGCACACTGATTCACAGACAACTGCAGAAAAGTGCTGTATGAACCTAGCTGACTGCTCATGGAGACCACAGTAGATGAATGTCACTCAAAAATTACATCTGAAATCCTTCTCATGCTTAGAATTTGCATTTAATCATTGTATCAATGTCCCAATATTAACTATGCCAGAGTAAGTTGTCTTTTGCACGCTATCAGCTAATCAGGGAAGATCCATAACGTTGCTTTGCAAGGTCAAGCCTTCCCAAAGAGCTGTTTCTAACAATGACCTCAATTCCATCAGTGTTGTGATCGACAGGTCACTGGCAGCCCTGAATGTCACAGCTATCAAGATAAGGGCCAGCACCCACATTTCCTGTCAAGGGACTCCTCCCAATGCCTAAATAACTGGCATAGCCCTTTCTGAGGTAACAAATAAGAGCAGCTGTGGAAAATGGGCTTGTGGCGGGTGACTGAGTATGAGGAAGGCATTGGCCTTTGCTGTTGCAGAAATCTGAAATGTGAATGTGTTCTTATGTGTCTAATTGTACACCACAGGACACAGATTTTCCCTTCGCCTCTACCCACTTCTCACGGAATTGTTGCACAGGGAAGTTGTGGATTCCCCATCCCTGGCAGTGTTCAAGGCCAGGCTGGACGGGGCACTGAGCAACTCGGACTAGTGGGGAGTGTTCCTGCCCATGGCAGGGGAGCTGGAACGAGACGATCGTTTCCAACCCAAATCATTCTATGATTCTATGAAAATACCCTGGTCTTTAAATCAGGTTCAGAAAGATACAAAAGTAGTGGATTCCTATTTAATTTTCCAATTCTTGGTTAAAGTAATAGAGATTACAGCATAGATATGTATATTCTGTGGATCTTGTCCGTATTTTCTCAGATATATTGAATGTGTGTTAGAAAGCACATGTGAAAAGACAAATGTACTTATTCCTTCTAGTTAATTCCCTTGGTAACCATGTACCTAAAATTAAATTTACTGGGGTCTATTAGAAAACTTATCCCTTTTCTTCATTTTCAGTTACAACAGAAAGCCCATAAAGAACGGTACTATATGTAATATTCCAAAGAAACTAAACCAGACACTATTAGGGACCTTGAAAGATGCCTACTAACTGCAAACTAGCATATTATTTTCACATTATATCCTACAGCTCCTACTTGAAATGTGCTAGAACATCCACTCGGCTCAATAAATTGAGCATAGAATATAAATCTCACAGATTTCTGCATAGCATGAACTTTCCTGTCAAGAAGTGAAGGTTAGATGCATGCCATGAAACACAACACTTCCACAGGTAGGAGTAGCTGTTTCAATGAAGTCCCTGTCACAGGTTAATAAGTGTTCTGAAGTTTGCTACTGATTCATTTTTAAGGTAAATGCAGATTAGGAGGGATTTAAATTGGCAATAAGAAATCCGCAATTTTGAGATGATGATGATGAAAATAGCAATAATAATAATAATAATAATAATGTAATTTAACAGATATTATCATGTCCCTAAACTGATAGGTGAAATGACACATATTTACTTGGAGGACTTCCCAACCACTTTGCTTTTAAAAGTCAAATGAAAAAGGATAGCACCCCAAATTATAGCTGGAATAAGGATACAAGAATGTGCCAGGGCTAGGGGTCATTTTGTTATTAACATGAGAATGACTAACATTATCAGCCAGACAGTGGACATCAGATAGAAGCCATGGCAGGAGCAGTATGTTGGAAACCCCATGTGTTGGCAGTGATGCTGCTGTCATTTATGTTCTTGCAATGAAGTACTCCTCTTTTAAACACTGGGGTCCTCACTCTGTGTTTAAAGATAAGGCAAAAGCTTCCCAAAAAGTGGCTATTGAATGCTCACAGGCTCAGAAAGTTCAGCCAAATATTTACTGAGAAACACTGCCTGCAACACAAGAGCAGAAAGCTTGTGAAATACAGCTCAAAAGTATTTGGGACCCATAGCACACACTGGAGTGAGAGGTACGAAATTCCTTGTTTTCCATGAGGTTGTGATTGGATCCTTGATCTTCAGTCCTCCAGACTGAAGGGAATGAACACTTATAGGCTGGAGAATAAAACCAGTCCTGTTGATTCTGGCCAGTCAAGCAATGCTCATTCTATTAAGTATCCTGGAAGAGTAGATCTTGAAACTTTTTTCCGCCATTGGGTCCTGAAACATAGATTCATAGAGGTCTGGAATCCCACATAGAAAGTATGAGCACATTGCCTGAACATTTTTTTTTTTTTCAGGAAACCCAGACCATAGCAAGACACATAAGGACAAAGGAATTTTTATCAGCCTGCTCCAAATCATAACCAAGGCAGCACAGCCTGACCTCCTGTTACCAGAGGAAGTAGAGAGGATGCCCCCCTTTCTCCAGAAAAATGTGGGACAAGAAACTTTCTCCCTTTCAAAAAAAAGAAGCAGACACTCTCCTTCTCACTGAGCAGTGAGGTGGCAGGTTTTATTTGGAAATCCTTTCTCAGCTGTGCAGCAAGTCGCCCAGAGCCCTGTGCCTTTCCTGTCCTGCAAGTGAGGTGTAACTGCTCGTCAGCAGGGCTTTACCTTGCAAATCAAATCCCATCGTAAGCTCTGACACCATGCTGCATATGTAGTAAAAAGCAGATAAATTATTATCCAAGCTCTGTACATCCCACTGGAAAGCTACCTTCGGGAAAAGCTGTTCTAGTAGAGATCTATATTAAAGATAGGAAACTATAAATAAGACGTACAGTTACTTCTTGTTCTGTAGATCACTGCAATAAAATTTAGAGACTGGCAAACGTGCCATATGTGTGTGTGCTAAGAAACTAAGAAACATTTGGTTTTCTGTGTTCTCAACCTTTACATTTTCTGGGTCTGAAACCATTTGAGCACTGCTTGGCTGTGTTAAATCATTAGCATGTAGGGAAAACAAACAGTGTTCTCTCTTGGAGACCTGACTCTTGCTTTTGATGTTTTGTGGCTTTTCCTTCATCTGGAATAAGTTATGTGGGCATAAATAACTGCTTTTTTGAGCCTGCAAAAACGTATTGACAAGAATGAACATTCTTACTGGAAAGTGACTGTATTTAGCCAACATGTTAGCAACGACAAGGATGTGAAAGGAACGTGTGACATATACATAAAGAGCTCATAAATAGAACGCATTAATCCCTTGAAATGTTGAGGCTGTATTTTAGAGGTCATGCCAATATATTCACAACTTCATTGTGGCTCAAGAGTGGTTGTTAACCACTCTATTACACAAACTGTAACTGTAGATTTTACTAATGCCCACTCTCTTATTTATGTGACTTAAACTTTCATTCTCAGGTGCCTCAAAAATAATGTGTTTACATTCAGCATCCCTATTTAGAGCTTGCATATTTAATACATAGAATTGTCCATGTCCTGTCTCTTCTCTATTTTTGACAAGACATAAAGCAAGAGTAGTCAGAGTGCCCACCCAGGAAAGGTGAGATCTGGGGCTCAGCCCCAGCAGAGATAAATATTTAGTATGCAATAGTCACATTCAATATTCATGTCTTAATAATTTAATTTCTAAAGGAATGAGAGGCTATAAACCTCATCTTCCATGTGAGTCTTCTAGCAGCCAGGCTCCGGGATCTGCACAGTCCTTTTCTCTGGCTCAGACTAGTTGTAACCTTTTCCACAGCAGCAGATTAGCATTAGCAGGGATAACTTTGGACTAGCTTATCCTGAATACCTGCTCACTTGGACAAGAGCTATGTCAACAAACTAGACAGGGCCAGGGAGTTAGTTTTCCAAGGACCTTATCCATGCACACTTTGGATGTAGCAACTCTGTCTTTGGAGAGGTTGGAGAGTGTAGGTGTGACCTCAGGAGCTGTGCTATGCCAAGTTTTAGATAATTTTATTCATTAATAAAGTCACAGCCATGGCACCCTGGTCTTGCTTACGGATGAGAGTGAGGTTCTGATCCTGCATGTTATCTTGCAGAGGTCCTGATGCATCCCTCACATCTTTGGGTAATGTTGTAAAATTCTTGTCTTTTTCAGCTGTGCTTTGTGACCAGGGCTGCATAATGTGTAGACTTGTCTTGGCTTGAAAAGTCACAAGTCCCTGCTTGTAGGGCCATGAGCCCTGGGAGCTACATCCACTCCTGCAACTTTTCTTGTTTCAACCGTTTTTCTCATTTATTCCATTAACTGTGTCTAAGATAAATCCTTCTTGTGGGAGACCAGATATACCCATGGATTGGGGTAATTTATTCTGTGAATTTTGGACACCCAGTGCAGGGCTGAGGACTCTGTGTGGTGCTGAACCAGGCAGTGTCAGGCACTGCGTTGCTGGGCTCTGCCATGTGTAAGTGCAATGGTGGGTCAAGTGTAAGAACTCACTGCAAACACACTGTACTGACATAAAACGTTTTGAAATATGTATACTCATGATGGAGCTACTTCCTGGTTTTCTTATGAAGAACTAGATGTACATGAAGCACCACAGAGTCCAGTCTGCATTTGGGGTGTGATACTAACATACAATTTCTTTCTATTTCTCCTCTTATTGCATAATCTGCTGCGTATCATTCTGCATGATATCATGATAGTGCAAATGCCATTTTGTTAGACCATCCCCTTGGAAGGAGCAACTCTGTAGATTTCAAAAAGAGCAGGTTTGGTCCATCAGCTAGGCAGATGACAAAACACTGACCACAAGTGGAAGAAGAAACCCATGTCTTATTTAAAATTGAGCCAGAGAAATGGTCTCACACATGCATGCCAAAATCTTGACTGGTGCTTAAAGCTCTGAGTTCACTGGTATGATGGTGGCTGGAGGGAGTCTCTGACATCTCATTTTCTTAACATTATGTTGCATTGCACAATCTGTTGTTGTTAAGATAATACTTCCTTGTGTGGGTTGCAATTTTTTCAAATAATGCTGCAGCTGCAGATGCTACTGGTATATTAAAAACCCACAGGGCCACAAAACCCACTCACACAAATGAACATAATCGCAAAACCCACAGGGTCACAAAACCCACTCAGACAAATAAACATAATCTAAACACCTATGAAGCACTCTCCAAGTTGGTACAAAATTATCTGATCATAGCTGCATTTTGGACCACTAACCAGGTTCTGCTAAAAAGCTGTCTGGCTATGTGTGTCATCAAGAGGAAAAGTTGACTTTGTCTAATTAGCACTGCAGAAGAGAAAACAAAAAGCAGAACCAGAAGCAGCATTTTTAAAGGGAACTGGCAGTCTTCTGGTGTGTACTCAACACTGTGCAAACCCTGACTTAAAGTTCTTGTAATAAAGTTTCCTATTTGTAGTGGAAAAGTAGGATTTATGGTTTGTTTATAATTATGATTTATGATTCATAATGTCATATATTAAGAAAATGAGAGTGTTTCTGAACTCTTAATCTTTTTAACCATTAGATTGGGAAGTTTTTCTAATATGTGGTATTGACCAAAGTTGTTTGCCTATTTGATGATTAACTCCTGAAATCAATTTGGAGCTAACTTACTGTAAAGTGGCTTTGAAAGTAGATCAAAGAAGGATTTCAGAATTAATTTATTGTATTTTCTGTTATGCTTATGCAGAAATCCAAAAAAAGAGGATTTCAGAAGATGAGGGTGATTTAAAGTGAATCGTTGGTAAGATACTACACAGTGTTCACATCTAACAGATAGATATAAGTTGATCTTGCATCTCATTTGCAAGCTGAGGAAAATACATGTTTTCATCACGGCTTCTACATGCAACAATAAAATAGGGACCACATTCCATTGTAAGAAAGTGAGACATTTAATTTGAGGGATTTTTTCTGCTTCTGAAGAGTGGGAGCTAAAAAAAATAGTGTAACTGCAAATAAACCTGCAGTAGGTACTATTAATGATATTACAGAATCTGAGAAAAGTAGGGGTTTTCCAGATAAAAGTGCCTTTAGAATAATGCACTGGCTGACTTACAAAGATCTTTTTCCTACTGCAGTGCTCTCACTGACATCGTAATTTCATTATGCACTGACACATTAAATGAATGTACCTATTGCAAACAGAAACTACCACTTTGATTCTCAGCCCCATGGAGTTAGTTTGAAAACTTACCTCTGAGTGACTTGTATAATCTTGAAAGAAAGTGATGTACTTAAAGAGACCAGATGTCAATCTAAACTTTGAGGCATGGGCTGTTGCACACCAAGGGTGCAGTGGAGCGTGATAAACCTGTGTTTGCATTTCAGATGACATTTCTATATAAAAGGAACACCTATAAATAGTTTATGGAGGGTTAATTAGTGTTACCAGCGTGTCACAGACATAAATAGATAGATACATACACCCCAACAGAAGGCAGCAGGTAGGGATGAGATACTGTTTTAGACAGCCTGTTCACCTGATGGTCTTGCTCCAGCTGGCTACAGCAATTTATTAAAATGTCTATTAATAATGTAGATAGATGTAACCTAAATTTATATACTCCAGCTGACTGCAGCATTCCCTACAGAGGTTTGGCTATATGTTTGGATCACTTCAGTGTGAGCTGGGAGTAAAAGTCAGGTCACCTGACAAGGGCACCAGGGCTGCTGCTGTAAAAGCAGAGTGCAAGTGCCCTGCTGCAGAAATGGGCTGCAAGAGTCCAGCTCCATGAACACAAACATCTTTCAGTGCTCTCATCTGTGACACGGCTTCGTTGGAGCACTGGCTTCTGGTCTCTGGGCTGGTGCAGTATTATGGATAATAAAAATTCATGGGCAATTCATGGAGCTGAGGATGCAGGGACTTCAGTCAGTCTCTGCATCACAACAGCACGGACATATTCTTCCTCCCTCTAACCCAGGTGAGCTGTAGTGTGATACAAGAGGAGAGAGGGGTGATGCACTCACCACAAAACAGCCTCAGACTATCTGCTCCTTTGGGGATAAGAGAGATGGATGTGAGCTGCCCGAGGGTCAGGATGAGCCTGAATCCAGTTTTTCTAGTGTATGCAAAGACACTTGTAAAAGGCAAGAAGAGCAAAGTCTTACTCAGTTTTTATTTGTTTTGAGAGACATTTCAATTCAGAGTTTAATGTCCTCATCTCTGTACCTCCACACTGGACCAGACTGGGCTTTCAAAGTATTTTCAGCCACATCTTTAAGACAAGCAAGATACAGACTTCCCTTACTACTGGGCTGCTCTGGCTCTCCACCCTATACTGCCCACAGCATCAGTCCAACAGTAGTGATGCTCAGCATGAAAACACCTCCCTAAATTAAATACAGTTTCCTTGGTTTCTAGGTGTACTTATTTCCTACATGTCATAGGGTAGGCCTATTAGCTACAGAGAAAGGGGTGTGTGTGGGCATGGGGTAGAGAGGGAAGGGAAATACAGACAGAGGAAAACAGTCTGTGGTAGCCTGGATTGCTGTCCCTCTCCCAGAACACAGCAGCTCCCAATTCTCTGGATTTTTCAACTGAACAAACTGGAAAAATATACTTTTAAATGAATAAAACAATTTTACTCTTTCACAGCAGATTTTTTTCTGGATATTGCTAAAAGTGGTCCTGTGATGTCTACCTACATAATTAACCTCTTGCCCATTTCAGTTTTCCTTTTGTAAGACTGCATCTGCTGCTGATACACATGGCTAGGACTAATCCCATTTAAAATGTTGTTAATTAGAATTTGCCATTGACCTTTCACTTTCACATAGACCGTGGCTTGAAGGAATCTTTTTCACTTATTACATTATAATTCTCCTGCTTTGTGATGGCTGTGTTGTTCCTTTCAACACACCAGCTGAAAAGTTTTCTCTTCTTTCTATAAGATATACTTTGGTTCCCTGCTCCACGGGACCTCCAATCAATCTTTCATTATTTTCTGAGGATTACAGAGAGGATAAAAACAAGATTTTCCTGAGCCTGTGTTTTCTGTGGTACCCTGTTAGAGGGAAATGCAAAGAGTACCAAATCGCAAACGTACTTGCTATCACACGACTCCCTGACTCGTCTTTTGGGAGTCTTCCCCTCCTTCTCCTATCACTGGGGCATCTCGGTGGCTTAGTGGATGGATTTCTTCTTGGAAAAACCTTAAAGCTCCATCTACAGTACATGCTTGGATTTACAACGGAAATTTACAGTAAGAATTGGAGTAAAGAGCCCAATGACAGTGGAAAAATGCACAGGCTGGGGGAAGTAAAGAGGAATTTTTAATTGTTGCTATTTCTTTGCTTCAAAAATAAAAAGGAGGTGCCAATATTTCAAAATGAAAATCAACAGAGAACTTAGCACTCAACACAATATTAAAAAAATCCACACGGTGTTGAAGCACAACAAATTAAGTGGCAGACACTATTCAGAGAAGCAAATAAGTTACTAGGGAATATCTCTGTAAAATATAATTGTAGTTCACAAATCAAGAGAGACTGCTGCTTAAATAAAGCAGCAGGAATTTTTGTCTTTCCAATTATACTATAAAGTGACAATTGTCACCGGAAGAGTCTGGTTTTGGGGAGAAAGAGTGAAGGAGGGAAATGTATTTTGAGTAATCAGCCAACCAAAATTTGAGATACAGTTGCTAGGATCCAGATTTTGATCTCATCATCAGGAATGTGAGTTAGGATAAGAACAGTGGTTTACCTAACGAATCCTGGTGACACTGAAGACTTATCACAGATTTTTATGCCACTGCTACTGTGATCACAAATTGACCACTCATGTTAAAATCCTTAGAAAGAGGAGAGGTTCTCTTCACAATCACAGCAAGCGTCCTGCCCTGCCACACTGTGCTAATTAAGGAAGAGAGCTCTTGTGATGAAATTCTCAAACAAGTTGTGTTGAGCTGATGACAGACAACACAGAGCTTTTTCTCTAGCAAAGCAATGCCTGTTTAGTTTTGCCAGCAACCATCCTGTAAGTACAGCAACTTTTGTGTCTTCAAAGAACAATAAGTAACCTGCATCCATTTGGTGGTTAGGCAAACCTTAATTACTTTGTGATTATCGAAACGCTAACTATCCTTAAGAGACCTAAATGTTTCTCTGGGCAGACTGACTACTCAGCAATAGAGCCAGTACAGTCATTCCAGAGGAAATCATACAGGAAAATCTATATTTTAGGGGACATAATTCATATTTCAAGATTCCCTCTGTACTCCAAACTTTGCTGAGAATTCCCTTTCAGGTAAGGAGCCATTCTACACATGTTCATTGCTATTCTAATTCATGCTTTCATTTAATTTTTAATGGCTAACAGAACAATTTGGCTATCTTCTCTGAATTACTGGTGTAAGCCTCAAGAAGCTCCAGAATTATTGCAGCTCACATCAGCATAAACCTACAGAACTCAACCCTCAGCATCTGAAAATCTATGGCAAGTAATTCAGTTGGCATGAAATGATACTACTTAAAGAATTCAGCATATACAAGATCTCCACAAATGTTTGCGTTGTGACACTTTACATTTCCATATTTGCTTGTATTAATACTTTGTATCAAATAAAATTGCTTGCTCAGTCTTTTATAGTATTTAAATCTCAGTGTGTATTACGTAACTGCTTATTAAAAACACAGGGTGTGAATTCCATCCTCAAGAGATAAAGTGGTTTAAGGTGTGTTCTGTTTTGATCCTATGAAGTTAAATTAGAGACTGCATAACATTTGCAAAGGTATCTAGATGGCTTAGGAATTTACACCTCAGTTATTTAAGAAAAAAGTTATTTGGACCTCTGGTATGCATCCTGCATCCTGTGACATTCACATAGGCACTTTGAAATTTTACCTTATGTCATTCTGACTGACGTTTTGGTGAAAGATCTGTGTGGTATTTGTAGTCCACTGAGACAGGTATGTAGGACACGATTGAAAATGATGCCAAAAATACTGAAAAACCAAAGACAAAAGCCAGACTTGCACCATCTCTGTGAAACAAGACCACTATTTTCTGGCCAGCTGATATGCGAAGGGTGGAGTACTCAGAAAGTGGAAAATCAAAGAAAGATTTCCCAGGGTGGGATTTTCTATCACAAAATTGTCTATGAGTGGAGTAGCAGGACATTCACTGTGTCAGCACAGCAGCACCACCTTGTGTATGTGTGCTCGCCTTACTCTGTGTATTACCTGTAAGGACCTAGTGAGGTTTGCAAGTTTTAAGGTACATCCTGCTGTAGTAGCATATGACATCTTCCATTAAACTCTAGTCAGTCCTAGAGGAACTAAAATACTGCTTACAGCCAGCAATCTTTATGTGCACACAGTATCGGTATGTAGATGTTTCACTCCATCTCCAGGACTGTATTAGGGATATTTTCATGGGGTAGTATATGCATTTCTGCAGAGTTCTGTTATATTCTTACAATGAAAGATGAAACTATTTTTGGTCAGAGTCTGTTGTCATCATAAGGTAAGTTTGATCCATAAGTAATTAATGAACCACTGTACGAAACTTTTTCCAGATTTCAGTACAGCTGGAACAATTTACTCCATGAGTACAGAACTGGGTGTCCATAAGGGTTGGAAGGTGTTTCTAGAATGTGACATAAAACTGTGCTCCTTTTTCTATTTTCAGTACTTTTCTAGTCCAGCTTACACTCTCTACTCTTTACAGACTGAGGACATACCTTAAAGCCCTGTAAAAGCTCTGTTTTCAGAAACAATCAATATGAAAACAGAAAAGCCTAATATGGACAAGACTGAGGACACAGAATGTGATGAGAACTCACACACATTCATCCTGAGAAACATCTTTGTTTCTATTTCTGTAATATGAAATGTGTCTGGTTAATATGTGCTCAGTTTGTGTTTCCCCCCTCAAGAGGATTCCACAATCAAGATTTTGACTTGACAAGGACATCCCTGAGTCATGTGCAGAAGGCAAGAGAGATAACATATTCCTGAGCTTGCATCTAGGGTTTATAACTTATTCTGTAAAAGCTCTTACTTGCTTTGAAGGATAGTAGGTAACAAGGATGCTTAATGTAAGTTGTCTAAAATATTTTGCCAAATATGAATATATACCTTGTAAATGTTGCACCACTTCACTTTGGCACCCAGAACCAATAGCCCTGAACATGCCCTGCATGCCTGCCTTTGTTGCTTGGGGCAGAGGAAACTCTGGAAGAAAAAACTGCTTAAACTGTATTATGAATCACAAAAATAGAAAAGGTATGCAAGGAAGCCCTGCTCCTTACAAATCTTCTCTGCAGGAAAATAATTTTGGGTGACATAACTAGAAGAATGCATATGTAAAAATACGGTCTTAAAGTAATCACACAGCCAGTAAGGGGTTTATCTTCTACCACGATGTAGTTCTCTATAAATTTGGGTACCATACTACTGGTTTCATTACACTCATCTGCCAAATTTTTGACAGTGCTGCCTGCTGCTAAATCAGTATTTGCTGTTGGGCAACACCCTTTGTTTCTTCACATTCAGGCTAGAAACAGATAATACCTCCATACTTGACTGCTTCATTC
This sequence comes from Falcunculus frontatus, assembly GCA_013398115.1. NCBI lineage: Eukaryota > Metazoa > Chordata > Aves > Passeriformes > Falcunculus > Falcunculus frontatus. The sequence goes on along the minus strand of VZRV01002387.1, from coordinate 412,784 downwards.
AGATACCCTACATAAACAAAATCATATTTCTGTGGTGATTTCACAAGGCACCTCTAGAGCTCACAGCTCTCAAGGGAATTAAGTCACAAAAGCTGTTTTGTGGCAGTAAATTCCATTCCTCCTTTGCCCGTGTGGGAACAGAGGTCTTGGAGAGACCATCACGGCACCCAGACCACAAGGCAGGTTCTGTGGCTACCAGCACTGCTCGGCAATAATTCTTGATTGACTTCTGTGTTAAGAAAGTTTTAATCCAAAAGTCTTTACTGTTTTCACAAACATTTACCACTGCATTCAGATGTTTTATGGAGTGCTAGTGTTAAACCCTTGCTGAGCATGAGGCTGGCAAATGGCTGTGCTGGGCTCTGCTCTCTCCCCTGCTGCGACTGCAGATGATCACATCAGAGTTAGTTCCAGTGTCCTGGAGTGGTGGTAGCCAGGAAGCTGCAGTGATGTGGGAAATACTGAGCACATCCTGAGCACACACTTGGGCAGTTAGACCATGCTGATGTCTTAATAGCAGCACTGATGGCTTTAGCTGACTGTATCTAGCTAATTATTAGCTCTGGCTGCAATCCTTGTAGTCACAGGGCTGACTGCTGAACAGACATATCTTACTCAACAGTTCAGCTTTCACCCAGTGAAAGTGGCAGGTTACTACAGACTCTTCTATCAGCAAACTCAAGCCCATTAGACCTCGAAACTCTTCCAAGCTAGTCCATTTTGTCTTTCTGTTACTGAATAAACTCTAATAATGTTATCATGGCAAGGAAAATACAGCCACTTGCTATTAAAGAAAGGGATGAAATTAAATCTACACTAGTCACTGGAGTGGTGAACACGTGTCTGAAAACAAATATTAGGCCTTTCTAGTGAGAGGCAGGTGGTTACCAGGAATTTATAGAAGACATCTCCTTTCATGTCAATATAGCTTCTATTTCTTCTTTTCTGAGCTGTACTGTTGGCTAAAGCTGAAAATGGGCAGTTGTCAGTGACAGATTTAAATTACTATTCTTTCTGTACTGACTCTGAAGACTTTTGACATGATGGATTAAATCAGCAGTGCTGTTCCTCTGATCAAAAATAAACTCAACATCAGGAAAGCCTGTGTATCCTTGTTCCTGTGTTACCCACTCAAGGCCCAGCTCACACTGTTTACTCATGCCCATTTAAACATTGAAAATCACACCCTCCTCAGCTGCAGGCCTTCCTGCAGTCTGCACCACACTTTATATGAGGAAACTGAGCATCCATATAATTAAAAGTTATTCAGAGTCAGCTACAGAAGACAGAGGAGCACTCTGGAGTGTGTCCACTCTTCCTGTGCATAGCAAGAAGCCTGCCTGGCAAGCACTGCTGCATTCCTTGTGTTTGCTTCCTGTGTTGCCTTGGCTGTGGGAGCAATAACCACTACCTCACTGCTTGGCTTGGCTTCCACAAACTGTCAGATTAAAGGTACTCTGACTGCTGGTATATCCCACCATACACAAGGAAACTCAGAAGCACCCACTCCTGTGAGGTTTTCTAGCTAGTTTTCAGGCTCCACTCCACTGTTTTACAGCAGAAAGCATATAATGCTGTCACAAGTGCTGAGGACTGGCTTCTCTGAGTCAAGGAGTTTAGAAATGGCCTGTTCTTGAACCCCAAAAACTCCATAGTAGTTGTGATGCTATTGACCAAAATGAGTTTCTGAACCTTATTTCATTGATACCCTTCATTCAGGCAGCATTGCTAAATACAGAACCACTTCATCCTGCAACAATTGCAAATGTAGATAAACTCTGAAACTATTTCCAGAAGTAGGAAGGTCCAAAAGATAGTAGCTAGTTAGCCTTGATGAACACAAAATCACTCCTGACCAACCTGGTAGACTTCTCTGACAACCTGACTAGCTTGATGGACAAGAGGAGAACAGTGGATGTTGTTTATTTTGATTTTAGCAAGGCTTTTAACACTGTTTCCCACATCATTCTTATGTTGCAAATTAATGGAGACTAGATACATAGATAAGTGAGATGGACTGAAAACTGGCTGAGCTGCTGAGCTCAGGGGTTTGTGATCAGCAGCACAAAGTCCAAGCAGTGATCAGTCACTATTGGTGCCTCCCAAGGGTCAACATTGGGAAAAATACTGTTTAATAACTTCATTAATGACCTGGATGAAGGGACAGAGTGCATCTCACAAAGTTTGCAGATGATGCAAAACTGGGAGGAGTGACCATTGGAGCAGATTCAGCCTTGACAGGCTGGAATGCTGGCCAGTGAGGGATCTCCTCAAGTTCAACAAAGGCAAATGGCAAAAAATACCCCAGGCACCAGTACATGCTGGGGGCTGATCAGCTGCACTGCACCTTTCCAGAGAAAGGCTCTGGGGTCCTGGTGGAGGTCAGGCTGACCACGAGCCAGCAATGTACATGAGCAATAATTTTACTGCAGAGAGTTGCACTACCCAGGAATCTTCCTGGTCTCTGCTTAATTTGCTGGAACAGAGGCTGTCCGCTATGCCAAACATGCCATGTCTCGTGAAATATTTCTTATGCTCATGGTTGATCACCTGCTTGAAGTGTTCTTTACTAGGAAAGAGTGTATTACTATCTAATAAAAAGTCATGGCTTTCTAAAAATAAAAAAAGATGCACAACAAATGCAGTTTTGCCAAGGGACGTTCTTCCTTCACTGCTAATATGTCTTCTTTGGAATAATTTAATCTGTTCTTTTGTGCACAAGGGAAAATTCTGAGTTCCTTCCAAAACTCCCCTTTGTATATGAAACACTGTAAGACATATATAGGCCATGTCTTAAATTTTTCCAGTTCCCAAATTTCTGTTCCTTCTCCTCTGCAAACTTTTCTATGGCAAATTAGGAATAAGCTTCCTGTAAGAGAAGGATAAGCCTGGAGGAAGACTGGAAACAGAAATGAGCTGCCATCAGGACACTTTATCTACCCACAGTCCTTTGTTTTTCTCTGAATTGAGCTAAGGAACAAAACACAAGATACCATGGGCTAAATTAGTGGTCCTTGTGGCCAACTGCACCCACAAGGCACAGACCCAGTATGTCTTTGGTAGAGAGTAAGGGAAAAGGCCAGTCTGAACAGAGGGTCCATAGATGATCAATCCTTTCTGTGTGAGTCTCCATTATTCTCATACCTACCCTCCTGTGATACCCTGGAACATCTTTGGTGGCTTTGGATGTCTAGATCAGGCAGCTGTATTGCTTGCTGGATGTGGACCATGAGAGGAGTCAAGAGACAAACAAGGCCTGGTGCCATGTGAAATGTCTGAGACATCTGCATAAGCTGGCAGGTTTGTCACAGGACATAGGAAAACCCACTCTTCCCTAGAAGGGCAGGTGTAGCTCACCTGGGGTTCTCTAGGGTTTCTCAAACACATATGTGGGCAACTGGATCCTACTCCCAGTATTTTTTTCAGAGGCAGAGAGTGCTATTGGCAATCATACAGCTGGTTGCAAAACGAAATTTGTCTTTCTTTTTTCTCTACTGTAATCCCTCGTCAGCTAGTGGTGTCTCTACAGGTAATATCTGCACGAGCATGTGTCATCTTCCAGGGTATCTGCAAAATCTTTGCTTTGGCTCTTCTGTCACTTACTTAGTGGTAGCTTTTTCTATTCCCCACCAGCTGGCTGGAGACCTTCTGGGAGAGAGAAGAGGGAACAGAGGGCAGAGCAAAGTTGTGTGTTTATGGTATAAATTGCTATGAACTGCTGGATGAAACAACACTTTGTAACTACAGAAAGGCCTGCTGCTCACTCACAAGTGCCTCATAACTGAGCACATGGATAATGAGTGCCACTGTGCTGCCAGCCACTCAAACGAAAATGGGGACTTAACGTGGAAAAAAAAAATTAAAATAATTATAAAAGAATTGCCCCCAAGAAAGGCATTTGGGGGGAGCACAGATGCAGAGCTTTGCTCTGATAGGGAGAGTACTCCTCTGCAGACTCCCCTGCCACACTGTGGTTCAATCAAGTCATTCTCCTCAAAGTGTTGATTTCGTTGTTTCTTTTTTTTTTTTTAATTGCACGTATTTGGAGAAGACACAGGTAACTGAGGTGCTCTTTTGTGGAATTGGCAGAAAATCTCATAAATGAGCATTTCAAAGTCCAAACCATGACAGTAGAAATCAGTGACTTCATGTCCTACCTCTTCCCTTCTGGCCATCTCTGCTTCATCTGCAATATATGATTTGCCACCTGTCCTTTTCATTTTCAGGTTCTCTTGTCCTAACCTAATGAAATGACAGCACCAGATGCCTTTTAGTCTCCTTAAGTGGTATCCAAAGCTGCATTTTAAAGAAAAAGACCCTATATTGGGTCAAAACTGCTATAATGATGATATTTTAATTTAGAAAATTGCCATCTGTAGTAACTTGCTCTGTGCTTTGTACTTTAGTTTGCATCACCAAATGCAAAATGTCACTAAATACTTTTCCTTTTTTCCTTGATTTTCTTTTTTAAAATCTTGCTTTGAATTTCAATTCATTTTGCACTGACATTTCAAAGTGGAAGATGGACACCAGTTTCAGTACTATAGCTATAATTTACTCTGGATGCTGTTACCGATTCCCCATATCAGAAACTTGGTTTCAGAAAATACTTCAGGGCTTTACATTTGCTGTGCACGCTTCTTGCCTGTGCAAGAGTTACTGATACCCATAGGATTCCTCACAGGGCAGAAATGTGCACTCACAGCACTGCTAAGGAAACCAGTGGCAGACACAGGCCTTGCTCTTCAGCATGAGAAGAGTAAGATTTCGTTTGTTTCTTCTTTGTTTGCAATTCCCTTCATGGTTTGCATTGTTTCAAATCCTTCATTTAAGCTGTAGTCAAAACCTCAGGACAAAAACCTTATTCACAAGTCAAATGAAGGGATTTTTCTCTGGGGACTGCGCTCAAGTTACGGTAGAACTGAGGGAGAAAATATATTGATACTTAACTTCTGGAGCCACTCAATGTTATTGCTGACCTTATCTCTCACAGATTTGTGCTGTGCAAAACCCCACTGACTACTTTTGTTCTTCGTTGGCATAAAAAAATGCTGCAATGGTTTTTTACTTCCCCGTCATTTGTCATCTCTTGCCTCCTTTCCACCCCCTGAAATCCATCCTTTCCCTATCTGTCCAAACCAGTAACATGCCTATTCATCTCCTTTCTCAAGGGCACTAGATTTTCAAATCAGCCTTTTCTTGCCTTCCTCTAGATCTGGACAAAAATGAATAGCTTAATTTAATGGAAAAAAAAAAAAAAGAAAAAGAAATCTCTTCATTCGTTTCATTCCACATTTGAATGAATAAAATATGTACAGCTGAAGAAAACCATAGAAGTGGCATGTTAGGCAGACAATAGCCCTGTTGCAGCATACCCACGTTCTCAGGAAAAGCCTGTACCTGCTTGGCAGGATTCAATGCTCATCCCATAATAATAGAGTTGCTGATGTGCTGGGAAGTGGCTGGAATTTGGGTCTTAGTATGTGACTACCATTCTTTGTCTTCTGTTGTGATAGTCTTTCCAAACTGTGTAGAGAAGCCTAAGTTAAATGAGATGAAGGTAGGCCATACATTAGACAGATGGTTTGGGAAAGAGGCCAGTCTACTGTGTATTTAAGCAGTGCCTAACAACTTATTTAAGTCCTGTGCAAGAGTGGAGGGAGGTTTGGAAGTGCTGTGTTAGCACAGATGACAGGAATACACACAAGAGCTGACATAAACATACCACATTTAGGTTTTGAGATCTCTTCTGGGGTAATCATGGCACAGTATCTGAGAAGAAATATTCATCCGTGACAATTTCAGAATGTTTTAGACAACTGAAGTGTGAGATGATCATCCTAACCTCTCATTACATGCTCTTCTTTCCACAACCACGAGCATATTATACTCCTCACATATGTCTTAAATCACACTACTTTGAATAGATTTACGATTCATGTGTGATGTGGTGTGATGTATATACACAGACAATGTAACCTTTCCTTTCAATACAAGATTCTAAAACAGGTGGCTTATACTGGAAGCTCAAACACATTTTTAGTATACAGATCTGCACAAGTGGTTCTGCTTAAAGAAGATGAGCTGAGGATTTAGATTTATTTTCACATTTATCAGGTACATTTTGTAAAGGTCTCTTCAGAAATTCTCTGCAAATGCAGTTGCTTTTTCTAAGATAAAGTATAACAACTAATTGGATGTCTACAAAAAAGTCTTTGAATGCAGATGAAACCACAGTGACATGAACCCTGACTATAAGTAATTAATTGCAAAATAACATGACAATTGTCCTGTCCAAGACTGCATGCCAGTAAGTGCTTAAACAAGGGAGATCTGCATCTATTTTTTTCCTGGTCCTGTAAATCAGTGGTTCCTTCACTCAAGACCAGAGTACACTTTTCTTTCCACACAAAGTTAGAGTTAAAATGCTTTAATGAGGTTGTTGGAAGGAGTCCTACTGACTTCAATGGATTTGGGGTCAAGTTTCTTGACCCTGGACCAACAAAGCATTTCTAGGAGACTTTTTATATGTTCAGATACATATTGAGGATAGCTCTTTGAAGGATTTTTTAGATTCAGGTTTCCAAAGGCTATTCTATAATTCATACTTGTTTATGTTATGTTACCGCCTCAGAGTTCTTGTAAAAATACAGGTTTTGACTGATGAAGTCTCTACATCTACAGAACAAAAAGTCCTCACTGAATTGATTGAAATCAAAGGCCAAGAACATATCCCACTAAAGGACCCCACTGACAACTGAATTCTTTACTCTGTCACATGTTATTTTGCCCAAGCACCAAAAGGATCTTGTTTCAGTCTGTGTGCAAGAGAAGACTCCCTTGGACTTCAGAATAGTAGACAACATCTGTAAATCCGTGACAATTCTTCCATATGGCCATATACCATAAAGTCACTAAAATGGCTGCCTCTCCACAGTGTGAAAGGGATGGATTTCATTAAAAATCAACCAAAGAAAATTTTAAATTTATGTGTTCACATTAACAATCCACAAAAAGGAACAAAACAGACGAGGTCATAGACCTTAAATCTCCCTGTAGTTTGATTAGCCCTGGTTAATGGTAATTTCAGCTTGGTTTCATTTTTTGCAGTAGTTCAATGGCATCAGACAACACAGAAAAAGGGGGCAGAGCACAAAGACATCTCTGCACAGGTCACGAAGTAAAATTACTAAGGGAGCAGAGATGTGCCTCACTTATGTTTTTAGTGTTAAATTCAAACCTGGGAATCTCAGTGTGTGTTCAGCCGTGACCGGGAAAGCTGAAATCACCCCAGATCCATAAGTGTGGAAGGATATGTTAGGTGAGATACACCATTCAGTGCATTCATGGGGTGCTTGGTAGTTTATAGTATACGATATAACAGCACAGCTTAAGATCACTCCCACTGTTGCCATATTGCCTATTAGGCAGAAGCTTCCTAAATCACCTCTCACTGAGAGTTTTACACATATCTGTGCTCCCTCCCAGTCAGTCTTAGGGCAAAACCAAAATGGTGAGACTCCACAAAAGGATATTCTTCAGCACAGAAATTAAGATATTCGCTCCCACATTGATATTCAAGAGTTCCTGACCAACTTCTCCTTCAGGGGCTTGAACATGCACTATATCACCTGCCCATCTGACTTTGCTAACCTAGCAGTGAGGCTTTTATCAGCCCATTCTATTCATCATTGTTCCATTCTCCTCTTCCAGGGGATTTCAAACATTTTATATGAAATTGCTATTAGATCAGAGAATGTAAACTGCCTTCCCATTTCTTCTGTTCTTCAGGTGTCCTTTACACTAATCCCACACTCCAACCAATGTGCGTTTTTTGAAGAAGGTGTAGGTCACAGAGAACTTGCTCCAGCAGATTGCCAGACTCCAAGGAGACATGGAAGACTTGACGGGAATGAGGTGTCTGCTACTGAGAGATATTGCACTGGATGTACAGTAGCATATGCCAATAATCTGTCCCAGGCCAATAAAACAAAACGCAGTAACTTTGTCTGGAGAATTCAGGCATACATCATGCTAAGACCTTGATGTATTCCAATGCTTAAGGCATGTGAGAAATGAGTTTAAAACCCCTCTAGCAGAAGAGGAATTCTACCCATGTTGCTCAGAAATGCTGGCTAAAATTTCTGCTGCATAGTGAAACAAATACTGCAGGCAATGTAACTCTACTATTCTGTGTATAAGATTCAGTTGCCTCCATATAAGTTTCTGGTGCTATAGCAAATGCTCGGGGTTATTCTACATCCTTCCCAGGTGGCATTCCAGAGATGTCCAAGTCTCCCAGAGATTATTTATCAAATTTTTTCCCATGTAGATGTCATAAATATCAACGGACATATAAAATGGTGCTGAAATAATTGAAGACTATCTTCTTATCTTTTGAGATTAGACTGTTGCAGTTACCTAACAACTGGACAGTTTTAGGGACATACGTTCTTCATTGGGGTGAGGAAGGAAACAGTCTTGTCCCAAAGCTTGGATCCAGTTTTGGTAAGTTTCACCAGAGCCGGGAGTTTCATGGGCAACAGGGTACAAAACCAGAATCATCAGTGCTGCACAGTCTTCTGATGTGTAAATCAAAGCAAGCTCAAAACAATCCCCCAGGAGTGGCAGGTAAGACATACTCTCGCTGAGGACTGTGAATTTTAGGGTGTTCCATTCATTTAAGGGCAAATCATGCCTTTTATACATATATCACATGCCCAGGAGAGCACACAGAAATGCAGGCAGGGAGCTGTTACTGATCAGAAGATTAAATTTAAAGTACAGCCTTATTTCTTTCAACAAAAATATTATTTTTTTTCAGAGGCTGACTTCTTTCACTTTCTCATATTAACTTTTAAGGACAGAGGACCTAATTCTGAGTACATTAAAGGAGGTGTGAATGAGAAATAATTTGACTGGGTAGAATTTTGTTACACTTACACATCAAAGTCACAATTTTTTCTGAAGGTCTTGCTCTTGGGTTCACATTCAATTGAACACATGTAGCTTTTGAAATACAGAGGAGCTGAATAAGCCTTTTAAGCAAATCCAGAGATTACTGAAATGGTCATTAGACTATATCAGGGCACAAAAAATTCTTTTTTTTTATGTGGAGAAATTCTAAATTACTAAAATTAATACAAGATGTTCACAGGGTTCTCTAGTCACAACATAATGAGTCATACACTCAAGCAACTCGGCTGGTGTGTCTAACATAACTGCCCTTCATTACTGTGACACCATTATTATATATAATTGTAACAAGACATCAACATTGGCACCAGTGTTTGCTGCAGATAAGAACTTCAGCGGATCAGTTAGATATGCTTCAAAGAGCATAATTGCTGCCCTAGGGTTACTTTAATCTACACATTTTTGTGTGTATATGAAATTGTTTTTTCGCTTCTGCTGAGTGAAATGTGTAAGTCATTTCAGTTTAGAGTACACTTTACATGTACATGGCACCAGATTTAAATGTTTCTGAAATTCCATAGCATTAAAGGAAACATGTTCTCCTCAGTCAATTAGTCCTTGAGCTGGATTCTCAGTTTCTTCACCACTTTTTGCAGGGTAAGGTAGCCTTTTGAGGAGTGGCTGAAGAGAGGCCTAGGCAGTGGCTTACTAGTCCTGATATTTTATATTCCCCTGTGAGGAGAATTACACTGCAATTGTAAGTGGTAACTAGATGGGGGGAGGATATAAGAGAAACCTGGGTTTGGCAGTTCCTCTAGGGGAGGAGCAACATGGATGAAGATGGCTGAAAAGGGGATGATTCAAGCCTTTTCATCAAGAAAGCAGAATATGGCAGCTTCAAGGATGCGGGATGAATATATTGTTTGATTTTGACCCAGTGCCAAACACCACACACCTCAGCTGTTCAGGGAGCACTTGAACTTCTGAGATGGAGAGCCATGGTCAGCTTCTGCTCCTCTTTGCCCTTTTCCCCCTTGCCCTGCACTGGACATAGGTTTTGAACCCCAGTAACACATGTGAGGACCTCCAAGCTGCAATTGAAATAGGTGAGGGAAGCAAGCCAGATTCCAGTCCTCCTCTTTCCTAAGACTGCCAAGGTGTCCATGCAGCCTCTCCAGCCTTTCTTCATCTGAGAGATGCTCCAGTCCATTAATCACCCTCATGACCTTTCACTGGCCTCTCTCCAGTGGAGACACAGCACTTCAGGTGTGGCCTCACCATTGCTGAGGAGGGGGCAAGGATTCTTTCCCTCAGCCTGCTGGCGACACTCCTCCTAATACAGTCCAGGCTGTCCTTAGCTTTCTTTGCAGGAAGGACATGTTGTTGGCTCGTATTAAATTTGCTGTTGACCAAGACCCCCAGGTCGTTTCCACAAAACTCCTTTGCAGCCAGCTGCTCCCAGCATGTGCCACTGCCTGGAGTTGTTCCTGCCTGGGTGCAGGACTTGGCACTTTGTCTTGTGGAACTTTGCCAGGTTCCTGTCAGCCCATTTCTCCATCGTGTCCACATCCCTCAGGATGGCAGCATGAGCCCCTGGTGTGTCAGCCACACCTCCCAGTTCTGTGCTGCCAGCAAACTCTCTGAAGGCACGCTCTGCCCCACCATCCATGAAGGGCAGAATGAGATGAAAAGAGTGCTGCCAAGGATGGGCAAAAAGGGGGACTTTCCTTAGAGAGAGTGGGGCAGGAGAGCTGTTCAGCAGTCCTTCAAAGACATTTGCAATCATGGGAGGAAATTGTATTTGGATAGTAAATCAAAGTTTCAGAATTCTTTCTTTCTGCCCCATTCCTTTTCAGTAAGTTCTGCTTTGGTTTTCAGAGTGCCACCTTCTCAGCTTAGTGCTATTTGTGTCTTCCTTTCTCTTCTGCCTTTCTTTGCCTGTTCTGTTTCTTTCATAGTGTTTATCTTTACCCGTGGCAGCTCCCAGCCAAAGACCCTCCCCTGATTTTTTTCCCAATCCAGGTGCTAAAACAACCCTTGATTAAGTTATGAAGACTGGTTGTGAAATGTCATAGTAAGATCTTGCTTCTCTTGGGTTTCAGCCCCATCAAAGCTTTGCCTTAAAGGGCAGGAACATTTTTCCTTGCTGGAAACTGGAATTCCAGAGCACTGCAGTGTGTGCCATGGATCCCAGAGGGGAATTACCGAGGCTCCTGGGGTGCTGGTTCTGCCGTCCCTCCCAAGGGAGCTGTGCAGGTGCAGGTGACAAGGTCCCAAAGCTGTGTGGGCTCCCAGAGCAGAGAGCAAAGGTTTGTTTGCTGGACATTTTCAAGCACATTCCCAGCTCAAAGCAGAGGGAAGAAGAAAAGGGAAGTGAGTAGTTGACAGAATCACGGAATGCTTGTGGCTGGAGGGGACCCTTCCCAGGTGTCACCATCCCATTAGGGAGAGATGCCTCTGCCCAAATGAAGGTGCAAATGAGACCATATGAGGACAACATATGGATTTTATTTAATAAGAAAGGGGAGGTAGGAAGATAGAAAGAAATAGGAAAGAGGTCTCAGAGAGAAAGAGAGAGAGAACAGAAGATAATCAACTGGAATTAGATGATCTTTAAGGCCCTTCCCTTCATTCTGTGATTCTAGAAGATGTGTGGATATGTATTTTAATTTGACATTATTACTACTACTACTACAACTACAATTTCATCTTCATCTTCTTTATTACTATTATTTCTTTTTCATCTCAGTCATTCTTATTCTTCTTATTCTTCTTACTGTTTTTCTTCTTCTAACTCTTATTACTAATTACTACTATTATTTCTTTTTCTTCTTCCTCTTCTTCTTCTAAGTCTTATTCAACTTACTATTCTTATTCTCAACTTCTTCTTATTATTCTTATTCTATTTTTATTGTTATTATTTACTAATATCATTTCTTCCCCTTCATCATCCTCTTCATCTTCTTCTTCTTTACTACAACTACTTTTTCTTCTACCTCTTTTTCCTCTTATTCATGTTCTTGTTTTCATTGTTCTTATTTACCTTATTATTGTTATTGTTATTCTTTTCCTTATTATTATTATTTACTTCTACTATTTCTTCATCATCTTCTTCTTATTCTTCTTCTTATTCTTCTTCTTCTTCCTATTCTTCTTCTTCTTATTATTATTCTTTTTTCTTATTCCTATTCTTCTTATTATTCTTCTTTGTTTGTTTCCAGGCACAGGCAGCCCGTGTGGCTCCCTCAGGACGCTGGGCAGGCTGCGGGCCAGCCGCCCTCTTGTGGGGCCCGGGCCGGTGCTGGCAGCGGGCTCTAATCCTCATCCTCGGGCAGTGGCAGCACACAAGGGGAGCAGAAGAAGCTGCACAGCAGCCACAGCGCCAACCTGAAGTGGGACGGACGCTTCTTGCGGGGAGCCTTGGCTTGCAGCTGGGGAGCTGAGCGCCTGAAGAAGCTGTGCGGGGCAGGGACCGTGTGCTCTGTCCTTGCCTGTGGCACCTGCTGCTCAAAGGCGGGAAAAGCCCAGCGTCCTCTGGGGGCTTGGGCTTGCAGGTGGGGAGACAAGGCACAGAGAGGCAATTGGGGGCACAGCTCAGATGCCTGGCACTCAACCCAAGCCTCCCGAGGCACAGGTACCGGGAGCCCGTCTTCTGCAAAGCGTGCCAGTCTTTGCTCCCTGTCTCCTTCTTCGGACAGCTCGAGGTCACTCAGTTCCTCCCAGTCATCCTCCTCCCTCAGCAAGGGCTTGACCCCAACGCTCTGGACGCTCACGTGCTCCCAATTGTCCTGAGCGAGCTCGTTGTCACCATCGTCTTCCCAGTTGGACTGGACGGACCGTCTGTTACCATTCCCTTTGGAGAACTCTTGGCCAATAGATTCTTCCCAGTCAGATGGTTCTTCGTAGCCTTCGACATCTCCAAAGGAATACAGCTCTGGGTCCCTGTATTCTTCCCAGTCAGAAAGTTGTTGGTCTTCCGGCCAGCTGGGCAAGGAGTTGGGTGGCTGGGAGATGGGGTTCGCCTTGTCCTCCTCCATCTCGGACATCCTCTAGCGCAGAGGGATCTCGGTAGCTGCTTCGTCCTGAGAGAGCGGCTCTCCTGGGACTGAGCACCCCAGGGCTCTGTGCCCCTTATATACCCCTCTGGCAGGGCGGGGCTCTGCCTTGTCACAAGGGCCTCTGGGCGTCACCATGTCCCGCATCACCAAGGGCCTGACACAATGCGCCTGTGTCACAAAGGGCCACCCCCGGCACCCCTTCAACAGCCAATCCTACTGGAAGTGGCATGGAGCAGCCCCCAGCCTTGGGCACTTGGAGGCCCTGATGTGCCCAGAGCCCTGTGAGCCTTTGGACACGATCCCACAGGACAGCCCGAGCCCCACACTGCAGAGCCCTGGCTTTGGAGGGTGGGCTGTTGGGGGCATGAGCAATTGGCCAGATGGACTCGGCCAGGCAGCAGTGGGCAGTGGTTGCGTGTCCAGGTTCAGGCTGGGGACAAGGGGTGTCCCTCAGGGTCTCCCTCCATGCTGGGAGCAGAAGGGTGTGTGGGTAAGCAGCTGTGTGCAGAGCACTGGGGTTGCCCTGTGCGTTAGCAATGACAACACTGCAGCTTCGTCCCACGTGTGGAGCGTCTCTTGGGATGGTGTGGGGGGTCTGCTCTGCCACTGCTGGGGAGTGGAGATCACCTGGGCGTAGAGGAGCACTGAGCACCAAGACATCCAGAAGTGTCTCCTCACTTACCTAATGTTCTTGCCACAGCCAGAGCTGGGTGTGAATGTGGAGGGAAGTAAGAAAATGCCCAGTCAATGAAGCAAAAGATTCTGGTACTCAGTAGGAAAGCTACGTGGAGGCTGGAACTCACTATGGACTGAAGTACGGAGGCCAGGAAAGAGAGATGGAAGATTTCAGTCCTGTTAACTGATACTAAAAGCTGCCCAAAGAAATAAAAGCAGTCTTGGCAAAATGTGAGATGCTGGAGTTGTATCTGATGTGACACAAAGGAAGGAGAGACAAGAACAAGCATTCATTTGTGCATCATTTGTGATGCTTAAGCCCTGAAGGTGAGCTGCACCTTGCTCGGTACCAATGGCCCACTCAGCTGAACACCAAAATGCAGTTTTCTCTCTGAGGTGCTTTGGTGTGTTACATCCTAAACAGGCCAGTCTTTCTCCATTGCACAATGAAGAAGTGAGAAGCATGCAGCAGTTTCAAGACTGGTGTTTTGTTGACAATATAGGCTTACAGAAAGCTCCAAAAATAATTGCAGAGAAATTTACTTTCCCTGTGTGTAATAGGTCACTATGGTAACTTGGTTCTGACTTACTGCAGTAGTCCTCTTTTGGAGGAAAGTCAACAAGCTCACATTTATTTGTAGCCATCAATACAAAAAGTATTTCTGAGACTGAGTCGGCCTAACATATTAGCAAGTTTTTACCGGCCTAAAGCCTATTAATTTGTACATCTCCAGCTTTTCGGGTACAGGGAACTCCAAAAAAACAGAAGGCATTTATTACTTTATCCATGATACAGGTTTAGCAGGTATTGGCATTCACGCCTGTGCACCAGTGGGCTGCATTTGGTACATACAGCAACTATGTGCTGCTGCACTTGTGAGTGTGGCTTTCAGAAGAAGAGAACAGGTTTTAGGGAACCATTTGAACCATCTTTCCTTAGAGAATTAGTAAGATGAATACATGGAAACAGGAAAACTAAAGAAGTGTAACTCATTTTGTATCAAATATCAAACTAATAATTCAGGTTTGGGACTTTGCTGGATGCTTTCTCTGTAGCTGGAGAGTTTAATGCAATATACATCCACATGTGTTACCACCTTGGATCTTCAGGCAGTTTTGTGCCATTCTTCCACAAGGCAGTTGGTTTGGGGGGGCTAATCTCTGTATGGCACCTTATGACAGGCAAGAGAGAAACTTTTGTTTTCATTTTTGATTTTCTTTTTTTCCATATATCTAAAATGAAAGCAAGTTGTCTGGAAAGCACAGATCTGCTAATTGTCTCTCAATATGTCATCTGTTTCCTCAGAGCAAAACAAATATGCTTATTTTTATTAAGAAAAATGAATATAGTACCATAATGTTGTCAGAAATAGTACCACAATGGTGTCAGAAAGTGGGACATGGGTTTAGGGGAGTCCCAGAACTTTTACAAGCATCATAAATATCAGGCTGTGGTTAGTTTTCTGTTGGGTCTGAGTACACAAAACTATCTTTGAAACTTTGGGCAGATATGGTAGAAGAATGGAGAGAGAAATTGAGAGTCTTTGAATATGGGCTTTTTAACTTCTATGTGACGTCCCTGTCTCAGCTTTAGGTTGTGCAGTAAAGAGCTCACAGTGGGTCTCAGTGTGTCCAACCTTGTCCATCTGAGTGGGGAACCAAGCCCAGACTCTGGGACCTTCCTCGTAGAAGCTGCACCTAATCTCCTTCCAGGCAGCAAAGAAGTTTCAATTCACAAATATTTCAGGAAAAAAACCCCAAACAGACAAGAAACAGCAACAAGAACAAAACCCAAACCAAACAGGTCTCTGTCAGCTAGCTCAGTATTTGTTCTGATTAGTACAGAAATTCTCATTGCTCAAGCTGACGTTCAATTCCCTTTTCATATGTTTTTATCTATTCAGTGCCCTCCTTTCCAAGGCTGTACCAGGATGTCCTTGCAGCATCACTGTTCACTTATTTTAAGGATCCTTATGTGCATCTGCATAAGTATTTCAAGGGCATTCACTTCCAGCAGAGACTAGTGGAGTCATTTGTCTGCTACATTACACATCAACAAATGCTAAAAAACCCAATTTAACATTATTTTGGCTGACCCTTAAATACAGATTGCCTCTGCTTTACAAGAGATGAAAAGGGAATTATCCGAAATAAATGACTTGCAGGAAAATGTTTGGAACAGATCAGACCACTTGCGGCAGTTTTCATCCTGAGGGATGCCTGTCAGTTGTCTTATAGACGATGTGCTTTTAGAAAGAAAAAGATATTTGGCACTGGGACTCAAGTTACAAGCTCTGAGCTGAAAAAAATCCAATAGCACAAAAAAACATTGAAGCAAAAGCTGTGAATTAATTGCAGAATGAAAAGCAGGCTATAGACATAAAGACTTCTCTCCTACTAGCGTGTTACAAAATACAGTAATAGAAGACTTTAGACATAGCTGTGGAAGAGATTGTGTTTTTATCGTGTGTTTGTGCAGAATTGGCACAATAGGGTTTAATCCATGGTATATACTCAGAGATTGCATCTAGGCTCAGGAAGTCCTATAGGATCCTAGTCCTCTGATTTTCCAGGTCAAGGAACCAGTAGAACTCATTTTAACACCCTTCTGCCCTGTTTTCCAGGGCTACTTTTTCCTGGAAATACAGGTGCAAGGAGGAGAGGGTTGGAAAATAAAGATAGATGGGATCTGGATGAGCCCTGGACATGTCCCTGCACCATGGATTAATTCTAATGTACACATAGCTGTATGGAAATACAGACCTCCACTGCATATGGAGTTAGAAAAGCAGGAGTTTCCAAGGCCTGTACTGAATAGGCATTAAATAGTAAAAAATTCAGTTATACAAAAAAATCTACTCTGTAATTTCAGGAAATACCTGAAATCCATGTAAGAGGACAGAAGGTCAGGCTTGCACTTTGGCAGGGCTTGTAAACTACACTGAAGGATAGGACACATGTATTGCTACAGCAACATTAGGGCAAGTAAATCCTGTGTCCTGTGACTTTGAATATACAGCTCCTGTAGACTGAAGGCAAAAATCTCAGATGGAGATCCTTCTCAGAAGGAGTCTAGAGAGCCATGGCTTGGAAGAAAGTTCTGTGGCATAGGTACATAACTCTATTTACAGACTAAACCTCAGTGGTACAATATCATATACAGGGCAGCAGTGGCCTATCTTGTTTTGGACCTGGTACTTTTTAGTATTTTGACTAATGGCCTGAAAGATGAAGGAAAACATGCTTATTAAATCAACAGATGGTAACAACCTGTGAGGGATAGCACACCTAGGGAAGGGCAGAACAGACACCAATTTCATTCTGTATCTCAGGAGTCCCCACAGGAGAGGTCCTGCACCACACAATGCCATCATCATGTGTGTGTGGAGACCCCGAGGCAGGTTTCATCCAGTCACTAGCAACAGCAGTGGCAGTGGTCAGTAGAGCTGCTGGGTGCTGACATGGTCATGACTGCTACAGCCCCTTGTACCCTGGTAAGCCATGGGGATTTGCGAGGCAATGGGCACAGAGACAGCGTGTGCACTTAAGGTCACCACAAAAAAACCTTGGTCATCTAAAAGAGATTTAGCAATGTACAGTGTGGAAATAAATCACAAACTGAGATGTGCATACAAAGGCTGCTAGCTCAGACATGACCTGCAAGGACTTCCACAGCACTCCAGTACTTCTTTTATTTCCTTTATTGCTTAACTCACTAAGCTGTACTGTGATCCACTTCAACAATGGAAAAAGGGCTACCTACCTGAGTTCTCTCTCATTTTTATGTTTCCTGGAAATGTCTAGAAAGCAAGGAAACTGACGCTTTAATATGCATGGAAATTTATGAAAACAATAGCATTTCATTTCCTAATATAATTGCTGAATTGATTTGCGTATGCAGTGAACTGCTCTGATTTTCTTAGCGGCAATAATAAAGCAGTGTCTGCAGTAATTTAGCAGGTGTTTGCAGCTACTCTGAGTGTATGTAAAAGGTTACCACTTTGATTTAAAAGGTTCATTCAACCTCTTCTTTCACTTTGCAGAAGTCTAATAGAAGATGAAAGGTTCAAGGTAATGAGAACAAAGCACATTTGAATCCAGAATATAATTTTTTCCCAGAAAGCCTGAGGGTTTTTTCATATCTTTAGAACATTCTGGTAAGAGTTGCTTCTTTCTTGCTTTTTCCTTTTCCTAATATCTAACTCTGACTATCTTGAAAATTAAATTTACATTTATGGCTGTACTATTTCTCAAGTGTATTCTAGTAAAGTCTTATTTTTGTTCAAGAGAGACAAAAGACATTAACTTCAGCATGAAACAGTTGTTATTTCCCATTCTTCCATTCCCCTTTTAAATAATTCTAAATGAAGAGCTATGTCAGATTGATACATATAGGTGAATGAAGCCATTAAGCTCTGCCTTTCTTGATAGATTAAGACATACTTTTCTAATATGAAGCTGAGGGCACTGTTTATGATAATAGAGAGGGTCACACTGAAGGTGAATGAGACGGGAAGTTAGTTACTGACACCGCTCCACAGACTTTTCTGGTGTTTCTCTCTGGTGAACAGTTAAAATCCTTGTGGTGAGAGCTGTGTGAAATGCTTCTGGCAAGCCTCACCTTGTTAAAGATTTCATGACTTTTTAAAATCTTAGCGTGGTTTTCAAAGCTGAGAGGACTCCTCACACAGGTGATAGGCAGGAAATCTTCCAACAGCCTTCTCCCTCATCACAGCAGAAACATAATCTATTTTATCTCTATTTCCATTTCTGCATGATAGAAAGTGTGAAATACTGTCAGAGAAGTGTATGATATGAGTTGGAAACTATAAAAGGAGAAGAGCAATTACTAAGAAATCCTCAGAGGTATGGGTTTCTTTAGAAAAGGAAAGATTTTGCTTAAGAACACATACAGTTCTTAAGATTCCTCAGATTGGTTTCTGGACCTCCTAAAGGCTTATTTTGTAACACTGGAAGAGACTCTCAGGCCCAGACCATATTTAGTTTCCTAATTTCTTATTCCTTATGAGCACCTGAATTTCAAAGGAGCCTTTGGAAGGGGCATTTACTCTTTGTACTTAATTTTTTACATATACCAGACAGGGAGCAGCTAATCCTGCCAGCTTCCACAGGAATGTTGTGCAGTTAATGGCTTGCATTTCCATGAAGTGCTTTAATATGACAAGAAGAGTTATTACAGATAGGTAGAGAAAAAACACTGGAGTCACTTCAGTCCATCAGCTTCTAAATATGTCCTAGAGATCTTAGTGCTGTGTACATTAAAGCTTCAGCAGTGAAATCTCCCTTTGTTTGCTGAGCACAGTACACGTGACAGAGAGGTGAGTTCATGAAGTTCACTCTTGAAATACACAGTTTGTTCTACCGAGTCTCTAATAATTTGCCTTATGAAACCTGCTGGGGGTTTCTCATTTTAAGAGTTAAATTGATTCAGTCAAGTTAAAGGGAATCATGTATTTACTTCTCTTCCAAACCCATTTATTACTCCTCCATTTTCTTTCTATCAAGGCAGTGCACTGCAGTCCTATTTCATCATTTTACAGGGAATCATCCTGTTCTGCCTTCTGCCCTCTGTTTTGCCAGCCTTTCAGGAATAAATAGTGGAGAAAAGGGCATACCAGGTGGTCACCATGGAGAGAACCACATAGAGGGACTAATTGGGCATTGTGATTGTGGTTTGAAAAGGGCACAGATGTGAGATTTCTGGGACAGCACACATGGCAAAATAGCAACATGGCACAAGAGATGGAAATTCAGGACTGGAATAGGGTGCCTAAATCCTTCATATGGCCAGAGATCTTGGACAGAACTCAGCTGTTACATTAAAAATGGACTTCAAAGGAGCAATCTATTTCTGCTGATGGGTGAAATGACTCCTATCAATAGTAGTTGCATCTGGGTATATGGGTTTCATTCACAACACCCTGGCGTCTCTGATACCTTCCTTTGGAGTTACAAGCGAGACCACAGAACCTGTACAAATTCAACTGTTAGAGGCATTATTGCTGATGGAACATTTAGTGAGATGTTGTTTGATACACAACTTGGCTAGATTAACTGCAGAAGAAGAGTGTACACCTAAAAAGACTTTTTCAAAGCTGAATGACTACATTTTTGCATGGACCTTTAGTTCTCAAAATTAACTTGCAATTCTGTTGGTACACATGGGACTTACAGATTTACAGTTCTTCACATCACATCATGTCACATCACTGCTGGCCTCTGAGGACTGCAAACACTTCTTCAATAATGAAGAATATAATTACAGGAAGAAGAGACATTTTTGAAACTAGCGGGGTAGCTCACTGTTTTTTCCCCTGGCCTCTTTGCTTTGAAAATGCCATTTAACATAATACCACAAGATCAGGCACTGCCGTGAAACTGTCCTGCCAGTTCTAGCTTTTAGCAAGGTGAGTAGGTTGCAGAGTCACAGGCTGACTTTCTTTCAGTCTCTAGCTGAGCAGTAGATATGGTCTGTGTTTCTCGGCTTCAGGCCAGGCACGTGATTATGCTGAAACTTTTAAGGTGATGCAGTTTCATAGGCATTTCGAGACGAACACTTTCCCTTCACTTTATGAAATCCTGTGATGCTCCTAAGTTGGTATCTTTATGCACAAAAATAATATCTTTGCAATTGAAATTTATTTGAACATTTTGAATCACCTCCACATTCAGTGGAACTTGGTCCCAATGATCTTCAAATTATGGAAATAGCCTTCATGTGAGGTATTTCATTTGTTTGTAAGCCATTTTTGCACCATAAACTTTTCTGACATCAGGCAGCTTTCCGAAGCATTTCTGATCTTGCCAGAAATACCAGTTTTTGTCTATAACAAAACAGGTCTATTGTAGAGAGGTTGTGTTGTTACGCTGAAATATAGGGCACAGAGCAAATGATCTTTCTTCTGATATGTCTCTTTATATAACCAGCGTTGTCATGACAACTCCGGAGCAGAGTTGCGTTTTCAGTAGCAGACGCATGACTAAGGGCCTTTGTCTTACCGATGAACATGTCTGCAATTCTCAGTCTCTCAGCAACAGAAAACACAAATAACCATCCCACACAATTTGTTCCTACTCACAGAACTTTCTGTGTAAATGGCACATTACTTCTAAACAGGGAAAACTTTTGATTCTGCCAGCTCTTTACAGTTCAGAGCCAAAGAAGCTTTGCAGACCATATGTGGGTGCAGGAGTGGTGATTGAGGGAGGAGCAGAGGAGCTGTCCACAACCTTCTCCCTTCTGTAACAGAGCAGATACCCCAATGCATGGCACCGATGGGATAAAGGAACCTACCATTCTTTTAGGTTCCTGGTGATTCTACTGTAATTTTGCAGTGAGAATGTGAATAAAACAACAGTTGCAGTAAGTTACAGAAATAAAAGCCTGGAAATTTAGGTTCTTTCTTCATCTCAAGGAATGAACTTATTCCTAGTGCCTGCAAACCTTATGTCTCAGTTGTGTCACTTTAAGGCTGCAGGCAATATACCTTCCTCGCTGTCACAGCTAGTTTAATCAATGTTTTATTGATGTCTGTGAGATGATCCTCCCATGAAAAGAAGCACAGAGGGGAATCAGCATTAGCAAGTGACAGAGAAGGAAACCAAGAATGAGCTTTTGCTGCATTTAACTCACTACTGTGATGTCCTGCTTTAGTGAACAGTAGAGTGCTTTGACAAAGGGCTGAGTGAAATGGTGTGCTTGTAAGCTCATGAGTTAGTTACAATTCAGATTTATGGTTGTTGGGGTTTTAGCTCTCCTTTGATTTTCTCTTAAAGAATTTCCCCATACAATTACTGAGGGACTCAGCCATAGGGGGTGGAGTCTAGCTGGTTGTCCTTTTTGCCTGGGTTTTTTCCTCGTGTAGGGTGGAATCACCGCGAGATTTGAACTGGCTAAAAGGGACTGGGTCCAGCCCCTGGTTTCCTGTTTTCCCCTGGCATTCAGGGAATTGAGGAGCTGCCCTCGTGGTGAAGGGGATTCGCTGCCGCTGCAGGCTCCTGCCTTCTGCTGTTTTCTTTTTTCCTCTACTGAAAAGCTCAGGGATCCCAAGCCCGCCTTCCCCTGCCTCACAGGGAGCCGGGCCGGGACTGCCCTGCCTCCTCCGCCGTTCCCTCAGCACTGCCGCAAGCCTTCGCTACACTGTAACGCCGCAGCCCCTGCCTGCGGAGACATCCAGGGGCTCTCCCTGCAGCTCCGGAGTTTGATACATCTCGTCTACCATCCGGGATTTGGTGTTGGTCGCTGCTGTTCCAGCCTGCTGTTCCCGAGGTCCGGCTGCCCAGGGGTTTGTGAGGCGAGCTTTTCATCCGCCATTACCGCGTGTTGCCGAGCTCGCTCCGGAGCGCCCCCTGCAGCCGCGGGGGAACATCGCACCCGCCCCGCTCACCGGGAGCCGCCAGCGCCCCTGCCGGCCGTGAGCGTCACTGCACCGAGGGGAAAGGGGCTGACAGCTGAGAGGGGTCACTGGGTTCTGGTTCTGTTTGTTATCACTGCCATAGTTATTGTTGTTTGTTTGCCTTGTTATACATATATATTAGTAAAGAACTGTTATTCCTATTCCTCATATCTTTGCCTGAAAGCCCCTTAATTTCAAAATTATAATAATTTGGAGGGAAGGGGGTTTCATCTTCTATTGCAAGGGAGGTTCCTGCCTTCCTTAACAGACACCTGTCCTTCAATCCAGGACAATGGTGGACTCACGTTAGTAGCCACCACTCTGGCTGGGTCTCACAAATTCTCTTGGACACAGACTCAATAAAATGGCTTGGGCTGGAAGAGACCTTAAAGACCATCTCGTTCCAACTCTCCTGACATCCCAGTCAACATCGGGATAAGCAGCATATGCATTGGATACAATTTAAAAGGTTGGGCAACACCTGGGTCAGAGGCAAAATGGGAAATAGCTGAGTATCACTACACACCACCACAGAAATAATATTAAATACATCAAAACTAGAGCAGTAATCTTTGGGAGCTTTGTCTAACTACCACTGATTATGTAAAAAACCACAGAAGCATGAAAGCATGGACAATAAAGTTGTGTAACTAGGTTTTTCTTTTATTTTGTAATAATCCAGTGGTGCAGTGCAACATCCAGCTCTGTCCTCACTGCCAAGAAACTGAGCTTGAAATAGAGGAATAGCCTTCTATAATATTCACTGTGCAGGGAATGGAACTTAAACAGCCAAAGCGTATTAAGGCCATCTCTGATTACAGGGTTTCTTGACACTAGGTTTCCATCACAAAGAACTCCCATTATTCTGTGGTGCATGGCCTGTTGTAGTAGAATGCAGTGCTCTCAGTTCCCGTGTTATACAGGCAAAAACACAAGATCAGAAATTAATACGTCAGTTATCTCACAAAGCCATTTTCTGCTTCACTGTTTCCTGCTAACATGTATAATATTGCAATACAACACTGATGATTACCATCCTAGAATCTTTTTGAGTAGCAATCTTTGAGTAGCAGGAACTTTTAAAACACCTAGCCACTGCTGACCCTCACCGGTCACTGCCTTTGACTTCACTGTGGTTGTGACAGTTTGAATATTTTTTGCTGTTTCACATTTCCTTGCTGTTGGTTTGCAAGCAGTAACTGGGAACTTGGGAACTGCTGCAACATATTTCGTATGAGAGTTGACCAATTCAGCTTTTGATCTTAGCAAGCACAGGTGCCTGAGTCTGGGATGGTCATGTTAGTCTCCTTTAACAATCAAAGAGAAAATATGCACCTCCTGCTCTCCACAGACTGTGAAGGGAGCCAAGCTGTGTGTATCTCTGCCCAAGGAGGTATCGTATTTTTTATCAGAATGAGCTCTGCTTTTTATGAATGCTTCCTATGAACATTTCTGGCTGGAAAGCATTAGCTTAAGTAATTACATGAAGCACAGAGCTGGAGTAGGTGCGCTAGGAACCAGAACCTTTCTGGGCTTATCTGGCTGTGAGGCCCATGCAAGGAGAATCTTTCATGAAAACTCATAAGGATGACACCTGAAGCACTAAAATCAGGAGCAGAGCCACATCTATCCTAAGCAGAGTTTTAGTTTCCCCCAGTTTACACAGATTTAATGAATTCTGAACTTTGTGTGAACCCTGAAGGTACAAGCGCCAATCACAGCTTAGAGGATCCCATGGCATCTTAGAATATTATATCTGGCAGGATAGAATAGCTTTGAGATCATTTATATTGTCATGTTGACTTATTTATCTGTCATAAACACTGAAAGGAAATATTTCTAAGTATAGATATTTTCAAAAAATCTCCAGTATTCTTCTTGGAAATGTACACAAATGAAGATGTATATTTCAGATATACTGATTGGGAACACTGCACAGAAATAAAACATTTGGCCACTTCAGAGAAGTAGCGACAAACTTTTCAGGATTTGAAAAACCCCAGATTAGGGATATACATGTCAGATATACGGTCTTTAGAAAAAAAGGAATTAACTGACTTTTCCCCACTTTTCTGACTGGCTTGGCAAGGCCTCTAACAGGATATAAAATGCTGAACACTCTCTGAGGAGCCACCAGATAGCTTTTTACTCAGGCAGCAATTTCTTAAGAAGTCCTTTGCCTTTTGTGCATTACTTTGAGTTGTTCCCGTTTGTTGATCAACCACTGCCACACTTGATACGTTACTAATACCCTGCTGGGGAAACCATATATCAGACAGATTCCAAATGTGGATGGACCCAGGTGGCTACAGTCAGACAAAACAGAAGCTTACGGCCACCCTGTGGTGTTGAAATGTAATTAAAAGGGCTCCTCTTCTGCTATCTGTTTTCAGAGTTGCTGTTGGGGAACACAGGGCAGGGGCCCATGCTGTGCCAGGATGCTGGGATCACTCCTTTGGCTCCATGCTGCTCGAGATGACAGAAGGCAGCAAATCACAAGTCAGCAAGGCACTGAAAAGCTCCCGTGACTGCTTTCTGTTTGTATTAGGTCGTAATAAGGGCCCATGTGGAACCTTTGACCCACCCTGTCACCACGGGAAGGAAATAAAAAGGGAATTGCTCATTCTGGAAATCGTTCTGGTTTGCTTTTCCCCCCACAAATTATAAAATGGTCTCACCCTGCTGCCCAGGGCCTGCCTGGCACCCGAGAGAATCTTCCACCACCACCCCGCAAGGGTCTTTTTCCACCTGTAACACTGATTTTCAGAAAAAAGTTGCCAAGGATGGGTAGGACCCCACTTTCCACCCCAGCCAGGCAGCGGCAGCAAGTCCAGCCTCTGTGGAAGGAGCTACAGAACAGAGTCCCAATGATCCCAGCCTTCCCCTCATTGCAGGGCCTGAAACACAAAATACAGCTCTTAGAGGGGATCTGTCTGAAGAAAATGGTATCATGCACAGTCAAGGAAAGGGGCAAGGGAGAAGCTGTAATTGACTTCTTGTTTAATGCGGCCTAATTACGGGGGTTAGATGTGGCTGGGTGCTGGTGAATGCTGTGAAGGGGAGTGGGGACATGGGGCCTGGGCTGCTCGGGCTGAGGCAGGACAGCACACCTGGTGACGGGAAACTTTGCATTTCCAGTGAAGCAGAACTGAATAAAGCAGTGCTTTGTAAAGCTCACTGTCACAGCTACAAGCCATATCTACATGGCTGTATCACTCATTATTATATTCACTCATTATTATATTTATATGGTCAGACTGTGTCTCTTTCCCTCCTCGGAAGGATTCAAGGCCAGGCTGGATGGAGCTCTGAGCAACCTGATCTAGCAGAAGGTGTCCCTGCCCATGGCACAGCGTTGGAACAGAATGATTTTAAGGTCCCTCCCAACACAAACTATTCTATGATTCTGTGATTCCATGATTCCATGTTTCTATGATTCCATATCAGGAACCGGAATTCATTTGTGCTTTTCTCCCCTTCTAGTTTAGAAACTATGTTTTCCATTTATAAAGAGTATTTTGTTTTAACTAGACATACAAGCTATCTTGCTGTCAGTGTAAATCTATGCAGGAACACTGTTCAGCACAAAGTACAAAAACGGCCTTGTCAAAATCTGAGGCTCCTCTTTCTCTTCATTTCTGAGGAATGGAGGGCTTTGGCTACCACAGTTTGCATGTCATTAACTTCAGATTGTTGGTTCATTTGTGTAGCCTGTTGGCTGTTCATTGTACGGAAGGCAGAGAGATATAAAAGTTTCCTTCAAAGAATTAGCTATAATTAGAGATTTCTCTTATTTTATGTAGCTCTTGGATGACGAATATCAAAAGCTATGGGCATGTGATTTCCTGTGCAGTCTGAATTGCAGGTATTGCTTGTGCAGTGTGGCTCACAGGGAAAAAGACATTCCAGTGTGCCAACATTGCCAATATGCAATTAACAGGACAAATTATGTTTACAGGTTTGAAAGTGGAGCCAGTCATGCTAAAATCTGCTCTTACATGCTATATTATCTCCTTCCCCTTCCAACCACCTTCTCTTCCTCAGTTTTAATAAGAACCCCATTGGCATAGAAAACCAGTGATGGAAGCATAACTTGGAACAAGACTGGAATTTGTTGTGGGATTTTATGGAAATCTATGGGCCTACACTAAGGAGTGCTTCAAGAAGGACTCAATTCTAACATCTCTCTTCTGACTGAATTGGCTGGGGTTTCTTTGTAAACTTATGAAAAAGAATTCTAAAATGCTATGACACTTTCTGATAAATGATACTGCTGCTTCTCATCAGATGAGCCTTAGGAGGTCAGTTACATGTTGGGAGCTTAGTTGAGGAGTGTTTTCTGCCTTAATGGAAAACAGCTGCAGAGGCAAACCTGCCAAAGCTGAGTAGGATATCAGCAAATCTGCACTGTATGGGGTAATTACTCACTTCTGGAGGAAGACAACAAATAAAAACCCCTTCCTTAAATGCCTCCAGGGCCCCAAAGAAAATTATGTAAACTCAAAAGCTGATGACTGGAGATTCCAATACAAACCTCCTCTAGCAGGAGCCCAGTAGGGAAAAGACAAAATGGTTTCTCAGGTGTGAGGCTATGGGATATGTGGGAATATTTATCTATACCATGGAAATACATGCCAGGTGTGAACTCTCCCAACGAGCCCCACACTGAGTATGGCAGCTCGGTTACTGAAGCATTAACCTCAAGCAGGGAAACAGCAGGAAATACATGGTTATTGTGTGATCAAAACTTAATCAGCTACAGCTATCACTTGGGGCTCATCTGCCTGTCTGTGAATGTTTTTGTGACAGCTGCAGCAGTCCAGGAGGAGCCCAGTGGTGGGAGTCACTCCAATAGGTTTAGCCAGTGTTTCTGGCCAAAGTGAAAGATGTGGAGAGCTGGTGACAGTGGGGAACACCAGCGGGAGCAGCAAACTACACCTGTGAGCAATTCAGAGACACCATTGGAGGCAACAGCAGAGTGAAAGAAAACTTGGAACAAGGCCAGAGCAGAGTCACTGAGCTGATCACGGGCCTGAAACACCTCTCCTCTGAAGACAGGCTGAGAGAGTTGGGGCTGTTCAGCCTGGAGAAGAGAAGGCTTTGGGGATATCTTATAACATTTTCCAGTACCTAAAAAGCCTTACAAGGTTAGAGAGGGACTTTTCACAAGGGCCTGTAGTGATAGGACAGGGGGGATTAGCCGTAAACTGTAGGAGGGTACTTTAGATTAGATATTAGAAAGAAATTCTTTACTATGAAGGTGGTGAGGCAGGAACAGGCTGCCCAGAGAGATTGTGGAGTCCTCCCCCCTGGAGCTCTTCAAGACAGGCTGAATGGGGTTCTGAGTAACCTGGTCTAGTGCAAGATTCTCTGCCCGTGGCAGGGATGTTGAAACAAGATGAGCTTTAATGTCCCTTCCAACCCAAACCATTCTATGATGCTGTGATTCAACGAGTCTATGAAAAGTCTCTCACCTTCATTTATTAGAAGATTTTTGCAATTTTCAGTGTGTGAAGCAGACTGTCTTACTAGAGATCCCTTATCTAAAGATATATATCAGGACTTTCTTCACTTAAAAGTAATATCCTGACTTGATGAACATGGTCATGCCATGTGTCATATGATCATGTACTCCTGTCCTTAGAGGGGCAGCTCTCCCAGTGGTGCCTTGCCCACTGTGAGCAGCTACACAGGGTGAGCCTGGGGGAAGCTGAGACCCTCAACACACCCTGCAGCAGATGTAGAACTCCCTTTGTTCTCAGCATTGTATCTCAGGGCAGTTCTGCAAGCAACAAAAACCCCTGAATTTAAAGGACTTTTCTTACTTTATTCTTCTTTAAGCACTGAGTAACTGTGTGACTGGAGAAAAGTCAATAATAAACTCTTCTCACTGTCTGCCAAAAGAAATGTCAGTGGGAGCCAATTTTCTTCGCTGTGAAGATTGTTAGTATTGTCCACCCAAACCTGTCACACCAGCAGCAATATCTTTTAAACATTTAGAACTTCTTGTAGTGTTGTAAAAATCACAGTGAACCTCCAACAAAAGTCAATTGTACATAATACCTGCCACTGTGACATGTAAGATAGCACCATGGAACATCACTGCTAGTGCCAAACGCCAACACAACCCCTGACTGGGAACAACTGACTTGTAATTTTAAGGGCTAAAGCCAAATTATTATTCTGCAGTAATTTCTCAGCCTAAAACATGAAGTCCACACAATTATGGCCTCAGGATAGGCTGTTTAAAAGTATCAGAAACATAATGCAAAACCAGTTACATTTGTTCCAGTGAAAATGATAAAATTTTGCAAATTCATCTTTAACACCTGGAGTTTTAAATAAAAAAATTCGGATAGATCAGTACTTGAAATCTCCTGCTCCATTTGCCTTATACCTCTTACAAATTGTTAATAGCTTCCCTTGTCTGGTAACAATATCTCATAACCTGTGTAATCTATATTGGCCTATAGGTTCCTCAGTGCAAAAGAACAATGTTCAGAAAAATACTGTCTGGAAGCCTGCTTATTTTTGTACATTATCTTCTAGCTGCTGTTTCAAATTCATAAGATGTCATCTGAAAGAGAACTCTGTTTCCTATTGAACAACTGTCTGTGGACCTATTGCCATGGAATTTGATCCCCTTTCATTTGAAATAGAAGCCTTCTCTGCAACTGGCAGGCATATTTAGGAGTGGATGATTTTTTTTACAATGGTTTTATAAAGGAATTTCTAAAAACAGATTGGATTCAATTAATGAAAGTTCTTAAACTAATTTTGAGCAAAGGGATTAATATTTTAGATTGCTGGATGGATGGGTCACCTCCTTTAGACAAGTGTGTCTTATTTTCCCACTACTGTTAGCTTTTATTATTCAGCTGCAGACATTCAGACCAGCTATGCTGATGCCCCAGAGGAAGAAAAATCAGCAATGTATTCAGGTATATTGCAAGTGCAGTTTTGTTTTATTGCTTACATACTCCAGTCCTGGAATAAAGGAGGTTCAAGAGATGCTTCTCAAACTCAGCTCTGACTCAAAAATGACCAGAGGACAGAGATCAAACTCTCTGCATCCTCATTATCCGAGAAGAGCCACAGTGTATATATATATATACAGGAAATTGCTTTTTAAAAAATCCAGAACCTAAGCTACCAACACTGTCTAGCACGCCTTTCTATTTCTCCCTAGACTAGGAAATTTGTAAAACCATGGTTGCCAGTACTATCTGGTATAACAGGCTATAATCAAGTGCTTAAAACTGCCTCTGGTCTGCTGTTGTGACTGTTTTCAGAGTGACCCAACAGCAAGTTTGTGGGACTGGCATTTGTGCAGAGAAACCTCTGTTCTCTCTTTTTAGAAACTGATTCTGAGATGATTTAGTTTTGCAGAGGTGACAAAATTTTTTCTCCCTTTGTTTCTTCCTCAACAATTTGATGCTGATAATTGAGGTTTGTCAAAAAAGGTAATGTGCTTATTTATGTAAAGACTAGGTGATAGGTACCAGAAGTACAACTTTCTTCTCAGAAACAAGAGATGACTGTTCTGTGTGCTCTGGGTGTCATTACTCAGCAGTAAGACGTGGTGCAGCAGATGCTGAGTGTGCAGGAGCACTTTCAGGCACCCCCCTCTGAGGACTGATTGTAATCCCTTACTTGAAGCTACTTCCCATCTCCTCTGACAAACTGACAGATAAATGAATGAGAAAAGAACCCAATCATTTGGGATCTTGGGTACAGAGCTGAAGTGAACTCTTAAATAGCCTGCATATTCTCCATGTGCTTTCAAGTGATATCTAAAATAGAAGAAAAGCCAGGTAATGCTGGAGGACTGTAGCAATGGGGAACAAAGACACACGGACCTCCTTATACCTCCGAAGAAGATCGTTTATTGTAACAAACCAACTCTTTTTTATACTCTAAACTCAACAGAACTTAACAGAACCTTAACAGAACTTAAGCGAGACCTCACCGAAACAAGCACTCATTGGCTGCTGCTGCTGCTCTCGCGTCCCTGTATCCAATCAGCTCCCTGTTCATATGCTCCATGCATCGCCCCAACCAATCACTGCCTCGCTATCAACCGACACTCAGCCGACTCTCACCCGACCGCCCGACCCCCAGCTGAGCCCATCCCAGAGTGCTTTTCGGTGAACAGAATTTAACAAATTTAACAAAGGTAAAAAAAATCCTTATTCTTATTTCCCACAGAGGACAATGCTCCGAGGTGCATAAACAGGCTCATGCACAGTGGTCGAAGATTTCCTGCTGACTTTGCAGCCCAAAGGAGGGCCCAGTGCCCAGGGGAGCATTGGTCTTTCCCTGAGCCTGTAAGACTCTGCTGCCCTCTGTGACACCTTTTTTTTCCTCAAGATTTTCCTCAAGAATTTTTCCTCAGGTAAGGGAGGAAAATTTGCTTTCACTTTGGCTCTGTGCAAGCAATTGCTCCTTTCCCTTTGTACAAAATGTTTGCTTCAGCCAAGATATAAAGGAGTGTCCTTTCATATCTATGTCAAGTGAAATATCATGGAAGCCCTTTTTACACATTTTGTTTCTTGTTGCTGGGGCATGAACACACAAAGTCTCCAAATTTATGTATTGTTCTTTGCATTTCTACTTCATTAGCAATGGGAACTGATTTGAATTCAAATAAAACTAGAGACAGCAATTTCATAAATCTAATATCCATCAGGGTGAAGAAAAGCTAATTCATAAAGAAATTTTGCTTTTCCTAGAAGCTGAATCTATTTTGTTTCCTTAAACTTCCACTGATAGCTACAGGATTTTTTTTCCCAGTATAAAGTTAGCAAATTAGTCAAGGCTCCAAATGCATGGCAGATTGTGCAGGTTCCCCTGCCCAGCCCTGCAGGGAATCCTGGCTTAGAGGGCAGTTGCCTCATGGTGCCAGATCCAGCATCATCAGTGCCACCAGGAATCTCTCTATCCACCCGTCAGTGAGCACTGTCCTCCCAAAGGGAAGCGTTCTTTGCAGGTGGCTTCAGCCAATCTGCACGTACTGTTTCTGCAGTTTTACTGAGTGCAAATCAGGAGAGGAAGCTGCATCACTGAAACTGAATAGAAAAGCAAGGAAACGTTGCTATGAGCTCATATCAGGAATTGGCTGGGTTTCTGTGTTACTTGAGCATAATGTGAAAGCAAAATAAGCGTGTTTCATTCACGGTATGGTATAAAACTCTCACTCTAGTTCTCCCACACCTCTGTTCCTTTCACACATATTTCACAGATAGATAGAACCACTGCTAAATCTAAACCAGCATAATTACAAAATCCAACCCCTGAATGAGTTTCTGGACAAAGTCCAGTTCCTTAAAGGTATGAAAGCACTTTGGCATTTGAGCACTTATATTTTTTTCTAGGGATCAAATAAGTTTTGGGCTGCAGGATAGCTTTTCAGTTTGGCTGTGTGCTGCTCTTTTTGGGTACTTTAAAGTTTCTTCTGCATTAGAAATACTGAATTTTCTAGACAAAACAATGCAATAAATCATATATAATGCATTTGACTGCGCACCCAGCAGTTTTAGGATTTGTCATTTTATTTGGTTGTGCTGATAATCCAAACTAGCCATGGCTTCTTCAGGCCCTATGGCCCAAATCTTAAGGAAACTAAATAGGTCATATTAACATACTAAGGATAATTGTTCCAATTTGAAAATAAGTGGCCACTTCTTTGCTCTTCCTTGATCGTCCACAGAGAAAATCAAGCAGGAGTGGGAAACTATATGCAGATAGATTGGAGAATACCGCACATTTGGGTATGATCCCTACTTATGGTACAGTTTGAGCTATGGGCTGTCATTTGGGAGACTGTGGAACAGTTTCCAATAAAGCCACCAAAGATAGTATTGACATAGGTAATGGAACTTCTGCAAATATTAAAAAAAATGTTAAATGATATATGCCAAAATAGGCACTTTAACGGAACTGATAAAATGACCATGTTGAAGAAATATTTTTACTTGGTTGCAACAAAATGGCATTGTTGAAATGAAATGAGAAAATCAATGTATGCATTAAGCTTTTCACAAAACTTGATGTGTTTCCCTGAAATGTCTTTGTTCCAGCAAAATAGTTCCTTCTAATAAAAAAAAAAAAAAACATGCCGTCAGATTTTTGCATCACTTCTCATTTTAGGTTTATAGCTCTCGCATGATTTTTGAAAATTTCACTTGTCTTGGTCTGTTACAAAATTATTCTTTATTTTGTACTCCAAAAGATAAAGAGAAAAGACTTTCTCCTTTCTCATTAAACTAATGTTTGAAATACATTGGGAGGTTTAATTTAAGAAAGAAATCATGAGGAGGAGCGCCATTGTTACGCAGGTTGTGTATGTGTTATGCAGTGATTAGCAAAGTGACACATGACGAATGTCTGCTATGAAAAAGAAAAGTCAAGTGACAAATTGTTGTGAGTTTTATTTGTAGTTCCTTGCAGATGAAGGAATTTATTTGCTTTACATAGCCAAGATATCCAGATTTGCCAATAACCATTTAAACCTTCAGTTGCTGAAATCTTCCTAGTGTTGAGTCACTAACAAATTTTCACGTCAGCCAAACCTGACAGAGACTTGAGCAAGTCTGTCTGATAATTCCAGACCCAAAGTGGGTGACTCCAAGCTTAATGGAGAACCTTATATTTACCTGCTACTCCGCCACTGATTCTGGTGTCGTTTTGTACGGTCCAATGACTTTTGTTATTGACCCTTATCCTGTCTTAGTTTGCAATGGAAAAGAAGAGTTTTGAGGGAAGAAAGTTCACTCTTTTTATTGAAATGTTCTATAATGGCTACCACAATGCCTTTGGCAGGACATCTGTGGGAGTGGACTTTGGGATGGTGAAGTAGAAACTTAATGACTTCATGAAAGATGTGCTCATAGCACTGCTCTCATTGCTCCTGAAGCATAGCAAAATTCATGCAATATAACATTCAAGTTTCTTTGCAACTTTTGTGCTGGTAAAGATTCTTGGAAAAGAACCCAATTTCCCTAAAGCTAGATCTGGGCTTATGGCCAAAATAAAACAAGTAGTGAAGTCTTTGAAAACTTGAAAAGGAGCTAAAATCAACAGCTGGATCTTCAGCTGGTGCAAACAAGAATAGAATGATGAAGACTGACAGGCTGGCTTTGTAGTCTGATGTAATTCCCTTTTTATAGCTGCTTTTTATTCTGAAATAATCTGCTTAAAATAGTTAAACAGCAGACCATAAGGGTCAGAAACTCCATCAGCACTCAACGAATTGTCAATTTTTGCATGTAAGTCATGGTTACTTGTCTGTGCAGTCGTCTGCCCAGCTTTTAATCACTAAAGCACACTGTGACCTGTGTTTGTAACCACTTTCCTCTGCAAAACAGCATAAGTCTGGTTTTGAGAGCAAGCTAATAAAGTCAGTGAATGCTAAATATTAGTTTTTTAATTACATTACAGATTAAGGATCTTTTGAAAGCACAAACCCCAGGCTTTGTGATTATTGTGGTTTTTTACTGTGCCTACACTCATTAAATTTTTGATCCTCTCCCTTTTCTTCAGTGAAGAAATAGCTTTGAGTTTCCTGTTTCTTTAAGGAAGCATCAGTGCCAACATCTCAGTAGTGAAGAGCTGCAAAATAGTGGACTGGTACATTCATGCAGCACAGAGAAAAATGTCTATCTTGACACACATTTTAGTTCTAAGCTTTCTGAGGGATAAGGAAGAAGGAAAATATTCACTTTTCTCATCTGCTTAGTGAGGTATCTGGACACCAAGCAATCCATCAGTTCTGGAATCCTTTTCCTCCAGTTATGGCACCTGACTGCCTTAGAAAGAGTTACATTTTAATGTAAATAAGAAAGAGTTGGGAAACTGAATATGCAGTGCGGTGTTTTACTCCAGTGTTAGTACACTAATTAATCTTAGAAGTGAGTGAGATCTTTTATAACTGGAGTTGATGCCAATAATATATGTGACTCTTGATTTACTACCTATCTTCCCAATAATCCTCCTGGATTCATTTTTTTCCTGTAAATTAGGGCAAATATAGGTTATTTGGATTGTCGAGTAGAGTTAAATATGAAAAATATTTTTCTGCTTCAGAAGCACTTCTACAGTTCTTTTTAATCAGTATTATTCTATGTTTCAAGAAAAAAAGCATTAACCCCCCCCCCCTTTTTCAGTCAAATTCCGTCAAACCCAAGCCCTCAGCACTCTGCAGCGCGTGCAGGACTTCCCATCAGTTTATTAAAGAGGCAGTAAATATTCAGAGCTGTGTCAGGGGTTTGGCTGATGTCACTATCCCTGTCTGAAAGTGATGGAGAGACTGTGTTTGGATATCATTCAAGCCTCAAATATGTCACCTGATTTTGAGGAAAGAAGTAGCACCTCATTTAATTGCCTTGGTGAGCAGTAGCTGGAATGCCAGCCAGACCCCGTTCAGAGGTGGCATAACTTGATTCTCTTCTACATGTTCTTCACATCAACATCTTTGTAACTGCTCTCAAGGCAGGAGTGAGGGAGCAGAGAATATAAGCAGCCTCCTGCCACACAGCAGGGAATCAGAACTGCTATGGAAACAAGAGCAGCTTAGCAGAAGGAGAATTTACTGGATAGGTTTCTACAGTCTCCTTGACATTTTATAGATGCATGGGGAAAAGAAGTTAAAAACCACTGGAGTGTTACCACATCTTCTTCTGCATTTATCTGTTGACAGCCTAGTTAGGAATGGGTTTGCACACAATAAATTGACCTTGACAGTATGTTCTTGGGTCTTGTTTTGTGAAACAGCCCTGCTGTGTCAAGCACAGTCCAGGCTTGGGTCCTAGCCCTAGTTATCTTACAAGCCATATAAACTTTATCTGACATCTACTAAATAAAAATTAAAATTATAATTAGTACTTCATCTGTGTCAGTTTTAAGAAATAACTATTTCTGCCTTTTCTCCACAGATAAATTTGAGAAGCGCCAGCTGTCTGGAAAGAAACTTTGTTTTCGTGATGTGTTGGGGATGGTTTTTATCCCATATCCATTTCTTTCGTTGTTGCTTTTGTTTTGTGTCCGGAACAGTCGCTCCCACCTCCACACTCCCCCTGCCCCGCCGGCTCCGGAAGTATCGCGATAAGTGAGAACCAGCCCGATATCTCGCGAGAGTTGGGGGGCGAGGGGCGGCCGGAGCCGGTGCGTGCAGCACCGGGAACCCGCCGCTCCCCGCCGAGCCCTCAGCGCCGCCCGACCCCGGCACGAGCCATGGCCGGTGAGCTATCCAAGGGAGCGATTCCCCGCCCAGCCCCGCCGCTTTTTCTGCCGCTGCGTGGGGTTTTTCGCTACACTTTAACTCGACGTCCCGTGTCCGCCCAGCCCCCGCAGCTCGTGCTAGGGCTGTGGAGGTTCTGCTACATTTTGTTTGTTACCCCGGGTGTGCCCGCCTCTGCTGCTCCAGCCCGTTGCTCCGAGGTTTTCCTGCTGCAGTCCATTCAGTTTCCGAGGGGCACTGAGACCGGCTGCCCCTGTGAGTTTGCAAAGGAAAGCCCCTTCTCTCTCTCTCTCTCTCCCGCCGGCCCCTCCGCCATTACCAATGGGCAGAGAGGCAGCTGAGCTCGTGCCACAGCGCCCCCTGCAGGCGCGGGGGAACATCGCACCCGCCCTGCCCGGCCGGGAGCCACCAGCGCCCCCTGCCGGCTGTGAGCGGAACTGCTCCGAACGGGAAAGGGGCTGAGAGCTGAGAGAGGCTGGCACTGGGCTCTGGGTCTGTTTGTTGTTGCTGCGACTGTTGTTGTTTGTTTGCCTTATTATATATATACTTATAAATAACTGTTATTCCTTTTCCTGTATCTTTGCCTGAAAGCCCCGTAATTTCCAAATTGTAATAATTTGGAGGGAAGGGGGGTCACATTGTCCGTTCCAAGGGAGTTTCCTACCTTCCTTGGCAGACACCTGTCTTTCAGACCAGGACACATGATTTCCAGAGCAGAGCTGCCAAAGTGCTTGGAAAACCTTCAGAGAAACAGTGACTCTCCTGCCTGCTGATGTGAAGCACATTTCTAAACTCTGAGATTTGTTACCAGCAT
The DNA here is from genome assembly GCA_013398115.1 of Falcunculus frontatus. Classification (NCBI taxonomy): domain Eukaryota; kingdom Metazoa; phylum Chordata; class Aves; order Passeriformes; genus Falcunculus; species Falcunculus frontatus. The sequence goes on along the minus strand of VZRV01002387.1, from coordinate 376,667 downwards.
TTGTCAGGCTGCATTATTTGTGGACTAACTATTACATTATTCACCTCTCTGCAACACTGCTGCCATCATCCCTTTACGATGATGAAAAGTGAAAATCTGCTATCATGTCTGTCATAATGTAAATAGATCTATAAAGAAAATAATGTCAGCCGTCAGGAGAGCCTTAAATACTTGTTCTAGTGCTCATCATGAGTGATTAGATTTGGTTTCATGCCCTTCTTATTTATGCACAATGCTGAAAGAGACCTGAACAATAGTATGAAGTACTTGCCATCTTAAATGCCAAATTCAAAAGATACAGGACACCTAGACTTGATTCCTATGTAGCATTACACACATTTCTTTCTATTAGCTTTACTTAGAATCAGAACAAAATATCTTGCAGAAAAATTCATGAAGAAAATTTGCAAATTATTTATGGAATCAGTATGAGGTACCAAAAATACTAATTTTTCACTTTTGTGGGAAATAAAAGTGAATAGTTCATACTGGTATCTGGGAAACCTGTCCTAATCTGTGCTCAGTGTAAGAGAGATGGATAATCCTGTATATCAAATTAAGATGCTGGTAAGTGGGGAGGCAGATGTGAAATACATACATGGCACTTCTGACAGCTAGGGATCAGTTCAGGTGCTTAAAAACAAGCAACTAATACTGTTTGAGTTACCTGATGACAGCCTGGTCATGCTCAGTTTTAGGTAGGTGGCTTTGAGCTATCTAAGTAAAAGGTTTTTTACACTGTAAACACCAGGAATCTGAGGCCATGTGAACTTCTGATAAAATTACAGGTATCTGTGATAGCTTATGGAAAGAGGGGAGCACTTGTGCCAAAGACCACTAAATGTGGTATATTTTCATGCTAGATATAATCAAATTCTCAAATAATTTGATATGTCAGCTTATTTTTACAAATTTTTCATATTTCTGTGTAGATGTTGCTACTGAAATTATAGTGCCCTCAAAACCTATATAGAGAGTGGATGGATACTGCTTGGCTGTATTCCTTGTATCTGCACAGACAGCTCGAAATGAATTATTTTTAGGCTCCTGCTTCTGAAGAATGAGGTGCACAGTCCATTCTGAACTTCTGTAGTTTTCTACTCATTGATCAGCCAAACTCTGACGAGTCAGTGTAGCAGGATGCTGTGCCTTAGTTGCTCAGCTCAAAATTTTCAGTGATGGGTGGAGAGGGGAGTCACATTGCTTGTGGTGTTGAAGAGTGCTGAGACCAGCCTGACTCAACAACCCCAAAGTTAAACATTCTGAGGATGTGAAAACCACTGTTTCCTGACAGAAACTGGCGCTGGTGAGGATATGGAAGATAAAGAAACCAACAAATGGCAGTACTGATAACTTACCTAAAGCTGCTGAGCTAGAGGCTCCTGAGCTGGCATGGCCAGCCTAGAAACATGTGATGGACATTCAATCACTTCTTACTATAAAAGTGCAGCCTCACTTTTTAACAGTATTTGTATGAGTTGTATTGCTTTGATTAGCATGGTGCTAAGCCCAGGTCTGTAAGGCTTGATGAGAAGCATAAGACGTTGTCATAGGTCCAGCCCTGAAAAAGTATCATGTCAGAGCACTTCTCTCAGACTGTGGACAGAGCTTGCTCATGTTTGTCTGTGCCTTGCATGTGTCAAGTGCACATATGCAAACGGATGAATCTTCAAGAGAATGTGACAAACTAATGTTTGTACCTTCATTTCCCAATCATCCCAAATACTGGCTTTGAGAGACAAATGACTACGTTTTGTCTGCAGTGCATCACTGTGCTTTGTAATGTACATGTCAAACAGCAGATCTGTAACTGTCAAGAATTGTTACTTCTCATTTCCACCATCAAAATTCATTAGAAAACATGCAAATTATGGAAGGCAAATTCGAAGATTTCACAGGAAGTGTGAAAAGCCATGGGTTTCAAGGCCCTGTCCTGCCTTCTTGTTCCTTCATAAACACTTGAAATAAAATGGAAGTACTGCCTTAGATGAGGATGGTGCTTAAAAATTTGGGAGTTGTATTGCAGAAGTAATTCCTTGAGCTGTCTCTGTAACCTGTGTGGAAAGAATGAGTTCTGGGCTAAAAGGGTATTGAAAGTAACTGCAGTTAAATGTATTCTTATGTTCTCGGGTATAATCACCTGGTAGCTATTGCAGAAGGAAGGAAACAAGACCTTCTGGCTGCAGTCTTTATAGATAATCTTCTACATTTGCTTAGTCACCTAATGAGGCAGGTAAACCAAGTACTCTTTTATATATTGTGTCTGGCCTTGAGTGGGGCAAACAGCAGTGGCTTTATTAGTGTGGTTTTGAGTCCTTCTCCTGCTTATTAACTTTTCTTAGCTTTTCTACTGCATAGGCAATATTTCTGCCTGAGTTTTATGGAATCGCACCCCAAGAACAACTGTGTTTTAAATATAAGTGTTTAAGTCTGAACTGAGTTTTTACAATACGATTGTCACTGAGAAGCTTCTAGTTAGCAAGCTTATAAGACATCATGGCTTTAAATATTAGGAATATAAAGACAGAAGAAACATAACTTGCAGTTGCCAACAGATCTTGGAAAAACTTGACAATGCCTTCCTTTTCTTCTTGATGAACCAGTGTCCACTCTCCTTTCCATCAATACAGAGTGAATAATTGAGGGCAGCAGATAATTCTTACCAGAACTTGCCTGCCATGAGCTTCAGATTCATAGTTTATAGTACAGAACAAGCTAAGGGAAGCTGTTCTTAGCTGTGTTGTAGTGGGACCTGTGGATATAAACCCTGTGCTTAGTCAATCAACTTCTTATGCATCATACACCTGTACTACTGAGGCTGGAATTAACAAGGCTTCTTTGTACAGAGTATGACCTTCATGCCCTCTCTCATGGACAAATAAATGAGCAAACCAAGAAGATCAGTGAGATGATAGGCCCATGTGAGATTTGCATCTCTCATCTCTCAATGCACATGCTGTAGTAGAGAGTGGCATGGCATGAGATGTTCCCGATCTCTGTGCTCACTTTTCTTCACACTATCTCTAGAGGGTCTCCAAGTGACTATTGTCTTACTATTAGTTAGATTTTCTTCTGTAAATTTATATGCCTCCTGCATGATAGGATATTTTCAGTGGTTTTTTCTATGCAAACGTCTGAGGAGTTACTGCTGTGTATTCTTAATTGAAATACAGGCTTATAACCTGCTAGTATTTAAGGAAGGACACAAATAAACTAGTAATAGTAGGCACATATAAAAACTTCGCCGTGTCAGGACCGTAATTCTCATTTGTCTTTTACATGCGATGTGTTTCATATTTAAAATGTAACAGACCTCTGAATATAAAAGTGCAGGATAATATTTTCATGCATGGCACAGGATGAAAGAATTCAGAAGTATTTTGCTCAGTATGCTGAAGAGCAGGTTTGCCATGAGTCTCAAATAAAGACCGGCATTCAGTTTTTCTGCTTTGTAAACAAACCAGAACCCTGTTTTGTTAAGTGAACTACAAATGTCCTAACTTTAGCCATTTAAAAGAGTTTGAGAATTAATCAAATTAGGCAAATAGCAAGCACTAAAAGCACCAAGTAGTCAGTCGGGAAAATGCAGTAATCCTTTTAGAAATACAGTGACCTATAAAAGCTGATTCATCTCACCTTAACATTGGGAGTGGGAGACTAAGGCACATAGAATAAATCATCTCTTGCAAACTTCTGTTATGGCGAACTGAGAAGTTCGGATTTTATACAGCTCGTGTAAGGGGAAAAGAAAACACTGTTTTTTAAAAAGCTGGTTCTAGTCCATCCTTTTCTCATGTAAAGAAGTAAAAGTGTCTGTCTGCCTCATCGGGATCATCACCCTGAGCCCACAGTCAGCAGTCTGATCTGAGAGTGTTTGCTAGTGCAAAGGGCAGTGAGAGCTATCCCACTCCTAATTCTTGGCCAGGTACTTGGACCTGATCCTAAGTTAAAACCCTGGGCCGTCAATAGACAGAAACTTTTTATCATGATACTACCTGTTATTTGTAATCAGTCTGGGAAGTTATGTCATTAAAACAGAAATGAAAATTTTCCTGTGGCATCTTCACAGCATATTGAAAGGGGTTGAATTTTTATTCCTCACCCACACAAGCTTATCCATAGTAAAGACTAATTTCATTTTGTTGTTTTCTGCCCAATATTTTACATTCGAGTTTCCTTTATATTATTCGTAGTACACCTGATACTGTACTCCTCTTATTTGAAGTTAATTCCATTTATTGTCTGCTCTGTTTTGCAGTTAGTAAGAAACAAAACACAGATTTGGAATGCTCATATTGCTGCTTGCTTCAACTTGATGTTTGGTCACATCTGGTTACACTGTATGGACTTCAGGACAGTTTTTCATGAAATATGGTAAGTCTGTTGGAAAATAAGTCTTTAAATAAGAGGTTGAAAACCTCTTTAACAAGTTGAGATCCAAATCATAGAGACTTTTTTCTGTGTATTCTCTCTGTCTTTTGACTAATCATATATGGCCTTATTCAGTTTATCATGCTTCATCGTGGAGTAATAAGGCACTAATATGTATTCAAGAACCAGTTCATTCAATTTTCAACTGTTGAAAAATCAATTCTGCTGAGTAAAATTGCAGATCAATTTGATTGCAAGGTTGCAGAGACAGTGGCTATATGTTGTGATGGTTACAGCAGTGATAGACAAAGTCCCCGTGTCACTCATGTGCCTAAAGTGACATGAACACAACAAAGTTATGCACACCTCAGACAGAATGCCTCTCAAAGAAATGACAACTGTTAGACTCAGTGTGAATCTTCCGTCTTTAGGGCATCTGTGAATGGCACTGCTATGTGTCAAAGACATTTATTTTAATGCGAAAGCTCCTTGTTTTTTTCTGGTGTGGTTAAATATGTTAAGTGATAGGAGCTGCTTCCAAGTCAGTCAACTCACCAAGATCAAAAAGGGGCAGTTTTCTTTGCAGTGATCTGTGGGAGTGAAAAATGAACTTTTTCCTGACCAAACCCTCAGATACGTCTAAAACAGGAAATTCAAACTTCTGACCCCTTCCTCAGAGAATGTCTCCATTATTGAAAGGTAGAAATAAAACGTCAGGTTTCGTGAATTTTTATTATTGACCTTGTGGAAAGGGATTGAGAACTGACAGAAGCAGAGTAGACAAAGAATAATGTTCCCTTCTTAACTGGAAGGCAAGTTGCAGAACTAATGTACACATCTCCCATCCTAGCACCTGTGGCTGAAGCGTGTGGGAGGTGTACTGGCAGGAATTTGGGATATGAGCTGTAATGCTTTCATGGAAATGCTATGGGGCTATTTGTCAATCCATCTTGCCCGTAGAGAGGCTGCAAACATCCATGTTCTGTTACAGTGGAGACAGAGCTGCAGAGAGACTGGCCTTGACAAGTTAGCTATGGGAATGGTGGCTTTATCAGCCATCCCTGCCAGGGAGCCCATAGCAGAAGGTATATTGGCAATAATTTTTACAAGTCGACATCAGCTGACAGAAGTTTAAATCTGAATTTTAAAAAAGGCAGCTAGCAAGACAGAAAACATAGACCATCTTTTCAGAACTCTCCAGATGTACAAAGATTCATGGCTTGCAGGTGAATGAGCTTTGAAGTATGTCTTTATTTATAGGCAGATACTTATGTTACAGGGAGAACATGATATTAGGGCAAAAAATTGGTAAAAATTATGTGAATATTCCTAGTTTTTGTACCTATGCTAATGGTCAAGCAATGTCCTCTTTGCTGTACAAAGGAAAAAACAGAGAAAAGAAAAAAGGCAGTTCTTTCTCCAATGTGCTGATTTGGGCTGGGGTAGAGTTAATTTTTTTCACAGTGTCTAGTATAGGGCTTGGTTACTGGCTGGGGTTAAACCACGATATCCAGCTCTTACACCCAGCTTTGCAACACAAGAAGCCAAACAGAACAATTTGAGGGAAGTAATGGACTTCTCTGACACTACCTGGTACCCTTGCAGTCACTGACTGGGAACAGAGCAAAGTCCAAAATTGTCCTCTGAGATGGACAGCCATGGTCAGCTTCTGCTCCTCTTTGCCCTTTTCCCCCTTGGACAAGGGGTGTCCCTCAGGGTCTCCCTCCATGCTGGGAGCAGAAGGGTGTGTGGGTGAGCAGCTGTGTGCAGAGCACTGGGGTTGCCCTGTGCGTTAGCAATGACAACACTGCAGCTTCGTCCCACGTGTGGAGCGTCTCTTGGGATGGTGTGGGGGGTCTGCTCTGCCACTGCTGGGGAGTGGAGATCACCTGGGCGTAGAGGAGCACTGAGCACCAAGACATCCAGAAGTGTCTCCTCACTTACCTAATGTTCTTGCCACAGCCAGAGCTGGGTGTGAATGTGGAGGGAAGTAAGAAAATGCCCAGTCAATGAAGCAAAAGATTCTGGTACTCAGTAGGAAAGCTACGTGGAGGCTGGAACTCACTATGGACTGAAGTACGGAGGCCAGGAAAGAGAGATGGAAGATTTCAGTCCTGTTAACTGATACTAAAAGCTGCCCAAAGAAATAAAAGCAGTCTTGGCAAAATGTGAGATGCTGGAGTTGTATCTGATGTGACACAAAGGAAGGAGAGACAAGAACAAGCATTCATTTGTGCATCATTTGTGATGCTTAAGCCCTGAAGGTGAGCTGCACCTTGCTCGGTACCAATGGCCCACTCAGCTGAACACCAAAATGCAGTTTTCTCTCTGAGGTGCTTTGGTGTGTTACATCCTAAACAGGCCAGTCTTTCTCCATTGCACAATGAAGAAGTGAGAAGCATGCAGCAGTTTCAAGACTGGTGTTTTGTTGACAATATAGGCTTACAGAAAGCTCCAAAAATAATTGCAGAGAAATTTACTTTCCCTGTGTGTAATAGGTCACTATGGTAACTTGGTTCTGACTTACTGCAGTAGTCCTCTGTTGGAGGAAAGTCAACAAGCTCACATTTATTTGTAGCCATCAATATAAAAAGTATTTTTGAGACTGAGTCGGCCTAACATATTAGCAAGTTTTTACCAGCCTAAAGCCTATTAATTTGTACATCTCCAGCTTTTCGGGTACAGGGAACTCCAAAAAAACAGAAGGCATTTATTACTTTATCCATGATACAGGTTTAGCAGGTATTGGCATTCACGCCTGTGCACCAGTGGGCTGCATTTGGTACATACAGCAACTATGTGCTGCTGCACTTGTGAGTGTGGCTTTCAGAAGAAGAGAACAGGTTTTAGGGAACCATTTGAACCATCTTTCCTTGGAGAGTTAGTAAGATGAATACATGGAAACAGGAAAACTAAAGAAGTGTAATTCATTTTGTATCAAATATCAAACTAATAATTCAGGTTTGGGACTTTGCTCTGCTGGTTGCTCCAAAAGACATATTTGTGGAGCTGTGCACTTAAAGCTCAATAACAGGACATTCAGTAAGGTTTCGTGGGTGGAAAAATAGAATTCTTTCAAGAATTTTAATAAATCTAGTTTTATTAGATATAAACAAGCCTGCATTCAACTGCTGAAGGCTTGTCTTTTTGCCTAACAACATGTTCTTTAAAAGGGGTATGAATGTCACAAGCAAAACTATTTTGATAATGAAAAACAAAGCAGTAATTAGCTTTTTGTAAGGTTATAAGCACATCTAATTATGAAACTACTACTTCTGAATAGGAGACTCAACCTTTCCATATATTAAAAGTTAATTTCTGTGCTTTCAGTTTCATCCATGGAAAATTATTTTGGAAATACAACAAAGGTTTTAATTTTTAATTTTTTTTTTCATGAACCTTTTATACCAGGACTGCATGTAGAATATAGACTCTAGTAACCTGCTTCTCTTTAACATCCATCTGCTTAATGGGAACCTTCAGCTGCAGGAAAGGTTTAATTTAGAACTAGTTTCTTTACGAAACCAGAGATACATAGTGGAGATGAAAATAAACAGGTTCCTTTGTCATTGGTGATTTAAATTTGCCTGTTAATCCTAGTGTGACTAAAGCAGAATAATTAGCGTAGGGTAATAAAAAGTAAAAAACTGATTACTGTTTTATAAAATCGTTAATCATTTTACTCTCATATCCCTCTGTAACTGCAAGGGAAGGGTCTGATCCAGACTTGATTTTTAGTAAAAATCCTCAGTAGAGACATATTCACTACTACATTGATGCTTAGTATTTGATAACAATATAACAACAATTAAAATAATACTTATCCCCTTCAAGCTCAGTTTAGGCATCCACTTCCGTGTTTCCAGAGTGTCAGTATTTGAGAAAGTAGTCTGACAGCAGATTTATGCTATGGGTTCAGAATCTGACAGTGGAGAATGAGAGCAGCAAAATTGAGTCATATTCCCTGATTAAATTGGGAGACTTAGAAATTGCTTTAGAATAGCTCATCTCACCGCAGAGGAGAATGTTCACATATTCAAATATAATTCTGTCCCCATCAAAGGCAAAGGGATGTAGCTCATTTAAGTGGGAGAGGCATTAGGGCCTGCCTATGTCATCTTTGACTGTGAAATAAGTTTTTGAGCTGAGCTAAATGTTGAAGTTGCTAAGTGTAAGAGCTGCCTTTTACTCAAGGTAAGTGTAAAAGGGGACATTCAAGTGCTCTGTGCAACCAGGTAGCACAAATGATAGGAAAGCTGTCACAATCATTGGCTTGCACGCTGCAAAGACTGAGAACAAGATGAATCATTTGGTAGTGCAGAAGGGCAAGACAAATGCAGGCATGTAAGAACTGATTGCTGAAACTGTGATTGCCTACCATCTGTGACACAAAGAAGAAAGGGTGCCTGACTATGAGGAAAATGGTAGCAAAAAAGCACAGGATGCATTAACAGCATCATTAGCAGTCTGGTCTGAGAAAGAGATAGGGGATAATTTTTGTTGGAGACTGGGAGCAGAAAGTTTGTCCTCTGATTACTGCTATGACCAGAGAAAATGGTCCCAACATTAATTTTGGTTTTTTTGTGACTAAACATCTTTGATCACATCAGCAATGCATAAATCCCTTTCTTCCTTGTGGATGGAACTCCCCACTGAGCCTCAGCCTATTAACTAAGGTCAGAAAGGACACAGAACACTTAATGAAGCTTTTTTTTTTTTTAAATTGTACAGTTGTGGGAACCAAGGTAACAGCTCTGATACCCAGTGTTTTTAAGATAATTCACTTTGATTTATCAACCTATCCTTCACCTTATTATATTTCTATTCAGTCTATTAGTGAGTTTTCCTGGAGGACTTGTTTTAGTGTGTTTGCGTACAAACCAATGAGCTTGTTGCATCTCTGTCTGGAACAGCCACAGCACAGTCTGCTTTGGTTTGTTACAGAGTAAAATCTCATGGGTTCATGTCTGACAGAAAAAACAATCATTTTCTTAGAATTACCTATTGCTTTTCCCTGGAAAAAAAAAAAAGGGAGGGTCCTGGCTTCCTTCGCTGTCATTCTCAGCTGCTCCTATTTGACATGCCATGCACTGAAAGGCATCTCATTTGGCAATGTGATCTAACTGGAGATTCATAAATCCATATCTCTATTTTTAAATTGTATTTAAGTTGGTAGTGGAATGGTATCATTCATTTGCGAAAGTGGATATATTTCTGAAGTAGCCTAGACATCCTTGCAAAGGCACAGTGCTTTATTAGGATAAGAGAACTATACATAAACAAGACAATGAAATATTCTGACTTCACAGTGTATCAGATTAATTGTATTAACTTAAGGAACACAAGCCAAAATAAAAGGAGTCCAAAAGAAAAGCAATATATTTCAAAGTATGTCTGCAAGTCTACTTAAAGTCTACTTTGGCAAAAGAAGTGAAGACATTTTCCAAGCTGAATTGAGAGGAATGTCAAGAAGGTGAGTGAGTGATCTGAGAATGAATAAAGGAATGCAGATGAACAATGTAAGGCTAATGCATTAATTCTCATCCTATTTCTCTGGTTAGATTCATCCTCTGCAGTGGCAGCCATAAATTCAGGTTTGTGATTGACTGAAAAGGGCACCACTTTTAAATCTAAGATGCTCATCAAGGGTATTGAATGCATAAAGTTTTTTCACATGTAAAGACCAAGTAGGCAGGTGTTGAGTTATAGAAGAAATGTCTTCTTTCCTTCTTAAACAATTTAAGGATTGATGCTTTAGGCCTTCCATTACATGGATCACTGAAAGAAACAATCATTCCTATCTTTCACTGTCAAGTTAATTTCAGTAGTGGTGAGCTATATTACTCCTAAATCTCAGACTTGGTGCATCTCAGTGTTTCTAAGAGAAACATCATCCAGAGAGAGCCTAGCTTTCCCCTGGGAGTGGAGATGGGGTTTCATTCAGCTCCTCTCTGCCTCAGGTGGTGTGTATAGAAGATGTGCTACCCCCAGCTCCTTACAAGTGTAAATACATATGGCAAGTTTAAGGGGTTTTTTTAATGATACTGACTTTTCTACCTAAAAAGATCTCTCATCTGCAGAAATGCCCTGTCTTTCAGTAGGACAGTTTGCAGTTTGATTTATTTCTGTGGCTAAATAAGAACATCAACATCTGACACTAAACATGAGTAACTTATTAAGCCATCTGTAGCCCTCTCACATTATTAAGATCTTCAGTGTCTCCGGGGAATGGTTTTCTTCACACATTTGCTTCATCAAGCCTCTTATAGCACAAATGCCTTCTTATTATACGTGTCTGTGTATCTACAACCAAATAAAAATATGGTGATGAGGTTTGCCACATAATTGCTGATGTTTGCAATGTGAATACTTACGGTTACTGTGGTCACAACCTCAAGACACTGGTTCCTGACATCATAAAGCAGATGTCATGTCTGTCAGATGGATTATCGCAAAAAGTGTCTGCTCCTCTCTGCTGACCAAAAAGGAGCCTGATAATGACTAGCCCAGATGTAAATTACTTGTCTGTACCAACTTGAAATTTTCCGAGATGACTTCCGGCATATCATTCACACAAAGCTTTGCTGAATGCAAAAGGTGATAGTGGACCTACACCTTAACAGCAGTAAGATGAAATGGTGTAACCTCATTTCACTGGACTTTTTAAAGTGCAGTCTAGCATAACAATATGAACCTCTATTAACATGATAGACATAATTCAGCCTTGCAGCTACTTTGTATGGATAGAGAGTTAAATATTTAGTGATGTTTGCATCAGGAAGCACCAAGATCCTCGCTGGATATGCCTGTGTTAACCAGAGCTAGAAACATGAGGTGGTGCAGTAAAAAGATGTCTACCACTGAAGAGTCACAGATGTGAATTTAAGTTACTACTGTCTGCAGAAATCACCTGAATGTCTGATCTGGGAAATGAAGGGAAGGAGAGAGAAGTGCATCGGAGAAGGATAGTTATATGCACTGTTGATTATCACCTAAAATAAATCCAAAGAAAAATATCAATCCTTGCTCTTTGGCATCTTTCACATGTCTGTTTGATCTGTGAACAGTCAACAGCATTATTCCTAATTACCATAGGAGAGGAAAAGAATTGGAAAAAGTTGTCTTTTGTCTCAAGTAAAGGCGTCACGTGTACCTGTCTAACAGGTGATCAATGCTAATGCACTTTTAGGGGATGCTGCTATCATCACGCCTATAGTGACTTGTGAAAGGGCACACACATGACTGGAATTCTTATTATGCTGTTCTTCAAAGCTTTTTGATACCAGGGAACACTTTTTCTTCAGCTCTAATCCATACTTCAAATTCTAACAATTAAATCAGACATTGGACTGAATAGCATACTGAATGAAAGAATCTTCAGTATGCTAGCACAGAAAAACAGCAGCAGAAACTTGACCTTCATAAAACTTAGTCTTCCTTTTTCCTATAATATTGCTGTAAATTACCTCAAGAAAAGCCTGCTCCTATTATCAAATCCAAAGCCGCCCCTCAGGATATATTCCGTCTACTCTCAAAAAAGCACCTATGCGCTTCTTCATCCTTGAGCTTCATCTGATATAAAAGCAGTGAAGTGATTAGAGTCAATGTGGCCAAATAGAAACATTACACTTAGTGGCAGAGCCTGCTGCCCTGTTATATTGTGTGCCAAGAACGTGTTGCCATGAAAACAAATTCACATGGAAGCTGTCCTTGCTGTGCCATGCTGCTGTTCAGAAACCTACCCAGCTGTCAGAGGCTTCCACCTGTATGGTGTTCCTCCTTCTACATTCCTTGTGGCTTGGTGGTGTCACAGCCCCTCTCTACTTCTGGTGAAAGCTCTGGGTATTTATATACACTTGGAATGCAAAGCCAGCTGATTGTGGCAGTGTGCTTTTTTTTTTTTTCAGCAGCAGCAGCAGCAGAAGATATGGCTCCTCCCTCAGCTCTGCAAAGGAGGGCAGGGTTTGGGTTTGGGTTAAGGTTAGGATCAGGGCTACATCTGAAACTTTCCTTCCCAGGCTGCTTTTCCTGTTACGAGCATCTTCCATGTCAAAGCTACCTCATGTGGCTGACTGGCAGTCTGCTGCTTAAAGAGAATCTAAGCAGATTTATTTCCCTCTAAGGAGCAACTCGGGGGGGGNGGGGGGGCAAAAGCCTTTGCAAGTGCTCTCAGACGTTACTCATTTGTTTGCAGTTCTCACAATCATAGAATGATAAAATATGATCATAAAAAGTCTAGAATCATATAAAGTCTTGGGTTGAAGCAGACCTTAAAGATCATCTAATTCCAACTCCAAACAAGAAAAAATTTGAGATAACCACTTCAAGATAACTGGGAGTGATTTCAGAATTCATTTCCACAATCCTTATCATGCAAAGGGTCTTGAAGTGGACAGAAAGATCTAGCTGAAGTTTTCTGTATTGTTACACTTGGAATATGTCCTGTGTCTCTCATGTTAAGAAACTTTTTTCAGTGTAATGTGAAAGGGAAGCAACATGAGATCTGAGCAAGTGTCTAAGAGCATTGTTGCAGGAGCAGTCTCATCTGAGCTGTCAGCTTCCCTTACCCATTGGGACCCCATGAAAGCAGTCCTCATGAAATTAGCTCTGGACATTCAAAATGACCTATTTGTCTTTTAAAAAAGGTCATTCTATACTTTTTTCTGCTAGTACCAGGTAACTGAGATGTGAATGCCTGGGCTAAACCCACCATAATAATTTAAAGAGAGGCACTAAGCAGTCATCACCTTCCAAAGACATTTGGCAATTCTCACTGTAGAATTGTACCCAGGATTTCAAAGCATTATGTTTGAGGGAAAAGGCATTGCATACCCTTACCTTTTTGCCAACCTGAACTGCTAATATCTATCAACGCTTTATTTTTTTATATCCAAACCAGAGATTTACTGATCATAACAACATATAAGGTTGGACAACCATATATAAAGCCATAGTAATATTAATGCACTTGGCCAGAAAAAAACATGTTAAATTTCAATATTTTTCCATACTGAAATGTGACTGACATTTTTACAATATTTCTACAGTAAATCACATGTCAAATTTTGAAGCTGTCAGCTCCCCAGTGGAGGTAACACCATGCTAAACAAATGGTAAAATATCATTTCAGCTTCTTGAAACTAACAATACCTACTAATAACTGTGTTGAGGTAAAATTGCTGTTATTTCTTGAGCCCCTGTATAACCTAAATGTATACAAATCAAAATACAGCATTTAGCAGCCACAGCAAAGTAGAGAATTAGCGTGAAGTGGACAGGAGATGGGTAACTGGAAGAGCACTGGGGTGAACGCCAAGTCACAGCAACAGTGGACTGGCGTGCTGGCAGCAGGTGCACTAGTTTAATGGCTGAGTGATCTTATTATTAAATTATTACTTAGTAACACTGTCATGAACTGCATCAAAAAAGTGCCACATTTAGAAGAAAAAACGTAATTCGAAATTGTTGTTCAAGAGAATGGGACAATTTTCTGTTATGACAAATCATACTTTGTCAAACTGACACCTAAAGCAGAAGAGAATAAATGTTTTTGACTTAATTATTATTTACTATTAAGGAGTAATATTTGCTCCTTAGTCACTGGGCAAAAATGTTGACATTGAAGTTTTGAAAACTGTTAGTCACTCAAGGTATTTTTTTTTTTTCAGGAAAATACTTAGAATCATAAATCATTTATTTTGGAAAAGACCTCTGAGATCATTGACTTCAGCTGTTAACCCAGCAGTGCCAGCCCAGTCCACCACCTGATTCCAAGCACCATATTTACGAGTCCTTTAAATACCTCCAGGGATGGGGACCCAAACACTTCCCTGGGCAGCCTGTTCCAATGCTTGATAATCCTTTCAGTGAATAAATTTTTGCTAATATCCCATCTAAACCTCCTTTGGCACGACCTGAGTCTGTATTTCCCTGTGTAATCTTATGACATCCTTTTAGTTTTCCTGAGCGGCTGGCAGGAATGAAGTCGAGAAGCAGACATGGACTGTTGACCTAAGGCCAACCCAATAAGGGGGCATCAAGACCACCAAAGACCCACCCAAAGCCCTCTGACCCATTTCCAGAAAGGTCTAGAGGAATGAACCGCACATGATAACCAATTTGCATAGAGAGTGAGGAAGCTATCTCTAGATGGGAGGAAACTTATCTATAGAAAGGTACCCGCACAAAGCCCGGGCACCTGCATCCCAGGATACTGGACACTCCATTAGCTGGATTGATGCTGAAGCCAGGACTGGTGATCTCTCTTTCTCCCTTTCTTCCTCTCTTTCTCTCTCCCTCTCTCTAATTTCCCTCTTTCTCTTTCACCCTACCGCTCATTCAAAGCCTGCTGCCATGTGCTGGAGGATAAGACACTAATATACCAATTTCCATACCAAATGCAAAATTTACAATAGAACTCTGTAAGTTCCTTTTGTGGACCCTTTGGCTTTTGTAATTTCAACCATGAGCACCTGCCAGTCTTGGGCACTCACTTCTCCTTAAGGGTGGGACACCACAAGTACTCCTAGATGTGCAGGATAGTCTTGATAGACATAGACAAGGCAGCTGGGGGTTGCTCTCTGCATAGTGTAGCTTCTTCAGTCCAAATGTATCTATTTGTTGTAAGCACCACAGTCCAGCTGGCTTCCAGGCGTTCAGCAAAACCAGGGTCCAGCCTTCCCTTTCTTCCGGAGGCTTTCACAGAAACTATCTAAACAGTAGAACACTGCTATGCCCACCCCAGGGAGGGTCACATGAGGCAGCATTATCAAACTTTCCATGGAGCTAAATAGGAGCCTGGAATAATGCAAAGAACTCTTGAGGAGGCAGTCAGGGAATAGGACATGAGTGACAAGTGGTGTCCATCAGGGATCCATACAGGGACCGGTTATTTAATGTCTTCATCAGTGGCATAGGCAAAGGGATCAAGAAAACCCTCAGCAAATTTGCAGGTGACACCAAGCTGAGTGGTGCAGTTAACACACCTGAAGGATGGGACCATCCAGAGGGATCTGGAAAAGCTCAAAAAGTTAAACCTCATGAGATTTAACAAGACCAAGTCAAAGGTGCTGCACCTGGGTTAGGGCAGTTCCGGGTATGAAGACAGGCTGGGGAATGAACAGATTGAGAGCAGCTAAGAAAGACTTGGGGGTGCTGATGGGTGAAAGGCTGGACATCAGCCCATCATGTGTTCTCCCAGCCCAGAAAGCAAATTGTATCCTGGGCTGCAGCCAACACAGTGTGGCCAGCACGGTGAGGGAGGGGATTCTGTCCCTCTACTCCACTTTGGTGACATCCCACCTGCAGTGCTGCATCCACCTCTGGGGTCTCCAGCACAGAAAGGACACAGACCTGTTGGAGGGACTCCAGAGGAGGCCACCAAGATTATTAGTGAAATGGAGCACTTCTCCTGCGAGGATATGCAGAGAGAATTTGGATTCTTCACCCTGGAAAAGAGAAGGCTTCAGGGTGATCTAATTGTGGCCTTCCAATACCTGAGGGGAGCCTACAAGAAAGATGGGGAGAGACTTTCTACAAGCCTTAGTGACAGGACAAGGACGGTAGGCTTCAAACTCAAAGAGAGTAAGTTTATGTTAGATATTAGGAAGAAATTCTTTACTGTGAGGGTAGTGAGGCACTGGAACAGGTTGTCCAGGGAAGTTGTGGGTGCCCCATCCCTGGAAATGTTCAAGGCCAGGTTGGATGAGTCTATGAGCAGTCTGGTCTAATGAAAGGTTCCCTGCCCATGGCAGAAGGGTTAGAATTAGAGGATCTTTAAAGTCCCTTCCAACCTGAACCATTCTATGATTCTGTGATTCTGTGAAGGTACATAAGTATACTCAAGGCGCCTTTCTTTCATCTTATGAAAACGTGGGTTTGACACACTGCAATTAACAACAACATGCCCCTGTGTTGTGCTTTTTCACATTTTCTTTGCAAGAGATGATGCCAACATAAAAATTAAAAATGAACAAATATCATGAAGACTTTGCAATCTCTCTAGAAAAGTGTCAGTCTGGGGGTTTCAAATGAGAAATTGGCCTGGGAGTCATTTCAGTATGGATCTTACAAGATGTCTGAAGCTGTTTTAATGAGGCTGGTATTTTAAACAACCACTTGGAAAAAAGAGAAACAGTGTATTCTATCATCATCTTTATACAGCTCTTGCTCCCAATAAAACTTCTGTCATTAAAGCAGTCTTGTCAGAAAGCTGTTATGAGGTCTTAAATGCTCTTGACTCTTTAACGGTTCTCCTGTTAGAGGAGGGGTCGGTAAGAATGAGTTTGTCATGGATTCTTCAGAGACAGTGTAATGAGAGCTATTAAAATGTTCAGGTTCTTGGGAGGTTACCCGACTCCCAATTACTCTGTAAGGTTTATTTTTGTTTAATATTAATACTTTATTTTATTTTAGTCCTAATATAATCTTTGTATTCTATTTGTTTAAAATATGAGAATGTATATCCCAGTACTAAGGTGGTATGAGCTACTTTTCCTTCCTTCCTTCTTTGCCTGTGCTTATGTTTTAAAGCCATACTGGAGTCCCTGCTTAGCATTAAGCAATTTCCTGTCTCCTCTATGACTTTGAAATGACAAATTTAAGAGTTTAAAGCTGTTTAATAACCAGTCCATTGTTTTTGTGTGAGCACAGCCTATAGGGACTTCAGAGAGACTCTAGACAGAGCTGAAGTTCACAGGATGACAGGAAAACACTGCCCTAAAATGCTACTTGACAGATGAGGACAGACCTAGTAGCTGCCCATGCTCATGTTCTCAACTTTTCCGGCCCTGATTTAGGATGCAGTTAAAATGTCTCCCTGGCATTCATATTTGGTTTCTTAGCTGATGGACAGGGAGAGATTCATCTCCAGGTTTGGACACTGAAGTGGAGGTGCTTTATCACAGCTTACAGGTGTCCCTGGTGCCTCTAGGGAGATGCGGGGGGTGAGGGAGATGCCCTCAGCTGCGTCAATCCAGGGTCACAGAGCTCCCCTCCCCTGCAGCTTTTGTTTCAGAAGGACACATATCCTTGTGCTGCTTGCCAGCCCCTGGGGACATTCCACGGCATTGCAAGTACCCCTGCACATCTGTGGGTGGGCACCGAGCCGAGCCATAGCTGGTGGATCCACAGGAGTCAGGTTATTCAGCTGGTTCATCAGGCAGTTGGGGCTGATTCAGTTGACCCCACATAGATGACTAATGCTGTTTGAGGTGCCCTAGAGTGTTTGAAATGCCCCCAGTTGACACTCAGGCATAGCCCAGGGCCAAGAGAATGACCCCACATATTTGATCCAGCAGCTAAGCCAGACAGGATGCCCTGGGGCCCTTGCACAGTGCTCGGTGCCTACCTCTGGACAGCTGAACTGAGTCTGGGTATGAGCTGAAGAATTTGGCAGGCTCCAGCTGACTTCACTGCCTGTAAGAGGAGCTGAAACATCAGACTCCCTTATGGGCACTGAAACTCAGGTGTCAGAATTAAGCCAATTTAAAGTAATCTGCTGTATCCTACTGCTGGTGGGATACATGGGAGGTACCTCTGAGCTCTTCCTTCCCAGGAATAGTTCTGCTGATCTATTCTTGAATTCAGGTCACAGCAGCTACTAGAGGGGTTAAATCAAAAGCTGACAGGCAGAAGGTGGCATGAAACAATCCAATTGAGATGGCAGGTTGGTTGATAGAGGTTTGTATTTTGGCAAAATAGATTCCTTTTAGTCCAGCTCTGAATGCAACCCAAGCCACACATTTTCTTCACCTATTCCCTTCCTGATACATCTGCAGATGAACCAAGATTTTCCTTATTCTCTCACCAGTATAAATGATAAGCAGCTCCAAGAAAAACAGTGAAGTTGTGCTGTTATAAAATAGTTTGAGAGAAAAGAAAAAAAAAGGATCTGCAGTGTGTACTCTTTTATGTTCTTTAATTTGGACTTACAGATATAGCTGGAAAAGCAAGAGGTAGTTTCTTTAAAGACCTGCAGTAATTTAATGTTCTATACCTAGGAGATTCGATTCAGCCTTAAACTCAAAGTGTTCTGCAATTAGGGTGAATTACTGAGGTTTAAACTAAGGGACAATTGAATCTACAAAAAAAATTCTTCCTGCTACCTTTTGAATTGAAACCAGAGGCAAAAGTACTGCTTTTAAAAGTATGCATAGTTTGATCTATAGCTTTCAGTTGGGCAAACTCCTGGGAGAATTAGTACCTTCCTCTGATGTACAATGGAATTCTTCCAAAGGACAAGATCCCTAAGCTGATACAAACCAGCATAAAGCCTCTGAATATCATCACCTCCAGATTAAACCCACAGTATGTTATCTATAAATACTGTTGTGGAGCAGCTTTTAAATAATCTGACTCCTCAGTTCATTCACAGTTTATGCTTATTAATTCATTAGGATGACACCAATTAACATCAGACTTCACAGAAATATTTTTTTTTTCCCCAGAAGAAATTACTTCTATCTGCTTTGAATAAGATGTTCATTACCTACTGCTGAAATAAAATTTATATATGGAACCCAGTGCAGCAACTGAAAGCCTCATCCATGGATTCTGAAGTGAGGAGTGATGCCTTCTTCAGTTGCATGTACAGGATCATGGAAGGTCTAGGGGGGACAGATCATGAATTACCCAAACTACAATTAGACCGGGGCACAGACCAATGACTGCCCTCTGCTCTGAACCATTGTAAAAGTTGAAGTGACCACAAATCTCAAGAAACTCAGTGATAAGAAAAATGATTCCAACAACCTGGCTGACCTATGGGTCTGGATTCACCCAGGGCTCAAAATTTTTCTTACCAGTATTTCAGTGAGGTGAGTCAGACCATGCTCCATTGTAGCTTAGGCTCTTAAAATCATCTGTAATACTTACAGGTCTTTCATAAGGAAACTAGGGCACACGAGAAACCAAAAGGTCTTGTTTTCAATCAAAGCGTAACTGAACTTTCAAACTGAGACCATTTCATTTTTTATCTAGTCTTTCCTCCTAGGTTTTTTGTGAAAAATTTGTCAAAATCACAGCCTATAAAAGTGCAATCCATTTTCATTTAATTATCTGGTTTGCAGAAGTTTCTAGAGATAACTAAGTATAGAAAAGGCCTGGTTAAGGTACCAGTTCATTTGTCATTAATTTTTTTTTCTTTATACCACTTTCAATTAAAATAAAACTCTTATTTTCCTTCTATTTTATTATGAAAAATTATTTCTTATAATACAATGAGGTATATATAAAGAGCTTGCCTCTACATTTCTATGGGCATCTTTAGAGAGTATTGAATATTTAAAAGATATTATAAATAGAAGCGAGATCCATTTGGCAAGATAATAAATATTCATAGAATTATGGATAGTCTGATTCTCTGACTCATTTTTGCAATTGCAGTGCTGTAGGAAACAAATATACCTCTGCTCCATTCAGCTGCTGGTTAACACATTGATCTGCATGCCAGTTCCATATAGGCACCTTGCATAATTTTTTTTTTCTCATTGCATCTCATAAACAGCAATGTCTTTTAGCCTTTTACTTTTTGAATATTAAGCTGTAAAGTTTCGGAGTCCTTGGTTGGATGTGACAGTATGCGTAATGTACAACTTGGAAGGAATATTCTTTGCAGATTTCTTGAAGAGTGTACTGCATTAAAATGTATAAATTTTGCACAACTGACAGAAAAAAGAAACTCTGTGTTGAGCATCAGATGGGCCATGTGAAATTAATAATTTCTAACTCAGTTCATTTCTCAGTGGAAACATATCTAGCATACAAAAGCTCCAGCGTGGCATTAATTGCCACATTTGTTTTAAAATCTTGGTTCCACAAAGAGGTACTTTCTCTAAATATACGCTCCTGTTCCCATTAAGACAGCTTTGAGCTGGGCCAGGGAGGCTCCTATGGGGTGTTGGACTGCCTCTGGAAAAGGAGGCTTGTGGTCTGACCCTCCCCATAGGAAAAGCAGCCTCCTTTGGACGGGACATCTGTAGGTGCCCAGTGAGCAGCAGGTGCAGCACACGCTCCTCAAGCGGAGGCTCCGGCTGCCTGTTCTTCCTCTGGGATGCAGAAGGGTGTTCTGTCACCTGCACACACCCTGATGCCTCAGATCAAAGAGGAGTAAGTAAGAACTACCTGGTTTTTGCCAGACTTGCTTCTGGAAAGTCCATCCAAAATTAGTACTGGAGCCCACAGATTTGACCCAGCAGAAAATGAATCATGGGGAAAGGTTTCCTATTCGTAGTTTTTCCTCATAATAGCTCAAATTGCAGCAGAGGAGAAAGACAAGTACTAACTGCTGTCCTGTAACAGGGTCCCGGGCCAGTGCTTTGGAGTAATCCTCTCCTTAAATATGCCTTCATCTCACATTTTATGTACTTTACTAATTTTCCTTCATTTGGCAAATTCAATAGGCTGTTCAATTCTTATTGGCTGCTGCTGACGTTTATTTATGATTACATCAAACCTATATTCATCCTAGTTGTTTTATTGTGCATAATGTGTCATTATTACACAAATAATGATGTTGCTTTTGATTATTAGTGAGAAAGCAGAAGTTTTAATTTAGTAGATAATTATGCCTTTGCTTTTCTAGTGGAAAACCACAGTGTAAGTGTAATTGCTTCTGAGTAACAACTTGTTATTACATGCATTTCATGCTCATAATTCTTTTGCTGATACCAGGCAAATATCGTCAGCCTAAATTTTCCCTTCACATATTTTGGCAACAGTATTGAGCCCTGAAGATGCACAGTCCTCTATTATTAACCTTTTAAAACCAGTAAATAACTATAGTTTAATTTTGTTTTAATTCCGTTGTTGTTAATGAGTGCTAATTACCACCTTCTCAATCAGCACAAGATATAATGAGTAAGATGGATTTCCAATGGATTCTATAATAGATATAGGTGTGAAAAATGAATTAGGGAATGCTGCCGTATTTTGGTTATTACATGCACACTAAGAAGTGACATAGCTAAATTACTTCTCAGTTGAAAGGACTTTTTGAAGACGAATAAGCAGCCCGTTTGAAAAGAAATTACATTTCAGGTATCACATTTCATTGCTCATTTCTAGGAAATTTTGTCACTGGCATCGGCTAATTTTCTAGCATTTCTCACCCTGCCATAGTCTAGGGGGCTAAAATTAGTTGGAATATATAATTTGAATGCACTGACTCACACTTAGGTCCTTTCTCTTTCAGACTGAAGGAGAGCTATGTGCTTTGATCACACCACTGGAAGATGGTACTCATCTTCTATCCTCCTTTTCTTTTCTCACAGAAAGTATAATGTCATGGAAATCAAACCTTCTAGTTAATTTCTGGCAACTTTCCAAATATGAGAAGGGAAAAAAGGCACCCTTTTTTAATCCAGTTTTGAAAATGAAATAGAACAGAGACAGGTGATTATATACATGCATTCACATTTCTACCCTTAAGTGTGAAGTTTCTACAGAATCCCTATAATTTTCATTTATGCTTGTTAAGGTCTTTATCTGGCTTCTGTGGGGATGAATATCGCCTTGTTTTGTACCAGTCTAACAGAGTGAGTAGAAAGACGTTGACAGATATCCAGTATGGACCCTTGTCCTCTACTCTTTGGCTTCCCTGCAGGGGAGTGGCTCTAAACAGCAAAGATAAAGCTATGGATGGATAGCAGGAAAAGGGCAGAAGTGTTTTAGTGTCTCTTTTTCCTCCACTCTTCACCACAAAAAGAGGCTGTATGAGGTTTTCTAACTGTATTAACATCCGCATCAAATGGCAAGAAGTTCAGTTAGAATACAAAAGGGAAAGTTTAGGAAAGACAGTGTAGCTGTGGTTTTTTCAGCCCATCTGGGCCTGATGAAGATATTGTAAGATATTTAAAGAATGGGCTGAACTAATCTCACAGCAATCAAAGGTCATCTTTGAGAATGCCTGCTGAGGACAGGTGACACTTCAGAATGTGGAAGATGAATGATTATATCACCATCTTCCCACAGGAGACACAGGAAGTGCTGGGGAGCTGGAAAATGCTGTACTCAACTTCAGAGCCAGGAAAACTATTAGAAGGAGTTACTCAACAAACAACTGCAGATGCTGGGAAAAAACAAGCATTTAAGAAAAGAACCAACATGAAATTCTAAATAGCATACTATGTCTGGCTATTGATTTCCTTCCTGACAGTGCAAGAATTCTAAAGAAAAGGGAAGAATCAGTAATATGACATCACTAGACTCCAGGAAGCTTATTCAAACTCTTTTACCTGACTTTCTTCCAAGCTAAGTAAGAAAAACAGGCTACATGAAACTAATATAAGGGGTTCAAAACTCTTTCAACATATGTAGACAGCAGATAGCAGTAGGTCACCACAGCATAAAACAGAAGTATTGTGCAGGACTTTATGAAGTTCTTGTGAATTATTGATTATTTTCACTAACTATGTAGAAGATGGAAACACAAATGATGAAATAGAAAACT
The DNA here is from genome assembly GCA_013398115.1 of Falcunculus frontatus. Lineage (NCBI taxonomy): Eukaryota > Metazoa > Chordata > Aves > Passeriformes > Falcunculus > Falcunculus frontatus. The sequence goes on along the minus strand of VZRV01002387.1, from coordinate 353,848 downwards.
TTCTCCTTTAAGAGTACTCTAAGCTGACCCTATATTGAAGAACAGCATTAGAATTTAAAATAATGATGGTCAATTGGAGTTACAGTCCCAAAATACTGGGGTAAATTCCACTCTGATTTAGGCAGCTGCAAAGAGAGGGTGGGAGAAAGGCACCCCGCAGAAAGAAGCTGCTGCTTTTAGTAAATCCGAAGCTGAAAATGAGGTAACAGTGCTACAGACATCCTGAAATAGGTAAGCTTTCCATGGAGAACGTATCTCAGCATAAGTGTGTAAAGCACACAAAAAGTATTCCTGTGACTCTGGTTAACATTAGTTACACGTCATCCAAAACACTCTGGGGGCTCAGGCTTCAGAAAAGACATGAATGAGAGAAAAGCAACAAATAAAAGTTCAGTTCTACAAGTCTGAGGGCAGATAGAAGAAATGGAGATTTCAAGTAGGAAATAAACTGAAGGGAGACACCAAGTCAGTCTTTCTGTATGAAAAAGCTGCTGAAGAGAGAAATGAATTGAACTGGTTTCCATGTCCCACATGAATGGACAAAAAGTCATGAACCTAACATACAGGGTATGAGATTTTCTTTAGACTACTCAAAAAGCCAATTTAAAGAAAAGAGAATGATCTGGAACAGATTTTCTGGAAAGGTGAGGGGTTTTCTTCATTGGAAGTTACTGAGATGATGCTAAGACTGGCATTCACTTTTAGACCTGTTTTTCTAATTTTCTGTGACACCGGGGCATCTATTATGAAGGGGGAAAAAAAAGCCAAAGAGCAATGGTCAAAACTTCTGCTCAGACTTCATTGCTCACCTCCCTTTCACTGGGAGATGCCTTCAGTCTCTGCTGGTCAGAGTGTCTTGGGGACTCAGGATCACTGAAAGAGGTGGGAAGAAGGAAATTCACAGTCTCGTGGAACCCAACTGAGCTTCTAGCCAAAAGCTTATTAAGATGCTAAGTGGTATTTTGATATATTCTTTGTTCACTAGAGGGACAGAAAATTTTGGTAAAATTTAGGCTTTCAAAGGTGCCAAAGAACACATCAGGCCACATGACTGCCTGCTTTTTGCTCAATGCTATCTATTTTTGCCATAGATGATATCTATATTGATAAATTCATACTATATAAAAAAAGATCAAATGCATAAGTTGACTTTCATATCCATGCTACAGAAATCACCCACAAATTGATTTCTGATGAAATATTATGTCCTAGAGACGAACACATTAGTCCTGAATTACCAGTTTATCAGACTGTGGTTGCCTAGAAAGCCAGGTGCTGAGCAGAAGGGCTAATGTTCTTTCTTTCTTTCTTAGCTAGAAAGCAAGAGATGGTCAAGTCAGCTGTTTAAAAACATACATACCCACACCACTACAACAAGAATTATGCAAGTCTTCTGATTACAGCTCTGCATGGCCTGCTCTGTGGCTCCTCAATACTTTGTTCAAGAAAGACTTAAATAAGGAACAGTGTGGCTCCTCCAGTATTGCAAACTTGTACCTCAATTCCCCACCAAGGAAATTACTAGAGATACTGCCAGTCTAAAAATCACTTGGCACCCTGACAGGTCCATGCAGCTTGATGACAAGGTGATAACTTTGTGCAGAGCAATGCATAGTCACTCCCACCTCAGTATAATGAACTGGCCAGTTCTACAAAGATTTTGAAATACTAGTTTAGTTGAGGTCACATTTCTAAGAACAGAAATATAAGCGAAAACTGGAAGAGCTCTTTTCCTTTGCCAGTGATTTGCTCTTGTCCATACTTTGTGCTCCAGTTTTCCTGCTTCAATTATGCAGCACCATGCATTATACAGTGCTCTTCAACTCATGGGGTCAGCCTATAAATGGAGAGCATTAATTTGGTGTGTCACATAATGGGCACTTCCTCCTGCAGAGTGGTCGCTTCAGAATGGTCTCATCAGAAGCACTGTTGGACGTGCAAAGCATTTGTCATGAGGCAGTAATGATGCTGTACTCATTTGCTGGCTGTTCCCCGAGAATATGTAAGGGTGAAGCCTCACTTTCCAGGGAGAACCTTTATTCCCCTCAGCCCCTTCTATTAAATATTTAAAATTCAGCTACCACTTCTAGCTCCAAACAGTAAATACCTGGATGCAAGCAGAATACATTAAATAACAAATAACTCTAACTTATATAGCTTACCACACTAGGATGTGTTTATTTTCAATCTAATTCCATGATAAAGGAAAAATGTGCTTGTGTATGTGGATTTGCAGTGGCAGTATGGATTAGGGGGACACAACATAAAATGTATTTTTGTGCAAAGGAAATATCAATGCTTTAAACTGAACTAAACACAGCAGCTTTACTTCAACCTTTTCATGCAATCAGTGATGTGTTCTGCTAAGCTCAGCAGTTAGGTAAAAATATGACAGCTTGGCACAAACGATGAAAATTATCTTAGAGGTCAAGTATGAAGATTTTTTCTTTTCTTTTTTTCTGTTATATCAGAGATAGAAATATCTCTGATATTTCAGCATCTTACCTAGTAGATGACAGTGTCATGTCGTTAAACTCTATGTCTACCTGCCAGTTTCAAATCAACAATCTCCATTGAAAAAACTACCTTGAAAGACGGAAATTTTACATCTATGGGAAAGATTAAATAAGTGACAAAATCTGAAAGCAACGTGAGATGTACTTTTATTAGAAAATTAGAAAATGTTCTTTATTTCATTCCGGTTGTCTCACAGAAGACGTGCATACACACTACTGAAAGTTATTGCTCGGGGTGCGTGCTACAGTTGTGTGCACATTAATTTGTCTTAGCAGGTTTAAAATTGACTAGACCATGAAAAAAGAACAGCAAAAGCCATCTAATAAATTGGGCAACAATTACTCTTGGTACCGCCATTTAAATTGAGAATAGATGTGCATTACACTGTCACTGCAGGAAAAATAAGAGGCTTCCTTTAGTAATGGATTTTTGAATACACTTGCAGTGATGGTAAGCCAATAAATTAAAAAGTACATCAGCCATTTCTCAATTAGGTTTATACTCTCTACTCACCAGCTTTGTATATATACGGAAAAAGTGAGACTATTTCCCAGGGAGGGCTTTTTTACAACGTTTAGTCCAAGGAAACCTGTTGGTAGCTTTGGTCACAGCTGAGACCCAAGCTTAGCTCACTGTCTGTATAAAATGTGTGTCTATAAAATACAGAAGGACAGCAGGTCTTCTGGTAATCCTTCACGTGGGAACTGTTAGTCAAATTCATCCTACATCTAAGTTCATGAAGCCAATGAGCTTAACACTGGGGATAATTTTCCCCCAGAGCATTAATGGCAAGGTGACAGTCTTTCAGAGACAATCCTCACAGCTGCATGGAGGAGGGGAGGGAAACTCTTTGCCCTCACAGACATTCTGCTGTCCAAAGGATGGCAACAAATGAAGTGTAAAAGCCAATTTGGGTTCTTCTACCAGATACTGAGTCTCTCTTTTAAAAGCATCAGTCAATCAGACTGACGTTTCCACTTAACCTTGTGAAACAGAATGGATTTTCTTCTCTTTGACATTTTAGCAGGGGCATCATGTGTGCACTCTTCTGTAGCCGTGGCATGGCTTCATATAGGCCACTGAAAGAATGAAATCCTTGTCTGTTTCCAAACTATTTCTGGTTTTAGTTTGTAGTATTTCTTTCATGCTGGAGGAAGCCCTCATAGTTTATTCTGGCACATCTATAGCTCTTGATATAGAGTGCAAATAAACAGGCTTATAGCAGGCTAGAAGCCAAAGGCAGCTGCTGGCAGGCTCTGGGCCAGCTCTGGACCCCTCATAAAAGCCTTCAGGTTGGAAAGAAGAGGATTGTAACGTACCTCCTGAATGATTTCGGGAAGGTCACTTGAAGGTGCTAACATCTACATTGCCAAAGTGGAAAAGCAAGCCATTGACTGGGCTAAAAATACTAACTTCTGTAAGGTTAATGTTTTGATTTCAAACTAGACTACATAGAAGACAATCATGCCAAACTCAGTAAAAGACAGGGGAGAAGTGTCTAATACAAATAACTTTTCTTTGTGAAAAGAACGCCCTATTTTTATGATATTTTAAATTGTAAGGGACCACCTCTCTTAATTTCTGTTCTTCCCGTGGACACAGACAATTCACCTACCAAATTAGAATAGAACAGAATAGAATAGAATAGAATAGAATAGAATAGAATAGAATAGAATAGAATAGAATAGAATAGAATAGAATAGAATAGAATAGAATAGAATAGAATAGAATAGAATAGAATAGAATATTTCAGTTGAAGAGACCTAGAAGCGTCATCCGTTCCAACTGCCTAACCACTTCAGGGCAGACCAAAAGTCAAAGCATGTTGTTAGTGACCTTGTCCCAAGCTTCTTAAACACTGAGTCTTGAGGCATCCAGCACCTCTCTAGGAAGCCTGTCCCTGTGTTTGACCACCCTCTTGGTAAAGAAATGCTTCCTAATATCCAGCCTAAATGTCCCTTGGCACAGCTTCGAGCCTTTCCCATGCATCCTGTCACTGGATCCCAGCGAGAGGAGATCAGCACCTCCCTCTCTGCTTTCCCCTTCTTGGGAAGCTGTAGAGAGCAGCAAGGTCATCCCTCAGCATCCTTCTCTCCAAACCAGACAAGTCCAAAGTCTTCAGCCACTCCTCACAGGACATTCCTTCCAGCCTTCTCACCAGCTTTGCTGCCCTCCTCTGAACCCATTCGAGTACCTTCACATTCTTCTTTAAATGCTCTGTAATTTTTACTAAAACTATACAAACAACTAGTGTTTGGCTGTTTGTTGGGGTTTTTGTTATTATTATTTTATTGTATTTTAATTTACTATTGCCTCAGAATCCATTAAAAATCAATCAATCAGCACTTTTTTTTCAGTATTGGTATTTGAAAAGAAGGGTTAAAAGCACAGTATTTTGTGTTGAGGAATATTTATTCCCAATATTTTTTAGTATATTTTGCACTGCTTTATCTGCAGGATTTTTCTTCATTAAAATTTACTAAAACTGAAACTCATTTTAGGTGGAAAAATGGAAATTATTCCTTAAGAAAATGCCAAAAGAAAGTGCTTAGGTATCTGTGAGTCTTAATTAAGGGTGGGAGGTTTTTGTTGCTTTTTTTTTTTTTTTTTCAGGAGAAAAAGGCTGAGTTTATAGAGACAATTTATTGAAATATTTCGGACAGCCTTAGTCTGCATAATTCCATAAAACTCAAAAAGCTTTTGTTTTAAAGATGAAGAGCACGTGTCATCATCTTATGCCTGGAAGGAGCACCACACACAAGAAGGTAGTAAACAAGATAATCATCATCAGTTAGATCACCCAAACAAAAGCATTTAATGACCATCTACCACTTTAATCCCATGCTATATTTTAACAAGAGTTCCAAGTAATTTATGTCCTATATAGCATACACATGAAAGAATTCCCCAAAATAAAGTATTTTTTGAAAGAATATATAGTTTTAGATTGATAACCATATTATTATTAACTATTATTGCAATATATTCCTAAGTCCTGGCAGTTGTTTCTACATTTAAAAGGACCTTGAAGGGATTTCATCATCCCAGTCTCTGAGCACTATAAGGAAAATGCCTATCACCAGGGTAAGTAGACTAGAAAGCCAAACCTGTGTCCTCCCCTCCTTTTCTCCTCAGCCACAGCTACTGCAGGATCATCCAGAGTCTGCTCAAAGTGTTCACTGCTTGCTCAAATTTTACAGGAAGCACAGCTCTGGTAAGTAATGAAACTTGAGTAATTACTTGATGATAATGGCTGAAAAGTTTCTGTCTCTTTTTTTCTTGGCATCTTCAAACTTAGTTGCTACATTCTCCCCAAGCTGAAAAAGGGGTCTTTGAAGAACTTCTAACAGAATTATGCCATGTTTGAAACATTTGTCTGTTCTTGTGACCTGGCTTTGTTACAATTCACGTTGGATTAATAAAGAATTTCACCAGTGCAATTTTTCCACCTGGCAAGGTGCTATGCAGTTAGAACTAAAGTTGCCACCAATACCAGTCCTGGAGCTGGAATGATTTCCAGAGCTCCTGAGCCCCATCCATCTCTCTGAGGCAGGAAGCATGTAACCTCAGTTTTCACATGCCATTCCTACCTACAGCTGAGCTATGACAGCCCCTCAAAGGGCTGTTCAGCCCTGACAAAGAGCTCTGGGGAGACCTTTTAGCAGTCTTCCAGTACTTAAAGGGGGCTGACAGGAAAGGTGGGGAGGGACTCTATCGGGGAGTGTAGTAATAGAAAGAGAGATAATGGTTTAAAACTAGAAAAGAGTAGATTTACACTAGATATGAGGAAAAAATTTTTTACAACGAGGGTGATGAAACACCGAAACAGGTTGCTCAGAGGGGTGGTGGATGCCCCATCACTGGAAACTTCCAAGGTCAGGCTGGGTGATGCTCTGAGCAACCTGGTTTACTTGAAGATGTCTCTGCTTACTGCAGGGTTTTGGACTAGGTGACCTTTTAAGGTCTCTTCCAATCCAAATTATTCTGTGATTCAATGACTGACTGCTATTGTGTCACCATTTCAAGGAGTCACAGCAAGGCCTCCAGGGAAGTAGGATCAAGAACCAAAGTGTATCCCACTGTAGGATTTTCTCCATCCTCACTCACAGAGGGGGATGGCTGGACAGTGAATTACTGCTGTCCTCATTAAATATGTGTTTCCTGGTCTCCAGGATAAAGCTCAAGGCCCTACAGTGAGTGCCACATGCCAATATCCAGCCAGACTGAAAGTAGCCTGGATCTTGGAAGAAATCCTCCTCGTGTGTTGTCCTTCCTGGGTTAACTTCCTGGGTTTTGGACCACAAAGACAGTGTGATTGCCTCACTGCTGTCCTGCTCCTTGTAGCCAAACTAGTCCATGCAAGGCTGGATGGGGCATCTCTGTGTGGGGCTTTAAGACTAATAGGTGTTCACCCCTCCCAGCAGTGAGGACCAGGACCCAGCAGCACTTGCCTGCTCCTGCAAACTTCTCTGCTGCAAGCCATGTTGCAGCTCCAGCTACAAAGTCACAAGTCTTACAAAATTATGACATCTGATTTGTTTCTTAAAGTCCAATTCTTAAATGAGGCACTTCTGTTTGAAAGGGTAAGATTTTCTTCCATGTGACTCAGGGCAAAAGTTTCAAAAAAGTATTCAAGAGAAAGCCCATGGCTGAAAGCCATCAAAATATCGCAGCTGAGCCTGTGGTTTTTTAACAAAGGAAGTGTCAGCACTGCTTGTCTGAAGAATACAGTTCACTTGCTATTTTTTCAGCACAAATGCTGTCACAGCAAAAGGAGACAGCCTCCCATTGAGCAGTGTAAGCACCCTACTACATCGATCACAAAATACGTGCTCATTTGGGTGCCTAGGAAGAAATGGCAGGTCAGAACAAAGTGACTTATTGCAGTTCTAAACACACAAGGACTCAGTGGGTTTAAACAACAGCCCCTCCTGCCATAATTTGAGTTCAAAATCAGTGTTTAAGTCAGACTTGAAAAGGTGTTGCTTGAAATCATAGACATAGCTGCAGTGTGATCTGTGATGGGCATTTCTAGCATTCTGACCAGGCTTCAGTCTGCTGTGGTGTTGAGCTGGTCCATGTCCCCAGTTCACAGAGGGCTCCCCACCACTGGGGATCCATTGGCACAGTGGGAACTCCCAGACCTTTCCCTCTGCCTCATGCCTCAAACCTAAACAGCACCAAATTTATCACGCGCACAGGCTGCAGACATCATCCTCTCGATGGAGTGCCCTCACTCCTCCCAGTTTCAAAGGGGTAAGCTCCCATTCTTAGGTCTCTTCCCAAAAGCAGGATAGGCACAGCGAGCCAGCTGGACTATGACTTCCATGGTTTCCTAAAGACTTTTACTTCTTCCACACCAAATAGATTTAGCAAATCTACCTTGCAGCTGTCATCAGCCTATGAAGGATCTTTCTGGTGCCGGAAGGAGGTTTTCCAGGGCAAACGTTACAGCAAATTCTGAAGTTTCCATTTAGATTAAATTCATGTGAAGAGAGCTTGTATTCACTTCATCTCTCCTATTCACAGTTAAATCAATGAAGTATTTCCCTGACTCTTAGTTTTGCATCTGGCTATCTTATATTAACTCCTGTAGAGTCCTATCTCTTTTACAGTAAAATGGAAAAAGGAAAAACAGCTGAAAAATAAAGATGTCAGTTTTCTTGTATCAGCATTTATACACTAGGTTGCAAAGCCTTTGAAATGAGGGGGTTATAAAAATCTAAATAATGCCAAATCAATTGTTCTTCACATATTAACAAGAAATTTCATGCATTTTATTTCACTCACTTTGATTTCACACTGTTTGTAGAGCAGGATATGTGTTTGGAAAACTGAAACACATCCGTAATATAGAAATGTTTTTCAAGTTTCCAGTCACACGAACTGAAGATCTAAAGCACTTTCTGAAAGGGCCTGTCCTTCATCTTGTTTATTGTAAGAAAATAAGAAACTGATCTCTTCCAGCTAAAGCCTCTGTATATCCACAGGCAGGAGCACAGCCGCCTTGGGCAGCCCATGCAGCCTGCAGCGTCAGAGCAAGGGGCAGAGCACAGCAGAGCCCAGACAGAGACAGTACTGAGCTTAGCCATCATAGTACTAATAATATAATCTGTGAAAGGCTTCACAGAAAGTATATGCAGGGGACAGAAAAAGAGCCTACTATAGGTTGTTCCCATCTCATTTTAATCAGCAGATGCTGCTGTCTCCCTTGGTGGTGTGTGCTCTCGGCTGATTTATTCATTCGTTAACACTTGCACCAAGTTCCTTTTGTCTTCTGCTGTCTCATTGCAAGGTACAGTACCCTGTTCACAGAGAAACTTTTGGCTTAGAGATGGTATTTGAAGTAGAATTAAAACTGATTCTTCACATATTTCATTAAGGAGAGAGGTCAGGTTTGCCACAAGTGACAGTAAAAGAACATATGTAGATCATCACTGCCTCCATAGAAAGCCATTCTGTAAAAAAACCCAAAACACAAATTAATATAAATCTACATATATCCTTATATATCTCACAGTCTGAGGCAAAGGAAAGGCTCTGCCTTTCTGCCTGCCTCTCTGCTTTCTCCCAGCCTGTGCTTGCCACTCTGTTCCCTGCTGTTGCTGCACCAGTGTAAGCTTATAAAGATGCGATGATAATATTTAGGTGCTTGCATGACAATCAGAGGACTGCTGATGGCAATGCCAAAAACCTCTCTGTCACAACAGCTGAAAGGAAATACACACCAGATCATGGGGAAGTATCAATGCTGAATGCACTAGGGGCTAAAGACTCAGGTAATTAAATATAGCCTCAGGTAAATAATTTTATTAAAAGTTAACAAGAACTCTCTTGAATCTTAATCGTAAAACTTTGGCCTAGACAGCCCATCTAATCAGGTGTGTTTGTGGACTTTTCAGTCAATCTTCAACATTCATTTTTAAGCCATAAAACTGGAATATCAGTGGCCACTTGGAGTGTCCAGCTCTCAGGGACCTGAGCCCAGGCAGCCAGGCTTTGAGGAGGTCGCACATTCTCAGGTTTCAAGCAGATATTTATTTTGAGCACAGCACCACAGCATAAGAAAACATTGGGGGGCTCATACTTCTATGCAAACTGGCAAAAATTGGAAGATTTCCCACAGCATTCAAGGATTTTTGTTATTTACCTGCTTCCTCATGCTACTTTTATCATTGTTGCTTTGATTTGTTTTCCTGTGAAAAAGCAGAAGTTATCAGACTGGGTGGGAAACAGGAGGTAGGGAATGGAGACACTGGAGTACACAGTGTGGGAATTGGGAATAGATAACTTGGTTTTTTCTGCTTTCAGACATAGTCCTTACATTGCTTGGATGTTTTCTATTTAATTTCAATTCTATTTCATTCTATTTCTGTTACATATAAGTCAGCTGGTACAATATTTTGATGCATCTGTTTACAAATAGATTTTAACTGTGAAAAATGTGATCTATTCCATGTATAATGTGTAAGCCCCATTGCGGCTTAAAAAAGGAAATTAAAAGAGGCATCTTTCCCATATACATTTGATAGGCTTTCAGAAAGTGTCCTTCGAATGTAGAACTTTTGTCCTTAACATCTTATTCTCCAAGCAGTGATAAAAAACTCTGAGATAAGTGAAGCTGGGAATCTGGGGGATTTTTTTTCAAATGCAGGCCTTTAAAAGTGTTTGGATAATGGATGAGCAGTTTTAGGTAGTCTATGTAAAGGCAGACCTTGAATTACTTAAGAATTGGTTGTAGTGATTTCGAAAAGAAACTCAAAAAGCACTAGGTGATTGAATATAGACTTCATGTAGCTGTAATGCATGCGATATTCAAGCAGTGCATGTAGGAATTTTTATTAGATTGTCTTCATTTCCAGCTTCTTTCTGCTCTGAAGGGATCCAGCTGCATGAGCCAGTGGGGAAAGGGTGTGTTAACCTTCCCAGCTTTCATAATCAAGTGACCCAGGGCTACCACAGCATCAGCTGAACCCTGTCTGTGAAAGAGGCCATATCAAACAAAGCATGTGTCATTTCAAGGGATTATTAATTACACTTAAGCTAGGTCTTGAGTGGTCAGCAATGTCTACATAAAGTTCTGTTTGGATGACTAAATATCTTTGAGGATAGAAGCCCCATAAATTATGTAATTTCAAGATCAAAGCATCAAGGTGTTAAGTTGAAAATGGTGATGTTTTGCTGGGGAACTGAACAAGAGACTGAGGATTGTTGTTTCTTGCCACTCAATTTAAAATAAGTCATGGTGGAAGAACAAATCTCCACACCAGCTTGCTTTTCTTCACCTGTGTGAACAATGCCTACTTCTCCAAAACCTCTAAGGTTTAAAACCTTATAATCATCAACCTGGTGGATTAGTGTTAGTCCCAGAGGGCATCTGGACATAAACTGAGTTTGAGCTCTGTTCCAGAAAGGGATTGGATCACATCTGAAGTCTCAGCCCTAGACTGATGGATTTCCAGGAGGGGTCTCAAGTAAGAGACCAATCTATGGTTATATTTCCCTTCCATCTAAACTGGTGAAGCACCTGAGGGCTGCATCAAGCCTTGCAGATCCCTCAGCACTCCAACTCATAAGCATTCTGTCAGCTTAGAAGCTGTTAAGCACACGAGGATGGGCTGCCCACAGGCACTCACACCACCAGTAAGTGGATTGCCTGTCCACCCCTGCTGTGGAGGGAGAGAGTGAGCAGCAGCAGAGACTCTCAATGCCTCTTGAGAGCAATGCAGCCACTCTGCTGGCCTGAGGAAGGAGCAAATGTGTGTTGAAGCACTGTGCTTGCATGAGGATGCTGCTCTGGCTCAAGGTCTGTGTATTGAAAGAAACCCCTCTGATACTGGGACATCTTCGCTGTGATGATCGGCCTGGGCCTCAAGGAAAGACTGCAGAAGGAAATGCAAATGCTCAGGAGTCCTTCAGGGAAAGGAGCACACCTTTCATGTCCTCTTGCCTTTTTGCTGACCAAAACCTATGATTCTTGTCTGAGTAGTCTCCAACCTCTTGAACCTTTCTTACATGGATGTTCTTCTGGAAAAGTGTAAATTTCTAACTTGGTTTAAATCCCTTTAATTTTTATCTGAAACCTTTGCTCCCCACAAATACTGCATATTATTTCAGACTCAACAGCAAAGTACTAAAGACAAGTGAGCTTTAATACAGTTTTTCTCTTAATCTCTGACAATTTTTTCTTATTTTCTAACAGGCATAACAAATCTTACAAAATCTCAGTTTCAAGCATAATTGATGCAGGGATAAGACAAACTACTCCAAAGATTGCCTTGTTATTTTAAAGACATTGAGTTAATTAGAGAGATATTCTTGTTAGTGGTGGTTCATTAAAAGATCCTTCATGCAACTGAAATGTTAATTTTAACAGAAACGGTCTAGGGGACTCAAATTATTAATTGATGCATGTTTAATAGTTTTTTGATTAGAAGATTTGACAGCAGAAATAATACCAAAATTACAATGACTTCCACTAGATTTTTAAGAGTTTGTCTGCATAGGGTTGGATTCCCTGACTGCATTACTGCTGCCATCTCATTGCCATTCCCAGGCTGCTTTCATTTGTGCCCAAATCACAGTAACTACTCTTTAAAGTGCCTTTATTCTGCAGCCTGTGATTAGCAGGGAGTGGTGGTCTGTAAGAAATACTGGCGGGTAAGTCAGGAAAGGATATGGGAAAGCCAGTAGGTGCAGAGGCAAAGCACTGGTAAGCAAATGTTGCAACAGGTATGTTAGGTTTATGGAGACACAGATGGAGGAGCTGAAAAGAGTGGATCTGCTCAATCTTAAGAAAAAAAGGCCATGCCCAAGCCGTGATAGCAACCAAAGAGATGGATTGTAAATTTACTTCCCAAAGAGCAGACTTACTTTTGGTTTCAACCATCTCAGCCACAAAGATGTAGCACATGTCTTCTTGGGGATCCCATGTTACACAATATCCTAATCACATGCTCAAAGGTATGTGTTTGTTCACCTGTTTTGGTCACTGGCCAGCTCTGCTGGTGTTTAAATATCTGATTCTTAAATGTGCAGGCAGTGGACTGACAACCACCTCAGCTCACTAAAATATCCTGGGGGAAAAAAGTACAAAACAAAACAGAAAAATGCAGTAATATTTTCTGGGCTCATGAGTTCAGGAGCAATGACACTGCTTCAGTTCTTGTAGCCTTGGAAAAAGTTGTCAAGATCTAGGAAAGAAATCTTGTAATGTAGTATTGAATGTGATGTGTGCAGCAATGAGATTCGATTGTATTGCAAACATATTCTTGGTAGCTTGTGTCTCCTCTGATGTTGAATCAGAAAAAATCAATTCCTGTAAGCTAGGACTCCTGGATCTGTCCTCAAAAATATTATTTTCAGCCTTCTTCAGAAAGTCATATTACAAGAGGTTTGTTAAAAGAAAGAAAGAAAAAAAGCAAGCAGTCAAATCATTAGTCTTGTATTACTCAACTGAAGTTAGGGTTGTTCCATGTTATCAATTTTCCTGTATGTCCCTTCTGTTTCAGAAGGCAGGGTACAAGCAACAGTAGCTCCCCATGAGTGTATTAAGAGTAGGCAGGGCAAAGAATAAGTCTAACATTCATCATTAATTCATGATTTTAGCAGGTTCAGAGGCTAGAGAGAGTATGGCAACTAGCTCTGTTATAATACTCAACAGGATACGGGATGGAAACACAGGAAACTGCTCTAGAGGAAAGACTCGTATCCCAGTGGATGATTTTTTCCCCAATAGAAAAACTGTGGTCTAATTAGGCAACGGATCCAGATGGTTCCATTCAGACTGTGCCCAATATTTGCTATTAGCTGGGGAGAAATTATTTTGATTTCTAAATTGGCACAAGTATTAGGAGAGGGGGCAGTTTGTTTTTCTTTTTGCTGTGGTGCTGTGCAGTTTTGGGGATGCCTGTCTCAGCTGTCTGAGGGGAAAGCTTTGTCAGACAAGCTGAGTGAACTGCCTTGATGGGGGGGCCATGGGGGCAGGATGCAGCTCCTGGATGATGATGTGAGGTCTCTCTCATGCTTCTGGCAGTTTTCCGTGCTTTGGCACAAGCTCTTGATGGGTTTAGGTGGATAAAGACTTTTGGAAAGCACAAAGGCCAGTGCTTGTGGCACATGTATGGGATCTGGCCTCTTCACAGAGATCGAGGTGAGGCGTTGGTAACCAGCCTCCCTTCCTGAGCTGCCACACTGGCCTGCCCTGGGCCAACAGGACAGGCTTCAAGTGTGCTGAGACCTAAATTTTCAGCACAGATCTGCAGCACTTGGCCACGAAATGGGAGGGTGTATGCCTGCAGAGGCACACGTGCTGCTGTGGCCAGGCAGGAATGCTTTGGGCCGGCAGGGACGCTCTGGGCTGGCACACTGAGCACCTACCCCAGAGTGGAATAAGCAAAAGAAAACAAATATCTTTTTCTCTTATCCAGCCTGAGCCCACAGTAGGATTCTCTGCCCAGCATCTCCCAGACCCCAGGCCATCATGAATAAGAAAGATAGAGGTACTTGTCCCCAGCCCCACCCTTACCTAAGGACAGAAGCTCAGCTCCTGTGCTCTCTCCCTCACCTTCAGAGACTGCCTTGTCTTCTGTTTTTGCAGACTTAGCTGAACACTGTCCCTGTAATAGCATGATAACAAAACCAACATGGGGATTGGCTGATTAAATCCCAGTAAATTCCAGGTAATGATGCACATAGAAATCAGACAACATATACTTTTACTTTTGTTTATCAACTCTCTGTGTATCTTATGTGGCACATCAAGTTCTACATTTTACTTTTATCTGCAAGAATATTTTTGCAGCAGCCAACCTTGGGCATTGGACTGAAACTAGCTGCTGAGGAAATTATTTGCCAATAAATGAAAAAGCTCTTCCTACACCACTAGTTAGCAAAGGAATTGATTCAGTCAGTCAGGGAACAGTTTTCATACTCTGGCATCAGAAAGTAAAGCTTCAGACTCATCTGGTATTTTTCCACTAAGACTTCTGAACTCGGAGAATTCCATTTGCTGATCATTTTACCAGAAAATTATCACTTCTGAAGGAAAGTTATTTACTCCAACTGCTGTATTAGCAGCTGTAGCACAGCCCAGGTGTGCACAAGAGCTATGAAACAGTGCCATCTCCTGGGCCTCGGGCTGCTCTGGGAAATCTGCATTTGCCCATCCTGGCACGGGCACATTGAAGGCAGCTGTGCAAAAGCCGTTGTGCAATTAGTGGATAATGCTGATTCTAGGAGGGGAAGGAGGGCAATTTGTTAATGTCACTATTTAGTAGTGTGTTCACTGGGCAGATAAGCTCCGAGACTGTCTAATTTAGAAAAAAAAAAGAAAGAAATCAGAAGAACTCCCACTGTGTTAATACTGCATAAGCCTGAAGAATTGCAGCAATTATCCTGCTCATGCAGCTGCCGTGTTAGGGAGATAGGTTGAATGGCAGGTGAAGGGATAGTTTTCACAGAGCTATCAGCCCACCAACATTTTGAAGTACCTGCAGCAGCAGCACGAATCAAGCTGCAGGAAAGTCAGATCCCTGCAGCTTTCTTTGGGGCTTTTGGGCTTGGGGATGTTTTTTGTATGCTTTTTTGGGATGTTTTGCTCTCTTCATTTCTATTAGTTGGCGATTGCCTCCCTCTTAACATGGCTCAAATGCCCTTTCTCAGTAAGTGAAAATAACACACAGATCCGCTTACCCTCCTTTTAAAATTCCCCAGGTGACAGAGCCGGACTTGGAGAGAAGAGTCTTGAGGAAATCCGTGTGTTTGTAATTTGCAAAGAACAGCTGAGATCTTCTGCCCTGTGCGCTAGCTCATATTGCTGTACTAGTGCAAAAACAGCTGATATTTTAACCCCAATCTAAAGAAAAAGAAAAAAATAATAAAACCAAAAGGAAATATTATTTAATGAGACCCAGTTGCACTCAGGGAGCATCTCAGCTTCCAGAGAAGTTAAGCTATACTTTTTCCTGCCTGTAGTTTGCCCACTTAAGCTTGAAGAGAGCAAGCACTTTTCTGTCCCCATTGTTCCTGTACGATGGTGGACTTCCCTTTAGTGGAATTAATCATGTCATTATTTGAAACTCTAATCACCTGCATAAAAAGTATCTGGTGTCCAGTAAGCACGATAACTTATGTTTAGTGCTTCAAAATCCTTTCCATTCCTATCTAAACCATCTGTTAGCTGAACAGTTGTTTGCTTATTTTCTTGGATGTCATGGCTTAACCTTGCTGGACATCTCAACCACACACAGCTGCTCCCTCACTCTCACCCTGGGGATGGGGAAGGAAGTCAGAAGGGTAAAACTGAGAAAACTCGTGGGTTGAGATAAAGACAGTTTAATACATAAAGCAAAAGCTGCACACAGCATAGCAGAACAAGGAATTCGTTCACCACTTCCCACAGGCAGGCAGGTGTTCAGCCACCTCCAGGAAAGCTGGGCTCCATTGCTTGTAAAGGTGCCTTGGGAAGACAAACTCTGTATCTCTGAACATCCTCTCCTTCCTTCTTCTCCCCCAGCTCTGTAGGCTGAGCATGATGCCATGTGGTGTGGGATATCCCTGTGATCCTTTGGGGTCAGCTTTCCTGGCTGTGTCCTCTCCCAACCCCTTGTGCACCCCCAGCACTCTTGCTGCTGGGTTGGGGTGAGGAGCAGAAAAGGCCTTGAATCTGTGCAAGTGCTGCTCAGCAATAACTGAAATATTCCTGCATTATCAACAGTGATTTGGTCACAAATCCACAACATAACCCCATATCAGATACTATTAAGAAGATTAACTCTATCCCAGCCAAAATCAATATATTGGACTAAAGCCAGCTGTCTCTTTATTTTTTATCCAACTTTGCATCAAAGAAAGTATTGATGGGGATTGCAGTTTTGCTGTCTTTACTGTGTCTTTGAATTTCCAAGACTTTTCCTTTACAAATGATGAAAGATCTTAATTTTTTGGGTCCTTTTTTCCTATTGCCATTTGCTTCTTTTTGTCAGATTTTTCCTAAGCTTTTAAGACTTGTGAAGTAGAAAAAACCCCAATAGACATGCATGTGCAATGGGTTTGATAGCAACCAGGGAAGACTATTCTGTTTCTAAAATTATTTTTTCTCTTCATTAAGAAATTCAACTCAGTCCATTTGTCACTGCACTCAGCATTCAGGACATAATGAAAAAATTTCCAAGGATTCTTTACATTCTGCACTCTCACAGCTGTGCTCTACCCTGCAGGTCCCAGAAATACCACTAAAACAAATAATGGGGTATTTTATTCTTAGAAGATATAAAACAGTGCAGATAAAATAGTATTAAATTATAGTCTTTTCTGATACATGGCAATGGTTAATAATAAAAATATAAGCATACATCTATTCATGAGTCTATATTGGATATACATTTCTAGAACAGTCTGATTGAAATTTGCCAGGACAGATGTAAAATGTCTTCGCATTTTGTAAAAATTGTCTTTGCATTTCAGTATTGAAGGCAGCTTCCAAAAATCTGCATAGTTAGAAGTACATCCTCTTCCTGTCGAACCAGCTGGCAGGATCCTCAATTTCAACAGGAGGAAATTTCAATTCATTCCTGAACTACACTGAGAAGTCAATTGCATTTACTGTTCAGTCCAATGCTTTACAGTCAGTGTCCATTTCCTAGAAAAACTACTTGGGCTTCTCAGCCTAAGACCTGTCAAACTCTGTCCAGTCTTGCAGTACTGTGTTACACTCATGTACTTACATCTCTTTATTCTTCTGAGAATGATACAAGTGGCTTGACTGAGTGAAATAATACAAAAAGTACACTAATTAATACCAATCAATTACATCTGAGTCAGGTTTCGAAATACTTATAAAGACTTGTCCTGTGGTGTTTCATACAGTGCCACCTCTCTTGTAATTTATCTCTAGAATATATTGCTCTGTTGAACAATTAGTTTTATTGGTGATTTTGTAGAATTTTGTAACAAAAAATATTGAGATTGACGTGTAGGTGGAGGAGTGAAAAGTTTTGTGTTTAAGCAGGGAAAGAAGCAGCTGAAGGAGGATTTTTAAGAAGGTCTGTAATGCCAACAAAGGGCACTGTGCTAGCATCCCATGCCTAGGACCCAGTTTCCAGTAGTAGAATGGGAACACTTTGTTACACCAAGCACAGAAGGTCTGCACTATGAGAAGACCCCAGCCCAGCTGCCTCTCCAGCAAACTCTGCATTCCAAGAACAGGAGGGTGACACCAGCATGGCAACAGATCATATACAGCACTTCTGCCCTTTGCCATCAGCCTAGCAGGAAAACATATTTTCCAAACAAGGAAAAACAGAGAATGAGCAGCAACCCTACCTAAGATTTATAGTCCTGAAGCCAGAACCGTGCTGAGGTAGGCACCGCTCCATAAGAGCTCATGGTTCCTAAGGGGTATAAGAGGTCTGTCCAGACTGTCATTTGCTGCCACCAGTCAAAAGAAAGGCCAGAGACTCAAGAGGACCTGACAGCCACAGTCCTTCCCGCTGAGTGCAGGCCACTGGCACACACACACCTTGCTGCTTGCTTGACAGGGGTGTGGCAGCACAGGCAAATGAACTCTGAGAGAGAAGGAGTGCAGATTCATAAAGTCAACCAGATTAAGGAGTTTGTGAATAAATATCACCTACCCTTCTGTACCATCTTACACTGAAGCTTTTCCCCCAGTTCTACCTATGTCATACTGATGTTACTGGTTAGCAAGAACACCACATCATTGAGTAGTAAGCTCTTGACTGAAGGTACTGATCAGAGCAGCTGCACAAAAACTGTGTATTTTTTCACTGTTTGAGTGTTGATGGCTTGGGAAGGAGTGCCTGTATGGACTCAGATGGGTACAGGAGCCTTCCACAGCATCACTTGGGGTCTAAGCACAGTGGGAGTGCAGTGAGTGTTGTGTCCCCAGGGGTTGTCAGGGTGGAGGATCCAGCGATAGAAGCGCAAAGATCGTACGACCACTCAAGGTGTGATGTTAGTGTGAACACCAAGAAATGTGGAGGAAACAAGAAGAGAGGAAGCTGTCCATATGTGATAGAGGACACAAAGAATAAGGACATAGAGAAGTGAAGGAGGTGGGGAATCTGAGGATACAAGCAAATATATCACATGAAGAAGATTATAAACACTAAGATTATTAGAGGAAAGAGAAAAATAACCTAGCGTAATCTCAGATACAAAGAGCAACTGACAAGGAGAAAGAAAGGAGTGAAAACATAAGTAGCATATGTCTAATAATAAAATGTGCAGTTTGTGGCCTGCTTATGAAGTCTGTGCATTTCACAGGAGACTAGGCAAAGGGAAATAGAAAATAACATCTCACCCTGTGTAGGTCACAGACTCCTTGGAGGACATTTGAGGGTTTATGCATTTATTACTATTGAATTATGAGGCTGAGTTGATAATTTTTGAAGGAAGAAAAGTAGGAGAAAAAAAGTCTGACTGATTTACTCTCTCAGTCATATGACAGTTCAGTGAGGGAGGAGGAGAATCTTGATCTCTGGGGGATATGGATTTAGAAATTTATGTTTTTCCTTCAGTTGATGCAGTGAACCAAAGTAAGATTAATCCTCCCTCTAAACAAGGCAAATATCCAGGGTAGGGAGGAGGTCCCTCAGCCCTCACTCAGCTAATTTCAAGCTACAGGTAGATAGGCACTGACAAGAAGACTTCTCCTCAACACAGCCTCAATTCCATTCTGCTTCATTTCACTGCACAGGGACAGGCAGAAAGCAAAGCAAGTACAGGCATCAAAGAGCAGTTTTCACTCCCATAGGTGCTACCAGGAAGTTCAGAAGGGGCCCTATGGCACATGGAATCAGCATCTTCCCACTCTGCAGGAGTCATGCTGGAGCCTTCCAGAAATTCATAGTGTGAAGATACATCACCTATGAAAACAACTATGATACTGGGAGAGAGCTGCGTCCTGCCTTCTTGCCAGCTCCCCTGCGGGGCTTCTGAAGTGTCTGGGCTTCTGTGTGGTTAATCCTGGCTCAGTCAGGCTCTCTGCTATTAAGCTGGCACCAGCGGAGATATCTGGTAGGAGATAGGATGTATGTGCCCAGGGCCAAGACACGGTTTGCGAGCACTGAGGTTCCCAGGGGTGTCAGCCTTCCTTGCCATGTATCTGGTCACCTGTGTGTTTTCGCTTTGCTGTTCTAGGATCAAGTCTGTTCCAAAAGAAAGCATGTTCTCAGACTTAACTTCTATGTCTTTCTAACACAATATTTCTTGAAACAAATTTATGTTTTTTCTAGTTCAGAACAAAGGGGCAACCTGCCTTTTAACTGCTCTGGAGAGAGATGGATCGCTCTGGCAGGCTAACTACGTCCACTTGCTTGCAGTGCCTGACTGAAAGGCTTTGCTATTCCCATGTTCCAAACCTATTCAAGTAAAAGGGGAACACAGAGTTAGTTCTCATTAATCTTTCATCAGGTAGGTAGACTATAGGGCAGTCTTGTACTCTGTCCACACAGCGTCGTTCTATTCATTCCTTCCTGTGATTCATTCACACTCTGTATGAAGATCAATATGATGGAGATATCAGCTACTTTGTCTAAAGCAGAGTTGCTCCCTTTGAACACAAACCTCATTTCTTTCATAGTGGACTTGAGGAACACTTGGGAAAGCTGATACAAATTAGTAGTGAGAGTAAAATTAAATTGGAATTTAAGCTGGCTGAGTGTAATCAGACATTCTCATACTGGGGTGATGCCCTCATTCCCCACTATGGAGATGAAGCAATTACTGCAAAGAAGCAAATCTTCAGAGTTTGAGGACTGCAGAGCTAAACTTCATTAAACACCAGTTGAGACTCTTTCTCAGAACTAAGGGAGTACATCTCCCTCTGCCCAGTGTGTTGGCACAGAGAATTCCTCAGCCAGGCTCACAAGCCAGCAGCAATGTTGCTGCCCTCCTACAGCAGTTGCCCCATGCTAATGGATGCTGTTTCTCAGTGAAGCTAATCATCTGGGACAGAGCTCCATGCTGATATCATTACACATATTCCAGCACCCAAGTAAGCCTGGATACCCTAATGTACCACTGTATTGCCTATGGTACTGACAGGCCTAAAGTAGAATTAATTTACTTTAGTATAATACATTTTGAAACTGACTTAACAAGGTCCATTGGGGATGACTTCCATCCTGAAGGAAGAATATTTGCATAGGGATTTACTGAAATTGAACTAAATTTGCATGAACTTTTGAAAGAAAAACTTTTTTAGGTGATCCATGCTTAACAAAAAAGTAAACAACAGTAAAATGAAAAGGCCCCACCGAAACAAACCAACCAACCAACCACAATAAAAAAATCCCAAGAATAAAAAAACAAGAAACAAGACCAATTATTCTTTTTTTTTTGGAGTGGGTAAAGATGAGAAGATGTATTGGAGTTGATTTAAAATGTACTGTCTCTACCTTCCTGCCTGTAGAGAAGAAGAGAAAAAAAAGTCAGGTGAAATGAAGGGGTGAAATGTTCAGGATTTTCAGATTTTCCAGTTCACATCTTTGACAAAAACATGCCTTCTGCTGTTCATCTTATACTCTCTTTATATTGTTTTCTGTTTCCTTTGAGACAAAGGGCTCAGTAAGTGTTGATGGGTGAGGAAGAAGGCAGGGATTTACAGGTATGTCCAAGAAAACAACTTTTGATCCCTCCAGATTGCAGGAGGCGTTCCTTCCAATCCTCCTCCATTTAACAATGATTCTAGGCTCTGAAATTTAGAGATTTAAACCAAACTGAGAGGTCTCAGTGGTGTGGGAAGAGTAGGGGTAAGGGAGACATTTTATAAACCCTCACTCACAACTTTTTCATTTAGCAAGTACTGAACAAACCCCAGGTAAGAGATAGTGAATGAGGCAAGATTCTCAAGCTTGCACAAAAGCAGCTTCATATGCAATCTTTATTTTTCCCCCAAAACAGCTGCCCTTCAGATTTGATAAATAAATACTGACTTTACCACTGACCATTCCTGTGTTCTTCACAGAAGAGTGAGAGAGGAGGCAAGGGGAATCACTGTGAAACTAACAAAGGTGAATGCAGTGTCTCCCGGTGGGCAGAGAATAAAAACAAAAATATTCTCCTGGAAGGAGCTGGAGGCCATTTGCTGCCCATCTACAAAGAACTGGGATGGAGGGCTGGTGCTGCTGAGTACTGACCTGTGGGGAAAAATTATCCCTCCAGCCACCACAAACTAACACTTATCCTGCAAGGAGCAGATGACAGAAATGCAGTGCTCCAGTAACACCTGAACTGAAGCCATTATAATCCTTTTCACCCCTTTAATGTACTCAATGGGACAAATTGTTTGGAATTGTTGTGATAAAACCCTTCAGACTGGATCGAGTTCTTAATAAAAGTTTATAATGCAATTTACAAATTTGCTGCAAAATGCAAACAGGCTCTTTACTTTCGCATCACATCTTCCTCCTCTAGCAGCCTGTCTTTGGGGTATGCTGGTGGATGCCTAGAGACAGTTTGTTTAAGTGCATGTATATCTTCAGCCTAAACTATGCCCAAGGTCTGAGAAGGACCTGGGGAGAAATCCAAAAAGTGCAGCAATAACCAATGATTTATGGGTGAGCTATGTAATGTAATAAATGCATTAAATGCAGAGTCAGGTGACATAATTGGTTTGGACACTGAATGAGGGAGGGGGATTAAAGGCTTAATAAACTGAAAGGTGAATTTAGGAGATGGAAATATGCATGACTGAATCTTTTCCAATAAGGTGTTTGATATAGGCTAACAGAAAGAAGCTGGATTGCTGTTGTTAAAGTGCGTGCCTCCCGAAAAGGTTATGTTTAAAACTAAAAATGTGTGGTATGCAAACTTGTTGAGGCATTTTGCTGGAATGGTTTCTTATCAGAAAATATTTTGGTTTGGCAAATAAGTTAACCTTTTTGTAAAAAGAAAAAAACTAGGAAATGAAAGTAACCTTTCATTGAGAAACACATTTGTATCAAGTTTACAGGAGCAAGGGAGAGTCCCACTCAGTAGTTTCATCATCAGAGAGGAGACCTACCTGCTGATACATGGAAACTCTGTGTGCAAGAGCCCTTACCTCTACTTCTTTCTGGTGAAGAAACCATCTGTTTCTTTCGTCTGATCTGAACTTCTGAACTTTTTCTGAAATGTACAGAATTCCACAGGTCCTTTTGAATCACAAGCAAAAGTTTTTATCTGCAGTTCCTTTACACAGATTACAAGATAATTAAAACTCTTGCCCCTATCTTGGATCCTATTAATTCAAGAAGCAGATACCTATTGCGTGTAGATTCAAGGTTTTTATCCCTTTTCTCAAATCTTTACTCAGGATTTTCTCCTCTCTTTTTACTGCAGCAAGGATAGCCCTTGGCTAGTTCCAGGCTATCACCTATTCCTTTCCTTTTTCCCTCTAAAACCTGACCACACTCTATAGCTGTATTGAATAGCACTATCGAGAGTTATTTGCAGGGCATGGCAGTCCCTTCCTGTATAAACATGTCTGATTCACTCATCATTACATTCCATCTTCTGAATCATTCAGCCAAGGGTCATAACATAAATGAGCTCCTTCACCCACGAAAAGCTCTGCCTGTGTGGATTGTGTTGTGCTACACTCCCTAATCCTCTCTCCCACTGTCAGTCAACATTTTCACAACCCAATAAAAGCGCGCTGGGTTTGCTTTGACAGTGTGCTCTGACCATAACAACGTGTTGCCAGCCTTGGCATTAGCACTGACTGGACAAACCAAGTATTAGATCAGGAGCCTGGAGCACTCCTCATGCTTCCTACACCAGAGGAGACACTGTCAGTGGCCCAGCACGGACATGGAAGCTGGAACACTCACTGGGTAATGAACACAGCCTTTGGCAAACAGGTCTCTCCTGTCCAAGTATACAAATTTGTTGCTGATTTCTGAACCTGGCTCTAGAAAAATGTCTGAATCCTCAGGTACAGGCAAAGTTTCTGTTTGCCAATTTCTCCTGGCCAAAAAAGTTCACCCGACAAAAAAGACCTTCAGTGACGGGAGTGTCATGGGGGTGCCAAGAGACTAACAATGATTACTCCCTTCCCTGCCCTCTTACTGCCTTAACAGACACTCTCTCCCCTTGTAAACAATCTCAAATACTTTTTTTGGTTGGGTTTTTTTTTTTTTTTTTTTTTTTTTTTGGTATTCATGACATGTCTCTCTATGAGTTTCTGTATCTGTAGATAGGTTTCATATCTATTTTTGTATCTCTCTGCTCCCTTGGCCAGAGCCTACAGCCCTCTGAAGGGTGTATTTCTGAGATGCAGGGACTTAGACTGAAGTCTTCATTGTGAATCCCCTAATTTACAGCTGTTGATTCATTCTCCTGGCGCTCAGGGGAAACAAAAGTAGCCTTTCTCCTTCAGTCAAACAAGAGGTGATATTTAACATGAGATAATGCAGGAAATTGCTATGAGAACCATTAGTCGATAAATAAGAGCACGAGTGGTTTAAAAGATTTTCTTTACCTTCTAGAGGAAGCATCCATCAGCCTATCTATACTTACACTAAGTGGTGATTACAGGATGAATGTATTACAGAGGAGTGAGAAAATGATGAGCCATGGTTGTTTATGGGCAATAGATTAAAAGAAATGTCCTGAATACCAAGTAGTCAATATTTTTTACCTTTTTAGACTAGGATGAAATGGCTTGATCACATCCAATTACCTTATGAAAATGCTGATTGAGATAATGAGAGGATCAGAACCCATTTTATTCCTCTGTCCTTGAACCTGTTTTCATTCAGAGGTTTTCATCTGCAGATATTAATTGCTGAAGTTAAATAAGAGGCATAAGAATTCTGCCTATATATATATTTTCTTCTTTTTAATTTCTTAATCAGGTATCCCTGATTTATATATCTACTTTTCTCCTTCTAGGATTGTTTTCATTTTCATTCGTTATGCACATTATTATTTTTGAACGTTTTCAGTATGTTGTTGCAGAACTAGAATTTGTAAAATCATACAGGCAAAATTATTTCTCTGGACAGAAAATCCTAGCAGGGTGAAGAAACCTCTGTGGGATGGACCTATTGCTCACCAGTATCTGGGAGTCAGCACTGAACAGATATGCTCAAAAAACCTTGAAGTATATTGGCTAGTGAAATAATTTCCATTCTAGCACTGATCATTAAATCTCCATTTTCTTCCTCCACATAAAAGTCTGTGAAGTCCAAGAAAGATACCATTAATCTGAAAAACAAATTTGCAATTCTGCAATGTGCATTCTTCAAGGGAGGCTGACAGAGTTTTTTCTGGTATTGAATATATTTATTGACCTCTTTTATATCTTCAAATGATCCTTAACCTCTATTTGAAACAATTACTACATGTTATTACTCTATTTTTTATTTTATTTTGTATCTTACATGGGAATACAAACAAGCAGTTTTAAAAATTCCTCTCTGAGGTTAACACACAAGCTCTAGAAATGCTCAGAACTGATTTAAAACAAGTGCAACCAGAGAAGTGAAGAAAAATTAGAACAGAAACCTATAAACTAATTTTTTAAATTCCATTAGGAAAGCAGCCCAGGAAAAGCCAGAGGGGCTTCATGTTAGTTGACAGTGATAAGAGAAATTGAGTATGTTGAGAGCAAGACATTATACAGTAGAAGCCAGAGAGGCAGCTTGAGGGGTAGGAAACTCATTTATTCTCCAACAAGAGTCTGCAGCAATTATAAAATACAAACGTTTATTTTTTCAATGAGTTCTCTTATTAAGAATATAATGTTTCACATGAATCCCAGATCAATAAATTATAACACCCCTTCATTGGAAAATATCTCAAATCTTTCCCATTTTCTTCTCATGTGGTTTTAAATCAACATCCATGACAGAGACAAAACAAGCTCTAGGTAAGATGAGAAGCAAATATGACTGAGGCACACATGCACAGGTACTCATGCAGACAGGTACACATAATCACTTTGGCAGGTATTAGTAGCAGCCATGGCTTTTAATTAAGAGTGAAGAACTGTGGAGGTAGTAGAACTCTGGGCAGCCTTATCTGCCCATCAAATCAATTTATTGGCCTGATTTTCAGCATATCATATACTGGACATAAGTACCGAGAAGGCAGAACTTGATTCCTCCTGTTTTCTGTGCTGAATTGTTGATGGGATACAATATAATCACAATATGAGAATCATTTTCATCTGTCCAAAGAGTGAAATGAGGTGACAGAAAACCCATCAAGACCTGGGTCACTCTGGTGGTTTGACCCTGGCTGGATGACAGGTGCCCACAAAAGCCACTCTTGTCACTCCCCTCCTCAGCGGGACAGGGGAGAGAAAACATAGTGAAAGTCTCACGGCTCGAGGTAAGGACAAGGAGAGGTCATTCACCACTTCCTGTCATGAGAAAAACAGGTCTGACTTGGGGAAATTAATTGTATTTATTACAAATCCAATCTGAGCAGCATAATGAGAAATAAACCCAAATCTAAAAAAACCTTCCTCCCACCCTCTCCTTCTCCCAGGCTCAACCTCACTCCTGAGTTCCCTACCTCCTTCCCTGCAGCAATGCAGGGGGACAGGGATGGGGGCTGTGGTCAGCTCATCACCTGTTGTCTTTGCTACTTCTTCAGGGGGAGGACTCTTGATGCTCTTCCCCTGTTCCATCATGGGGATCTTCTCCCAGGAAACAGTCCCCCATGAACTTCCTCAGTGTGATTGCTTCGCACAGGCTGCACGTCACAAATTGGTGCATTGTGGGCTCCTTGCACAGGGTGCTGGTGCTTCAGGAACAGGCTGCTGCAGCGCCGGTGCCCCACCAGGCCACAAGTCCTGCCTGCAAACCTGCTCTAGTGTAGGCTCCTTTCTTCACAGGTCCAGAGGTCCTGCCAGGAGCCTGCCCCAGTGTGAGCTTCCCATGGGTTCACAGCCTCCTTTGGGCACCCACCTGCTCTGGATTGGGGTCCTCCATGGGCTGCAGGTGGATCTGTGCTCCACCGTGGTCCTCCATGTGCTGCAGGGGTACAGCTGCCTCACCATGGGCTGTACCACAGGCTGCAGGGGAATCTGCTCCAGCACCTGGAGCACCTTCTCTGCCTCCTTTTTCACTGGCTTTGGGGTCTGCAGAGTTTTTTTCTGTCACATATTTTCATTTCTGTAACTCTTTTCCCCTTCTTGAATACACTATCCCAGAGGAGCTACCACCTTCAGTGATGGGCTCGGCCTTGGCCAGCAGCAGATCCATCTTGGAACCGGCTGCCATTGGCTCCATCAGAAATAAGGGAAGCTTCTGGCAGCTTCTTACAGAAGCCACTTCTGTAGTCCCCCTGCTACCAAATCCATGCCATGCAAACCCGACAGAGACACAAAGACCCACCATTGACTCAGTGACCTTCGAAAATTATCAGCACAGGATGGACTGCAACCCCTGGTGGTATCATTGTCTGAACACATTCATTCTTGAAAAAGCATAAAAGTCAAAGGAGTCTGATGAAACCGATTGTCAGCAAGGGCACATATCTTGCTGCAGACCACTGAATGTGATAAATGAGAGAAACTCAAGTAACAGAAGAAGAAAAGTTGCATAAATCCTTCAGTTTTATTTCACAATTGTAAAGGAACAATCAGCATGTGACTGTAAACAAGTGCTTACGTACTTAATTTCCTGGGCTAAGTAGGCTTAGTAAAAAAAGTCTTATTGAGATAAAGAATAGGGTTTAAAAATTATTTAGAAGGAGTTTTCTTTATGTCCTTTCCCACATCGAACTGCAGTGATCAATTCAAGTACAGGGACATCAGGTGTCAGATCAGGGGGGGCAAGTTTCCCTCTGCTCTTCACTGGAAGTGGATTTTGAGGAGACAGTTTATAATTCGGGTTGCACATCTGTACTGACACGGACATTGAAACACAGTCGATGGGGAAGCCTAAGGACTCAAGGAAAACTTGCTTGAATCACCCACGGTGACTTTCTGGAAACTAAAGTTTCTTGGGAAAGTGCCTCTTTCTGCCAAAGTTTAGTTTCATAGCAAAACAATGAAAAGGAGAATCGAAGCTACCAAAATGAGCATCTTAAATGGTTTTAAACACTTTTTCCTTTCGAAGTTGTTACAGATTAATTACAGCAAAAAGATTTTAACTTTAAACTTATACTAATTTGACAGTACCACGAAGTATTTATCTAATGGAAACCAAATTTTGCTGATTAGGCTGAATATTTTTAAAGTTATTATTCCAGTTTTGGATGGAACAGAGCCTTCTCTGGCAGTATCAAGGAATGACAGCAGTAGAGTTCTGCCACATTCAATTTTCCAGATGGAAAAAGGCAGACAGTTTGATTTATTTGAGTGAGAAGTGAATTCAAGACTTCAGTGGATCTCACAGGTGGATCTTGTGATCTCTCATGTTGTTCTACAGTTGCCGTTCCATAGCGCTCATCAATGCTCTGGACCTCAGCAGTGACAGACAGTAAATGTGCTCTACTCCAGCACTCATAGAAGTAAAACTAGACTCATTTAAAGCCCTTTCTTCCAGCTGTGAATTCAGCTGTTGCCAAGAGAGCTCTTAGTAATTCTTGAGATATTTTAGCTTTCATGAAACTTACCAAGACTTTCTAAACAGTCCTTGAAACCAAAGTAGCATCTTGCAATTAATGGCAGTTTGATGCAGTCATCTAAAACTGATGGTGTTAAAACATCTGCAAGTTATTATCACATCTGAATGAATATCAGACTGTAAATTAGGATGAGACTAGTATTATATTAAAATCACTTAAATAACAGGTTCAATAACTGGCATTTTCTTCCTTCTTAATCTAGAAGCCTATAAAAACGGGATGTTCTTTAATATGTAATTAATTTTTAATGCATCAAAACACTTTCTAATCAACTCAGGCTGCATGATTTGTCTACTTTTTATGCTTTCCAATGCTTTAATACAGAGCCATCCTCTAAAATAACCTGAAATATTGCATACTTCCTACTTCTGTTTAATTTAGGAAATTGTAGCGGGTTATTTCTATTTTTTGCCCTCCCCTTTCCTCACTCACAAGCATTCCCAATGTAGAAGAGTTTACTCATGTAAGGTTTGAGGGAGATGAAAAGGAATGTCATTAGATTTACCTGAGACTCTTCTGAAATAATGGTCATACTTGCACAGGTGTATTATATTAATGTTTAGTCCAGGGTACCTTGATGAAAATAATTTTTAAAGGACAATTTGGCTTACCCACTAATTAAAACTCAACCTAGAAGTACCTTGGCTGATTCACTTCTGCAACATTACAGCAGCTTTGGATCCAGCCTTGGGATATGCTGGATGAGAAAGACCAAGAGATATAAACATTAGAAATAAACAATTAAAAATTCTCATCAGGATTCTGGGCTGGGTTTTTTTCTCAGACTAAGTGTATATTTCCAATAGAAAAGAGCAAAAGATTAATTTGAATAAATGTTTGGCTTCACCTCTCCTTGTTTTCCTTTTGCATAAGTGTGAATTGAGCAACACAGCTGAAGCCAATCCAGCTGCACCACAGACATTCTGTTCTGTGTTCGGGCCCTTTTAGAGGGGACCCTACTGTCCCTGTGGCTGCAGGCATGTTTTTCCTAGTGATGGTGTTCTTTTCCAGCTGGTTCATGTATGAAGCTCCACAGGTCTATGTTAGATGATGTCCCAAATGTCTGCTGTGGACAATCAGTGTGCTGGAAGCACATGGCAAGAAGAGATCTACGTTTAATGCAGAAGACTTCCTCTGGGATATGTCCCCAGCAAAACCTGGGAGGTGCAGTAGAGATCAAGTCAGTCTGTGGATGAGATTAGTGTTCAGAGAAATGAAGACAGGAGGATGCTTATCTTTTCTTACATCTACAGTCCTTACTGAGTGTGATTAATGGGAAACTGCTGACCTTCTATAAGTATCCTCTTACGCTCTGTTTTTTCCCTGGAAAATAGGCAGCTAATTACTCCAAATGACTTGGGAATAGAGGCACAAAAGGCTTTTAGTACTCAAGTCTTGCCTAAGTCTGAAGTTGTGATCCTTTAAAACCTGTCTCATCTAGTGCTGAAAGCCTGGAAGAGCATATGGATATCTAGTGCAGCATTCATTTGAACTCTAGCTATGATGCCATGATGATTTTTTGCCTTTTTTATATATACTCCTTTTATATACTCTTTTATATAGCTTTTATGTATTCTTAGTACTTTTAGCCCACATACTTATAATTCCTTAGGTTTGACAACTAGCATAGACCCAATATTCTGTTGAGCCAGGAGACCAAACATCCTGGAAGCCTTGCAGTTGGGGGTCAGAAAGACCCAGACACCAAGGTCCTCTCCAGAACACGTTTGTAAACTAAGATAGGCCCATCCAGGGGGAAGGTTCCTTGGATGAGGGGTTCACTCAGGCCTCTCACTGGGGAATCTTTGATAGATGTGCCGATTCCCAAGGCTTATAATTGTATATGCGATGTATCATGGGGGTGCAATTTCGATGTGTGCTGCTCAGCGCAGTCCACCCAGGTGCAGAGTGCACCTTAAGGATCCTTAAATAAATACCGAGGTAAACCCCTTCTCCCTTTTAACCGTGTTTGGCTCTGATTTTAAGACCAGGGAAAGGCAACAGCTAGATTTAGAAAGTAGAAGTAGAAATTATGTCTCCAAGCCTTGCAAGCCTGTGTGCCCCTCTCTTGGTCCATGCTTGCATCCTCCTGGCACCCACAAGTTAGATACCTCTGTGTGTGCTGGTAGAGGAGCCCAGTCTGCCATGTTTCTTTACACCACATAAGCCCAAGATCACCCCAGCACAGTGACAGTCAAGCTGTGTTGTCTTGAATCATTCTATGGCCTCCTTCTCCCCTCCAAAACTCCAAAACCAGCTGTCCAGCTACTAGATCCCACATCTGCTAAGTCTTCCCCAGCGTGGAGGAGTTTCAACAGGCATATCTTCCTTCATGTCCAAAGCACATCTTAGATTGCATTTAGCTTTTAGCTTCATGATTAGAACACTCTGGTTGGACAGTCCAACAGACCAAAAGAAAAAACCAATCCCAATACCTTAAATAACTTTGAATACCTTTTAACAACCTGAATAGCCTTAGTCTTATTGCCTTGGAGAAAAAGATTAAACCTTAATGACCCAGCTGAGTTCTTATGGCAAATCTTGGCTAAGCATTTTCCTGGGAGAAGGGAAGAGTGGAGGGGTGGGTTGAGTGGGGTGGGGATTTGTGGCTAAGAGGTAGGTGCCCATATCCCACGGTAGGTTGGGGTTAATTCTCTCCTTTGTATTTCTAAGGGGTGATAGTAAATGTTTCACTGTTCAACATACTAATCCTGATTATCTGGCTCTGAGACCTCTCTTTTTTTCTCTCTTCGGCTTTATGGAGAAGAACACCCCATTCTGGTGGTCAGGCATGCAAAAAGTCAGGTAGAAGAGCACACAGCCCTGAGACACACTTTCTCATTTTTTCAACAGCTGGCATTTTCACAATATGGAAACTGAGGTGTAGAGATGAGCTGCATTCACCCATGACCTTGGATGCAACTTTATTGAAGGTTATCTAATAAAATATCATCTCTAATGAACACAGGCTCACAAAGCATTAGCCTGCAATGACTGATTTAATAGATGAGGAAAAGACAGAAACGAATTTTCTGATAAACAGTTATCCTTTCAAACAAAACATACCACGAGTAGTTTTGCATATTGAACACAGGGTGGCTCTTATCCTGGAGAAAACCCTTGGCAACCTCCTTCTGAGCCTAATTTCCATCCAAGTTGGACACCAGCATGTGCTGAAGCAGGACATCAATGAAAGAAAAAGGATGTCTGTGTGTCTGCAGAGCAACCTTCAGTGGAGATTTCAGTAGCTATCGTCAACCTGGCAGGAGACAACTCAGGTTAAGCAAGAGACGATTACAAGGTCCTTTAGAAGATATTGTCCGTTTTTTCCTGTTTTTCACTATATAACTAGAATATTCTTGGCTTGTTAAGACTCATCTTGATAACAGATAATCTACACTGTCCTTTTTTTGCAATATCATACTCTTAAACAAACCTCTTCCCTGTGCACTCACAGAGGTCTACAAGAAAACTTATCTTCAAGATCTTCACCAGATAATAAGCCATAAGGAGGCTTCTTGTCTGGTGACAATAATCTGAGGGAAATCATAGACTGAATAAATAACGCAACACCGAGGGAAAAAAAGGATTAAATACAGAAGAAGGGAAGAGAAGGATATCACAAAACAGGCCAAAAAAATTCCAAAGAAATATGCAGCTGAATTAATTCACACAGGATTCATCCTCTTAGTAAGAAAAGCAGCTAAAGGAAAAGTGCACTTTCACTGGGGATTATAGAAGGTCAGGTTGTCAAAGACGATGACGCCAATGTATCAAGGCAAGTGAGGTGTTCAGTCAGACAGAGTGAAAAATGCCATCCCCAGATCAAGAAGTAGGGGTAACTTTTCTAGTTGGACTGCAGGTCAGTCCTTGGTGTAACTCAAAAGACAGTGCTGGGAGCTGCATGGCAGATCTGGTTAGACCTGTCCTCCAGAATGCACTGTTGTGTTTCAAGGCTCACACGAAAAGCTTCCTGCTGTGAGACCACTCTCAAGCTTTCCCCATGCACAGTGTTTCCACACTACTATCAGCACAAACAGGGAGAGGTAAGAGTGCATATTCCTGCATCCACAGAAATGTGTGTGCTGCCATAGCCCTGCTACTCTGCATGCAAGGATCCTTTCGTGCTTTGGCCAGGGATATGAAGATGTCTTTGGTTTTCTTTGAAAAAGAAATTCTCATTTTTACCTGACTGCCAGTTCCACAGGGTAATGTAATACTAATAAAACACTGACCTGTGGATGGACACTAGCCATTGAATTTGCAGTGGATTAAAAAATGTATCTTTCAGATAAAAAGTACTGGTGTCCTTTTGTCAACCTCACATTGTATATATGCAATACGATTCCATCTTCCTTGGGATAATCTCTTCCTGGAAGCTTCCCATCTTTCCTGCTGTTTGGACTGAAGGAAGAATGAGTCAGATGTTCAAAAGACCATGTCCTCCCTTACCCCTTGCTGTTTCCCTGGGAGACAGGGAGAAGTCTGAGTGTCCCTGTAACCCTAAGGTCATGCAGGCAGTGGTTTTTGCCAGCCGAGATCATTTTTTATCTATAACTCAGGGGCTTTGTCTGCATTTTTAGCAGTGCTCCAGAGGGGACTCAGCTGCAGGACTCCCACACAGCCTGGGGAGATCAGAAGTGCCTCAGGCTGGCCCTGCAATGCTGGGTCACACTGGTGGGCACAGCAAGCTCTACTTAGGGTACTCTGGGCTGTGTGGCCCCTCTCCATATCCCTGCAGGGACAGGGATGCAGGAAGCTGCTTCAGGGGCTGCTTATCAGGGATGAAGTCCCTCTGAGACACCTGATTCAATGCATTTGGCTTTGTTTCCTGCATGTAACACCAGAAAGAGTAACAGAGCACTGCCTGGCAGGAAAATCAAATGGCAATGACCAGAGCCTTGTTAGCAAATGTTATATGCTTTAGACAAACTCCACGGAAAACATCAGAAGGGGGAGGGAGGAGGTGTTTTCCTTGTTCTCTCATAT
Source organism: Falcunculus frontatus (assembly GCA_013398115.1). Classification (NCBI taxonomy): domain Eukaryota; kingdom Metazoa; phylum Chordata; class Aves; order Passeriformes; genus Falcunculus; species Falcunculus frontatus. The sequence continues at coordinate 320,752 of VZRV01002387.1, read as the reverse complement.
CTAACTATCTGTCAAAGAAGGTTCTCTCAATCTGACTGAATTATAGGATTTGAACACGGTCCTTAATGATCATTGATAAGGGCAAGGCTGTGCAGAGCTGTAAACAGGAAAAAGAAGTCAAAGCTGTTATTGCAACTTTCCTATTGTATAGTTTTCCTGGGAAGATTTCGCAGCTGAGGCTGCAATTTACTGCACCATTCCTGGAGATAATTTTCCTCCCGAAGCACTCAGTATTGATTGCTCTTCATCCCCTCCAAATCCTGTCATTTTGAATAAGTCTTTTGCATCGTTTCCTAAAATTAGTAATGGTGTCTGGAAAGTATGGGAGAAGAAGGCCTTGGAAAAACACATTCTTCTGAAAGTAGAAGCTAGGCAAATTCAACTTGAAGTGTAATTAATCATCAGTGAGGCGTTGCAACAACTCAGACAGAGACGTCTGTAATCTGAAATTTTTCTTACTGTGTTTCAAATCTCTCTGGAAGAGACATTTTAGTGGATTCAAGTCAAGATTTTTCATGCAGGAGTCGTTGAATGAACACTGATATGGTTCGTACTGTTAAATGACCATAGATTTTGTAGATTTAGAAATTATTATTTTTCAAAAAACGATGCATGAAATCCCACAAATATTTACTCTGCAAATCAGAGGAGCATCAGGGCTGAGAACAATGCATGTGTATGGTCAGGCAGTTCAGAATTACAGCCACAAATGTGTAAAGGACCCCAGACACTCATGAACTCTTGCTTTGTTTGCTAGCCTGGACTAAACATGTGGTTTGTAACCTTTTTTCACCTGCAGATCCCTGCATATTTTTCTTTAACCCTCTCTGCAGTGTACTGCAGCTTGCTTAGAAATGGTTTGCTCTTCTAGTTACCATATCTGTATGCTGCAGAAATAGCCATGTGAATGGGTTTATGGATCTGAGTCCTCAAAACCACTGAATGACTTTTTTCTGATCCTATGACTGTTCACGCCCTGTTTCTGTTCTGCTACTCTCTTTAGTCTTCAGCAGGCATCTATATTTGCCCACATACTACAAATTTCATCCAAATCCTGTTGGATTCTCTGAAGTCCTAAAATTTTATTCATGTAACAGAGAACATCTTGTAAAGAGAGCAAAGATATCCCAATAAGCCTACAGAAAGCAAAAATAGATAATTTTATTCAAATTGGAGGAAAAATTTTCTGTTTAACTCTGCTTGTCACATTTATATGTCTCATTTCCTAGCTCTATAAAAGCTCCAGTGTGTACTGAGGATACTTTGTTGTTACGTTGTCTGCCAGACTGATATACACAAAAATACATTCACTAATTGCTTCTTTTTTTGGCTTAGTGTAATGCCTGCCAAGACAGTGATGCACCCTTGCTGTCCTCTCCCTTTTGCCTGATCAGTTATATCTGTGTAGGAAGTTGATATTTAAGGTGGCCAAGATGTGGTAAAAGCATAAAGCAATTAAAACAAATGTATCCTGTCTCTCTCTTAGGTTTTTTTTTTTTTTGCCAGGAAGCCAATATTTAATGAAGCTTAGCATTATCTGACAACACTTCAACTTTCCTCTAATTAACTTGCAGCTCTTTGAATAAAACCTTTCAACAGAGTGGGACTGCCTGTGAATGCAGTATTTTGCTGCCACTTCAGAAGACATTAACCTCTTTGGTGTTGCTGGGAGGCCAACTCTTTAGTTTCTCCATGAATTGTTCTTTCCCTTGAGAGCTGTATTGGCACACTTCTCTAAGTAGAAATTTATTGTCCTTTCATGAAAATGCTTAGCAGGATATTGCATATGCTCCATAATTCAAAATACTAATGTGTATCTTACTAAGCCAGTTCCCTTGTATTTGCCTCCTGCAATTCGTGTTCTCCCTTCCAAACAGTGACCAAAATAATGGTGACCATCTTCAAAATCTAGTTGGAGTCTCTAGGATCCTCTGTTTTTCCAAATGAGTGTTGCTCTCCTGTCCAGATAGAGCTGAATGACAGCCCTCGGATGATATTTTGAGAGATAAAGATCCTTTATCCCTGCTTCACCATATGCTACATGTAAAAACCTTCCTCACAGCAAAAAGATCATTTAGAGGAGAGTATGCCCAGTAGGTGTCCCCTGCAGAGCAGTTTTATGCTCCCTCTTAGTTGGCATTTCTCTTTGAATTCTGCATGTAATGTAGAGTTTAAAATAAAATCCGGTGAGGATGGACTGAACTCCAGCAGATGCAGAGTGCCACCTATTTTCAGCAGTGAAGACCGCTCATCCTTGCCAATTACTTGTATTTCAAGGTAGGAACAGCTGTGTACATTCCTAAAAAAGTGTGGTTTCCTGACACCACCTCGTCTCACAGCACATGCCACTTGCTGTAATAGACAGGTGAGGCTGACTGTAAAACTGCTTGCCTAATGGCTTGTTAACTATCCATTATCAGCCATGCTTCTCTTCAGTATAGCTTAAAACCCACCCTAAAAGCTAGCTTTAATGTGACAGAAAAGAAGCCATGTTGATAGTTCTTGCACAGTTGCCTGATACCACATTTGCCAACACATTTGCCATAACAATGCTTTAGTGTTTTGTCAGTCCATAACCACTAATGTACAGCTCAGCTGTGTAGCTTCTTGTGTTTATACTGGAAAAAACCCCAAACCTTCATGGATATTTGAAAATACTTTTTGTGGTTTTTCCAATCTCTTTTGAGGCTATTAGTTAATAAGTCATGCTTATACAGCTCTGTTTTTCCTTGTAAAATTCATCCTACCTTGTCAGCTTTATTGCCAATGAGACACTCAAATTCTTGAACATACAGTTGTTTTTAAGAATTACGGACTTCTGTACCATCAATACTCAGTGTTGATTTTAGACTCCTCTTTTGGCTTCTCAGAGTATTCCCTTCCAGGCAAATATTGCTTTACTTGGCATCCAACAGCTGAAGTCACTATTAGACTCTCCATTCAAAACATTGGCATGCTTCAGACATCTTTTGTTTTCTAGAAATTGGTTTTGCCACACAGTAGACCCCATTTTCTTTTTCTCTCTTTTCTTTTTGGGAACAGACATGGTCTCAGAGCTTTGCTGGAGTCCCCTTTGATGCAGGTTATATTTTCCCCTACTTTCATTGGTGACTATTCATGTGCAGGGTGAGAAGACAGAAAAATAGATCCTGGGATAAGGAGGTGAAACTCAGGAAAGGAAAACAGGCTTGATATGAGGAAGATTTCCAGATACTGAGGTCTGTTAACTCACAGAATAGTCTTCAAAGATAAGGATAAAAGCCATGATAAATGACACCTTTAAACTATTTAAGAGTAGAGTTTACTGAGAGTTTTTCTTATGAAAGGGGAAATGTGAACCTTCTGAAGGCAGGATTCCTCACAGAAGTGCATCAGCTGTGTTTGGTAGGTTGGAGTTTCCACTCAGACACTGCTGGAGAAGGTGTACTATTGACCTCCTCATGGTCAACAGTTTTGTGATTGCTCATCTGCAACCACCTTCCACAAATACTAGATATTGGTACAGAGTTAAACAAGGCCAGGAGGAGAGGACACACTGGAAAACTTGGACCTGAGGCTCAGGAGATCAGTGTGAGAGTCTGACAGGAAGTCTTGGTCTGTTTCAGACATAACCAAGCCTTGAACAGAATGGCAGAATGAAGGACGTCTGGAGGTCATCTGGCCCAACCTGTCTGCTCAAGCAGAACCCCCTAGACCTGGCTCCCAGGGCTGTGTACAGACAGCTTCCAAATATCTCTAAGTGTGGAGACTCCAAAACCTCTCTGAGAAGCCTGTACCAGGCTGTCCATACAATATAAAGTAACAAAATCTGTATTTCTGATATTGCTTTTCCAGCTTGCCACTGCTTTTCTAATGTCCCAGTAGAAAGGTTTCTTGTAAAGATAGTATCCATTCAGCTTCCATTTTGAGAAAAGTACTTGAAGGTACAAAAGAGTAATTTAGTCCTCCTTGTTTTCAGAATTTCAAGGACAATTATCTCCACAGCAGTGGGATACAGGTGCTTCTTTCAAGAATATCAACCGGGCCATGCATATGAAGAGCCTGAGAATGAATAGACAGACCAAGGGATCAAAAAGAGCAAGCATTGCTTGAATGGGCACCTCTGCAACATATTCCAGGGTAACCCTGTTTTCCCGTAATTCTTTAGCCTCAGATGCTCTGGATTTTGGGCCCTTTGTCTTATTCTCAGATGAGAAACTGGATTGTGGAGGCTCAATATTAAAGCAAATATGCTGGCAAGACATAGGATCCCATGAAACAGTTGTCGAAAGCAGAGGATTCTTGTCCTACTTTAGCGGGGCTCAGTCAGAATCATTAACAATCTGTCATTAATACCTGGTTGCATTCTGTGTAGAAATATAATAACATAAGAGAAACTGTAAGATTACTTAAAGACATTTATAACCAGCAGCCTGTATAAAATTTGGTATGAGTTCATCAGCATCACATCCCACCGTCAGCTCTAGAAAGAGCCTTCACATTATTTCACAGTCCATATACACAGTGCTCTTTTGGGGATGACCCTAAAACCTTTGAGTGAAGAACCTGAAATCCAAGCCTCCCACCAAGTACATTTGCAGTCATATTCCAAATCTGAATAATAAAATGGAGAAAAAATGCTGAGGTGGCTGTCCTGCAGGAAACCCTATAACAAGAACTGAGGGCATCGTTCAGAGGAGAAGCCCTTGTCACTGGTACTAAACCTCTTTTGGCAAGGAAGCATCCTAAGAGTAGGAAAGAAAATGAGCACCAAGAGAAACACACTGTTTAGAAACAATTTTGACTGTATGTATTTGTTTAACCTATAACCTTTTATTTCCTAGCTCGCAAAGAGAAACTTGAAGTCTCAATGTACAATTCTTGGGGTTATTTTAGTATTATGCCTACTTATTGCCATTGTTGCAGAGTGAATTATGGACCAGAATATAATTGTCTGTTTTCCCAAAAGCAGAGAATTCAAGAAGAGCTGTGTGTGCAGGCACGGCAGGGTGTTCTATGCCAAAAGTATTTCATGTTTCCTGATAAATTGCAAAGGAAACCTTTGAGGACTGCTATTAACAAGTGCAAATTTTGGAAATTCCCTTCTGCCTTTGCCTTAGTTGGCATTATCTAATGTATGCCCCACAGGAAGAGAAAGAACAAAGTCATCCCACCTTTTTGAACAACCCCATGCATCATACTTACCTAAACAACAGATCAGATTTCCGAAGTGATATGATTATGATACTGATATCAGCAGAGGAACCAGTGTGACTCACAATTTGTCTTTGGGGATGCCGCCTTCAAGAGTCTCTTGCATGACTGGACACCTTACACAATCACAGTCCTTTTCCTACAAAGGATGCCCTTCAGACAAGGTGTTACTCAGCAAGCTCTTCATCCCACAGGATGACTCAGATCTCAAACTGCTTAGGGAGCCCAAACTTCCCCAACAGTGACGATGTCACCTTGTTGCCGGGGACAAGAAGCCATGGTAGAAGAGAAACCTGGATGCAGGGCTACTGAGATAATCAATATGTTTTTATGTTCTACCTTCTCAACCACTAAAGCATCTCCCTGTGCAATTTCAGGTAATATCAAGGACTGTTGTTTGGAGGGAGGCCAATTTTTTTGTTGCCCAGATCACACTTTTCTGCTTTTTGAAGATAAATGCAGTGTCAGCAATTCTCCAGTTAAATGATTTCTATCTATGCTTGAAAAAAGTCTTAGAACTTCTCATGGTGAGTATTCCAGTCCACTAAGGTAGAGGTGATCTGCCCCCCTGACATGAGGACATTAATGTCTCTGAATACTGAAATCACCTTATCCCAATTCTTTTTCATGTCATCCAAGGAGAACAATAAAAGGAAAGCTATGAAAAGGTTTGCAGGCTTTTGGACTAAACTCTTTCAAAGCTTACCTGCATGGGAAGTTGTAATGTACAACAGACTTAATGGGTTTACAGATGATCTGTCACTCCTTCCTGACAGTTCAGCAAAGTGACAGAATGCAGAAACCCAAGTAATGCTTCTAAAGATTTAGAAAATGAGTCAGTCTTTGCAACAGTCATCACAACGTTATTGTGAATTACTTAATTGTTAACTGTTAAATTAAATAGCATCTGAAATATGCCATATGTTTTCATCTATTTCAGATGTCGTGGACTGCATGGGGTGTGCACATCCTTGGGATATCTCAGGTGCCAAAACAACGGAGATGAGAGATGAACCAAGGATAAAGAAAAGGAGGGACTGTGGGCCATTAAACAGATGTGTTGAGGTTCTCCTGCCCTTCAGTGTGAGGGGCTGTGTCAAGCACTCAGATCAACCCACCCAGACGGGCAGGCATCGGGAACCAGTCACCCTCAGGGCTGGTCTTCCTCAGGAAAGGACCAAGTTCTAGGAGACATAACTGGATGAGAGATTTGGATGTTAGGGGTGAGAAGTTTACCGGACTTAACCTGAATACTACTGTGAAAGGCAGCACCAATATTTCATGACCCCTATTCTTTCCTTTAAGTCTATTTTTTTTAAACACACATGAAGCAAGAGAAATGATTTGAAATTATTTCTTCTTTTTTCCTCCTTTTTAGTGCATTACTTACTAACCCATATCAACTAATTATAATCACAACAACTAAAGCTTCGTGATGAATCCCTATAAAGCTGGGCAGTGCTAGGAATAATGCTGTCCCTTTAGCTTCGGTTCAGTCTCCTTAGATCTATAAATCCAGCTGTGGTCTTTTACTATAGGACAGCTGTTCTTCCCCTAGATCCTGCATTGCCACTGCAGACATGTGGAGTAGTGTGGTTCCCTCTCATTGCTCAGTGTGCTGGCACTCTGCCTCATCCATCGTGGGCTACTCAAGCTGTGCCCTGGTGATAAGGTTATTCATTTCGTCCAACACTTTTCTTTAGGGCTGATCACTGCTGTGACACAAACATTAGTCAGTGCATTGTTGTAGCTCTTCAGCAGAGTCTCTGCTGTACAAATAGGGAGCAGAGTCACAGCAAGATCCCTAATTTTGGATACCCATTTGAGGTTTACGGTATAATTTTCTTCCACAACTGCTTAAAGTTACATAACACTGTAGATACTTAATATGCAGCTGGTTTTCATTTCAGTTGTAACTGTGAGAAAGTTACTGATTATCAGGCTGGATGCAGAGAAAATACATCCAGTATGGCTGCTTCTTTTTAAATGCCATGTTTATGTATATTTCCTGGCAGTATGCACAGAGCAGTTGGTAAAGGCAATGCAAGACACCCTTCTCCAGGACAGCCTACATGTTTTCACTTCTTTTCTCTGGGAGAAGCATGTTATCCAGTACTTGATGAAACAAAACTGTGCCAAATTGTTCTGATTCCTTTAACAGCACTCTAACACCCTTTCCTTGCTCACCCACTTAGTGGATAAATAAACTTACAAAAACTTTGGACTCTTTAGATAGGTAAGGGCTGTGATCAACATCCTGTGATTCTCAGTGTTACTGGAATAACATCTACAGTCTGACCATCTGACCATGCTGATGTTCCAGGTGTACACAAATCATCATTCTGCCTCTTTGGTGGGTGAATTTCAGGTAAATACTATCTCCACTTTGTAACCCCCTCCCTCGTTATGAAAAAGACATTCAGTCCCAGTGGTCTGAAGGAAGAAAAAGGATTCTCTAGTCTGGTCCCTGATATTGGCAATGCGTGGAGCAGAAACCAGGTTGTGCTGTGGCATCCAGGTGTTGTTCAGCCTTAGTGATGCCAAATCAACCATGGGCTTCTTTTTAGCAGTTATGAAACACCTGCAGGGAATCCTTAATCTCAGTTTCATCGTGCACTGTGTTTGCATATGGATGAGATGTTGCCATGCAAGTGCAGGTACGTGACTCTAAACTCTCAGGTCATCCACACCTTGGAGGAAGGAGGTCCCCTGAAGCCATGGAAGCTGGCTGTGGGGCATCCAGGAACTACCAGGGTGACAGAGGGTACACTTGCACACCTTGCACTGTGGCTTAGGAGGAATGTGGGGATTTCTTTGAAACTAATTAAAGAGACGTGTCTGAAAACGCAACAGAATTTCATAAGGTAGCGTACGTGCCACTAGATTAAGGGATGGCCACCCATGAGACCATAGGGCCTCTTGCTCACACTCTGGCCCAAACAAAATTTCTGTGTTATGGCATCTGAATATCTTTGAGGATCTGGTTGTCAAGGAAAGTTTCGTGACAGTGTCATTTGGAACATCAAGAATAGCTATCAAAAATTACAGGTGTCTATTTTGGGGTTTTTTTGTCCTGGATGTGGATGTAAAAGTACCTTTGAGCCAATATATAATTCTCAGCTTTGTGTAGGTTTTTTTTCTCTTTTTTTTCAGGTTGTTGGTTTTTTTTACACTGCCTTTTGCTTTCAAAATTGTTTTCAAATTCCCTCAACAATTTTCACATTCATGTCTCATAATTGTGGCACTTTAAAAATACTAATGCTAGCAGTCACCTTTCATGAGATGAAGGTTACATAAATGCCTCTTAGGTAACTACAAAATGCTGCAAAGAGCTCCAAGTTTTTCCTCAATGAATGTTTCTTTGGAGATTCAGAAGCTGATATTTTACTGAACTTGTTCTGCCTGTGGACAACCATAATAGCTCTCAAAAAATTAATCCACACCAAAGCTTTATAGCTCAAAGCCGAAAGCTGCAGGAAATTAGCTTTATTTTGCTGTTAATGGAAAGAGGCAAATCCTGCAGCAACTTAATTGTTTTGGGTTTTGGTTTTGTTGTTTTGGGGTTTTTTTCATTTTTAAATGATTGAAAGAGATTAATAAAATTCACAAGACAGAATGAACTTGCACTTCCTATGAACATGAAAGGGCACTGTATACTAACCGCAGATTTTTGTGATAACCATAAAACAGAATTTAATGAAACTGCTTCAGAGAAATGCAGCAATAAATACAAGTAATGAGCCAGCAAAAGAAGCCAGGAGGCAAGGTGCTTCCATAGATATGAGTCAATAAGTGCATTAGTGAAAGGAACAGTGGGATATTGGAGAGAAAATTGCTTAAAATTATCAGGGATGAGAACAGAAGCAATTTGTACAAAACCCCGCCAAGAAATCTTCTTTTTTTCCTCTGGTTATATTTTAATATCTGCACTTTAACAGAAGTCTGTAAAGGCCAAAATGGTAGTTAAGCCACTAAGTTTTTATTGTCAGCCAAAATGTCTTCAAAGGCTGATGTGTGATATGAAGTGAGTTTTCCACACCTCATACACTGTATTACTGACCAGCACACAAAATACAGCTCTGCTGAAGAAACAGCAGTCTCAAGATGACCATAGCTGGAGTTTTTCATTAAAATATGCATCAGTTTAAGATGGGACCCACATTAAATGAATCAGTAGCTCTCCAGTGCTTAGATCTTTGTAGTGCATGGCTTGCATCATTCCCCTCTCTCAGAGGCATTCCAGAGGCATACAGCTGGCAGAGAGCAAAGCAGAACACCAGTCCCCTTTCTTCAAGGCTTTTGAGGAGCCAGAAGAGACAGGCGAAGGAGCTGTGCACCCTATGTATTTACACCCACTAGGGGCAATTTGCTGAACAGAAGTAGCACAAACACTTGAAGTTTGTGATGCCATTCCTACCCCCTAATGTTTTACTCACTGATATTGGCAATTTTCTAGGCAGCTCCTGTAGATTTTGGTTTTGTTGTTGAGCACTCAAAATGAGAAATGAGAGTCAAAGGAGCTGCCTCCATTTGTGCAAAGGCAAATGCACATCTCCAGGCAGTCACTTGGATGTCTTAACTAAATTACCTTGTGTGAAAGTCTGCCATGGTAACTCACAGCATATATTACACTTAAGAGGCCTAGCCTACATGCAGTCAGTTTGGGAAGGCATTCATTTCTATAACATGGAGCTGAATTAGGTTGTCATATGCAATGCATACATCTCCTAGGCTCTAGACTGTGGGAAGTGGGATAAACAAAACATTTTAGAGAGGACATGTAAATAAGACATTTCCCTGGAATTAGAGTCACTGCACAGCATGGAGCACAGACATGACAAGTCCTGGCTGTGACACGAAATGGCTTTGTAAGGTTTTATCTTACATGATTTTTAGGAGAAGACTCCAAGGATCACTCTCACCCAAAATAAATTATGGGAAGGACTCTTGCTTAGAGCTGCTGTCTAGAAAGTGATAACAGCCAGCCTGTGAAATTAGGAAGCCAGCAACAGTAATTATTTCCCTAGAAGACAAAAGGGGTTTTGAAAGGCATTATACACCAGTAAGCACTCATTCTGAAAACCCAGACAGATTTCTGTTTCTAATTGGTTAATTATATGTAATTTCAGTAGGTACGGATGTTCCATTTTCTGGAACTGATCTTTTCTTTTCTGTTGAGTGTTAATGGAGGTTAGAAGAAAAATATATTAAGCAAGCTGCTATGTAAAAAACTGAGCAGACCCTTCAAAGACCAGGAGTGCTGCAGAATACCTCTAATTACAGGTCATTGACAACCAGGGACTGAGACCGCTTGCGTTCATTTTTTTCAGACTTCTCCAGTGGTTTCTTCACAGTATGTATGAAGAGTAAAAACATTAGATTTCACCAAAAAAAAAAAAAAAAAAAAAGACAAGCATTAACTACAGTTAATCTATCAGTTAAGACAAACCCTGACCATTTTATGCATCCTGCCACTTTCAGCCAGTAGATGTGGAAAGGTTGAGCAGTAAGTAGGACAGTAAAAAAGAAAAGTTGTACCACTCTGAGATGGAAATGGCAATGATGGGAGATTCCCTGGTCCATGTGAGCCTGAGGCTGCATTCACTCCCAGCACCACGTCTTTTATAGCTCGATGTTTTCACTGATTACTCCTCCTGCAAAACTTTCCTGCAGAGACATGTGCCAGCGATACCATCTGCTGGCTAAACCCGGCACTGTCCGGAGGGGTGGGCAAAGGCGGCGGGGCTGACAGTCCCCATGGCAGCCCCTTCTCTGCCCCTTGCCGTCCTCCCCCAGGAGAGCTCCTGTGCCTGGGGCAGCAGCAGCCAGCGCTGGGGAGGGAGCTGCTGTGCCAGGGGTGAGACAGCAGATCCCGATCGCAGTTTTCCGAGCCAGAAATGTGTCCAGTTACTCCTGTCCCACGTGTCTCTCAGTGTTCTGTCTTTCACTCCTGGTTCATAGGTTTTGGGGGCTTTTTCATTGTTATGCTTAATGGGGAAGAAATGCCTTGCCTGTCCACTTCTCTGCTCAGCTGTCCAGGCACACGGAATAACAGACAAAAAGTCCAGACTGCTCACAGGGATCAGGCACAGCCCTCTTTTCATATCTCAGGAAAAGAAGAGCTCTCTGTGCTATGTCCTTTGTTGGAGCTTAGCACGTAGCAGGCCCCCTTTAATCCAGGATAAGCATTCAAAAACAACTAGGATAATTGTTATGGAATGAGATAACTGAAAGTAAAAAGCATATGCAAAACTCCTTCAGGAACTGAGCTTAGGGTGCTTGCATTAGGTATTTCTTTTGGAATCTGAATGGATGGAACTTTTTGGATGTCTGAATACATGAGCCAAGAACAGGCAAATATCTCAAAAGCAATAAAGGGCATTCAGGGAAAGAAGCCAGGAAGCATCAGGTAGCTCTGGGCTATGGGGTTTTTTTGTTTGTTTTTTGGGTTTTTTAGGGTTTGTTTTTTTTTTTTTAATGGGGATGTATGTTTTACAGGCAGAATCACAGTATTTTGGTCACCCAGATCTCTGTCCATGGAGTTGCTAAAGAGGCTGGGAGCATGGTCTGGGGGAAAGAGAGGCTAAGAGGGAGGGTTGAGAGAGAGGACTATCTCGGGAGTAATGAGGAGAGTTTAAGAAAAAATTGTTTGTTTTCTTAGGTAAAATTAACTGGAAACTCTTGTAGGACAAAGAGGGAGGGTATTAGGCATACAAAAAAATTATGTGGTGGATTAAAATGGAATAATAGATCTCTTGCCATGCTCATGGATGCCATGGATGCTGAGAATTTGCATGGCTACCCAGATGTCCAGACCCTGAGGGCACTACCAGCACTTACTGCCCCATGGCAGCCCTCTGGGGCTCCCCCTGCCCCTGTCCCATGACCCCATTTCAGTCACTCATGGCTCCAGTCCCTGCCCCAGGGATGCCCTAATCCAAACATCTGGTCTTATGCTCTTATGTACTGAGGCACAATCAGTGAGAAAATATTAGTGAACTGAAGACATACAGTCTTGCTGGATAAATTGGGTGAGAGGAAGGCTTAGATTCACCAAAACCAGGAAGGATTTATCTCCAAAGCACCAGGGATAGCAAAGGTAGAGAATGAATTTATTCAGTTCTAGGAGGGAATGTGAACTTGCCTCCATCACCTCTAACAAATATGTCCCAATAGCCCAACTGGTAGATAATATTTTTCATGTGTTTTCTTCTGTTCCTGCAAGAAAAGTGAGCAATTTCGTTGACTTGGATTGAACTGTCTGGGGTTGTGTTTGTTTGTTTTCTAGTCTGAGAAATAATAAAAGTAATTATAGCTTGAAAGAGAGAAAAAGCTGTTTCTTAACTTTTGCTCCGTGAGGGAAAGGTTTTGTTTAGGGTTGTTTGGCTGACTGAAAAAATGACTGGGAGCTGCAGACAAAACCGCCCCCTTCTAGTGGTCAGTGAACATAGAGTCTGAGCTGGTACTTCCAGAACCTGAGCAGTGCTCCATCTTTTCTATGGGACAAGTGAATAGAAATAATCCCAGTGAAGTCGGGATATGCTCGCACCTTGTGCTCACCACTCTGATTATCTGAGGAGCAGAAATACACTGGTCAACTATTGTGAACCGATGGGTATGGATGGAGTTGTTTTAGAAAGGGATGTCCATGGTCCTCATTGAAGAGACTTGGAAAGGCAGAGGTTCTGCCTACCAACTCATAGGAAAAATAATACATATACAGTTGGAATGGACAAAGAGTCTGTCAGTCTTAGTCACCATGCTCGGCTGGAGGGTGAAAAAGCTGAATCAAGCACAGGGGTGATGCTCCTTCAGAGAGGCCTGGGGAGAGCAAAGCAGCTGCTGGGAGCTTTGCCCCATGCAGAAATTCCCAATACCAACTGTTCCTGTTTTGGCACAATTATTTAATCAGTGAAAAAAACCTGCAACTCCCTTTCCTCAAAATAAGGTAATAAAAAGTGCAGTCTCGATGACAAAGAGACAAGCCTATACTTGTCCTATTCATAACATCTTTCCAAGATCTGTATGAACCTTCGTGATTCAGAGTCAGTGCTTTCATGAGACAAAGAGCTGCTTTAGCTGCTACTGCTGCATTTTACAAACCACAGAAAGAAAAGCTCCAGGGATTTCAAAAGCCATAGACTCGGCAGAGACTCCACAGTTTAATTTGTGAAGTGAGACAGCTGACAGATTACAAACTCAATTTTACTTCACAGTCACTAAAGCCATGAATCTAGTGCTGTGTCACTTGAATCAGTGGTGATTAACGAGTTTCAAGACCTTTAAAAATGCAAAGGGAAGTAGTTTAGAAAGGAAAGGCTTCACCTGGCATAGAAAAGAGACAAGACCTTGTTGCATGGTGACATGAGCCAGGTATTCTCCAGCACTGAGGTAGGGCTGGAGTAAGGGTTACTGTGTTGAATGAGAATATAAGAATTTGAAACATTTCTCTTCCCAGAAATAGTTCACGGCTGTCATTTTAAAAAGTGGACTCCCCTAGGCGTCGTAGAGAGCAGTTTTGCATCAAATGTTGCCTGGTGCATGAAAGTGAGTATCCCTTGGAGCAGTGAGCAGAGCAATGTGTCAAGGAATGACAAATAATTGCTCAATATGCAGAGAAATAACTCCTGGGAATTTTTATCCAAAGCTTGCAGGATTCAGGCTGGAACTGCACAGCAAGGCAGTCTCCCTTTTGACATATACAGTGCATGTGTTAAGCAAGAAAAAGTGAATTCAAGAGCATCAAGTCTCAGACTCATGATACTCAAGAACATGAATCAGATGGGAATTGAGCATATCCCATATTAGGCACAGAAATACTCTCTTTTTCACCACTAACCTGCTATTTTGCAGCCAGTCTGTCCCATTTTGTTAAGCTACTGAAGTAAAATTTATTTCCTTCTTAGTCATCTTGAAAAGAATTCATGTCAGTAGACAGGCAAGAGGACATTCTCTGCATATGCTCCAAAGCTGTATGGTACATTTACTAGATTTGCATGTCTGCGGTTTCCTGTTAAGAGAAAATATAAAACAACAGGAAATGGACAGGACAGCTGTGGACCTTTGCACACAACTGCAGAAAGAACTGTGTCCTGGGATGTGGCTGATCTCACCTAGCAACTGCAAAGATTTATTGCATCAGACATATTTCAATAACACTAAAGATCATTTTCTCACTTAAATCCATTGTTTTCTTTAGTTGAGGTGCTTAGTTCCACTGTTTCCATAAGCAGCTCTGTATCCAGAAGAAACAACATCTTATAAAGCAATTTGCTGGCACTGCCCTTGGTCTTTGAGCTGGTCTTTGTGGGCAGGGACCCCCAGAGATGCATCTAATGGCGAGGGAATGATTGTTCTTCCGCAGCTCCCCATCCCGAGAGCGTGCCCAAGGGCACTGACAGACACCTGCTGGACTTCTGCCCACACAGGGACGGCTGCACTCTCACCTGCAGTAAAGGGTTCCTGCTGTGTAGGATCACACAGAGCACCAGAACACTGCATGTGCCTTTTGCTGAGTTGGCAGGAGAAACAAACTTATGCAGATCAGTTAAAAAAAACCAAAACCAAGCTGAAGGCAGTGACCATCTTAATTTACATCTTTTCCTACTTTGTGGAATCTCTATCTCCTTTTCACTAACCCTCAAATGAGCAAAGAAGGAATTTCAAGAGTCCAGCTCTTCATTAAAACATCAACAAAAGGCAATATTTGCACAGTATTTGCATTTTAGTCTCATCTTTACTATAGCTATATTTGAAGGAACTATTCTGTCACTACCTGCCTGCAGGTGGGATTGCAAGCAATTAGAATTCAAAACTCCATAGTATCAGTCGATCCACAAAATCAGGGCTATCATTTAAAAAATAAATTAAAAACTAACAAGCAAAAGAGTATAAACTATTTATTTCTGAGAAAATATCCTACAAAACCATGGCTTAACTACCATTAAACTGTTAACATAAAAATAGGAAAGAATCTGATAAAATATATCCCTGACAATCATTTAAGTCCTGCATGACATTCTGAATGGTTTCAAATATAGAAAAAAAACCAAACCTCACCTATCATGAGCTTATTCAGTTTGCACCTTGTACAACTTTTACAGTTTATAACTGGCTAAGTGTTGATGCAAAAAGCTGTAATTCACCAGTGTTGATCACAATTTTAGTGAAAATAAATAAGTAAACACACTGAGATGATACAAGCTGAGCATACAGAGTTCAACCTAATTACATTTGGGCAGAGGAATTCAAGTAAACAGAGTCATACCATGAAATTTTCATAAGAAAAGCGAACTGGAAGCAACACCCTCACCGGGTTCTCAGAGCAATTTCCTCCTGGTTTTAGCATTACTCCTATGAACCCATTGGTTGAAGTTACAAAATAAGATGCCTAAAGGCAAAAGTAAAATTAGTATGTACAAAATGTTTCTTCATCATCTAGAATATAATAAGATTAATGTCCAGCTTTCCACTGTGTCACCAAAGCAGGTATTCTTCACACTTTAATCTCCAAAAGTTAAGCTCTAGTTTCATTGTCCATTCCTTGCCTGTTCAATGCAGATTCAGCTTAACCAAGATACTGATTTTATAAGGGTATACCTTTCCCATCCCAGATACCTGCTTTTACTCAACCTCTGTGAAGACAGATGTCTACTTTTCTTCCTGGGCATGAGAGAAACCATATAGAAGGCCATCTTAAACCAGCCAGTTAGTTTTTGCATGGCTCAAATAAATGTGATGGATTGGGTCAGAAAAGTGACACATTCCCATGTGTCTATCACCTGAGGAGTTACAGACCTAACTGTGTTTGTCATTTTGTCCCATTAGGGTATGATTTAGTGTCCCACAACCCCAACAGAACTGTGCTGTGTTTGGTCAGCACAAAGGAATCCAGCCATCACACTGGATACTTATAGCCAGCAGTTAGGTTGTGCAGACAAGGATTTGAATTGTGATTTACATCAAATACCAGCATCCAGGTAGCTTTTGATCTCTCCTCTTTAACTTCCCACATGCACAGGGAAGGCTGGCACTGCACACACTGGCACATCGGTGAACACCAAAATATGCTTTCATATATTCAAAGGCTGCCAGTCTCTCCACTTCTGAGATGAGGACTCTGTATCTCTCATTGCTGGTGTCAGTGATGACATCAGTATTTGCACTTCCAGCCCACTATTACAGAGTCTCCACAGCGAAGTGGAAAAGGATCTCCAGAAGCACCGGAGTGTGTGGCTGCCCCTTCAGCTCAGGGGTGACATGGCAGCCCCTCAGGGAGCTGGGCATGCTGCTGCTCCCAGGTGATGCAGATGCACTTTGGTTTAGAACTCAAGAGGAAACAGGGTGACAGGAAGAAGAGCTGGAGTCTCAGCATCCTTGCTCCTACAGGGATCATGCATCTGATATTCCCAGGGGAGCACCCACGTGGTCACAATCGCACTTTGGCTTGTGGCAGCAGGACCTGTTTCTGAAAGGGAAAGATAAATGCCCAGTGTTAAAGTTTAGCTGGAGGAAATATTTGTCCTTACAACCTCAGTGGAATAAGAACCACATACATCATACACTGAGTCAACTGCTCAGCAACTGAGCAGAGGGCAGAAATTGTCCACTATTTTTAAAATTTGGAATGGACTTTGATTTCATTGTTTGTTTTGTGACCACGCATTAGAGGCATTATTACCACTCCCATGGAAAATGCTATGAATGAGGTACCAACCCTCCAGAAAAAAATATTATCTCACTCCTAATTTTTCTTGGGTGGAGAGAGGGTGTAGAAGCTGTTGTTTTCCTGATGCATGCTGAAAAGTGCTTAGGAAATATCACCTAATTTTCAGGCAGAAACAGGGAGCACTCAACACCTGCTACTGATAGCTTGTTAGCCTGTGTCCTTGAAAAATAACATGCTACAAGGAGAAAATGTGTAGTTCTGAAGCGTAGCTCCTCTATGTCTCAAAGTATCAGGAGTAACTGATTTTAATGGATGATTAAAAACTTTTGCCCCACTATTATTTCACTGTAGGGAGCTGCCGTCAGCAGTGACCTACGTGCTGTCATGGCAGAAACTCTTGTTTCAGATTCTGGCCTAAATGCAGATGATTGTTGGTTGGTGCTTATCTGTCTGCAGTGTGATACCCTTAGAAAATAAATAACTTCTGCCTTGTTTGGCAAGTGGGTTCAGCTGGGTTCCCTCCCCTTTTCCATGGTGGCGTGGGCACAGCCCTCACCCCTCACAGATGACAGGCATGTGAGCACTGCTTACAGAGAAAGCTCTCTGTAGCTCTCCCTGGTGTGCCTAATGTTTACATGAAATGCTGTTAGTGCTGGGCTGGGATATGTGTTTTCTTTGTAAGGGGTTGTTAACCACAAGACCTCCGAAACTGTGCCAGAGAATCAAGAAATCTATTTAAAATTTTATGCTGATTTTCTGTGCTTTCAAGGGTGCTCTCACATCACATTCTAAGCTTCACCATGCAACAATGCAGGATTGTTTCTTTCCAAATGGATTTGGTGGGGGTAATGGCAGTGAGGACCGAGCAAGTTGGTCAGTCCTGTGATTCCTAGACCCAGGATTTACTAGAGACCAAAAATCACTGTAAATTATCATTGCAAACACTGGCAACACTAGTGATGAAAAAAGAGTCAACAAACCTTGCTGTGTTATTAAAGGCACCATTTTGAACATGAAAAGGCTCAAATGTGGAGAAGGAAATGTTTCAGCTCATCTGGGAGGAGAAGTCCAGTTATTTTTTGATGGTGCTTGTATCCAAAGCACCTCCTGATGCACAGGCGGCACAACTGCATCAAGGACAGTGGCCCTGGAGAAAGATCCAGGGAAGAGGTTACACACGTGGCTTTATAATGCCAAAACTATAAACCCGAAATAGCAGCTGTGCATCACTGCTCCCCCCACCTCCTGCAACCCACCTCTCACCAGCTTTTCACTCTCAGCAGTGAAAAATCAAACCTGCATCCCCCAAAGGACAGCAGACCACCTGCAGTCCAGTCCATTCATGGTCACTCTGTCATTACTCAGCTGGCATCAGCAGCATCAGTCTTTCCCTCTTAAGCTGCACAAATGTTTGTACTGTCTGAGAAGAGATGATTGATGCTACTTTAAAAGCCCTGCCCTTCTCTCACTCCCCCAGTGAGGTCAAAGTTCTCAGTTCACTGTTTTCCTGAGGCATATTTCATAACAGTGATGAACACAAAGCGAAAGAAACACTATCCAGTTCTTTATTTAAACTTTCCAGGTTAACCAGTCCCATGTTGATAGATGGGAGCCCTGTTGAAGAATCATTGTCCCTTTATAAAAAAACTAAGTATAATAGCATTATGCACTTGTTTGGGTCACTTATCCTTTTCAGGAAGAGGAAGATCCTATGTGAAGTTTTACCTGTGGCACCTGTCAGTGTTCAACCCTCGAGAGCATCGTTTGCACAGGGGTGATGAGTGTGTAAGGTGGCAGGGGCTGTGGGAGGGCAGGTAAGAGGATGGGCACTGATGAGGGGGCTGGATGCAGGGAGTGGGGAGAACATGAGAAGAGACACTGCAGAAAGAGACAGGGAGATGAGTGAGCTGGGAGGGGACAGTTGAGGTGCCCCCTCTACTGCAGAGCAGAGGGAAGGAAGGGAGGCCACAACAAAAATGTGGTGAGGTGGCAGCTTTGATCAGCTTTTGGGACTCCCCTCGTGCAGGGCACCACATTTCCAGCAGCTCTGCAAGGCTGAAAACTGCTGTGCTATCGCAAGGGCCATGCAAAGGACTGCACCCTTCTGCTAAGAGCCAGTTTATGAGTTGTTACCCTGTTCTTGGGTACAAAACAAGGCATATGAGGCTAGTTAAACTATTGCAGTATCACACTGCACTTGTGCTTGACTCTGATCCCACAGATAAATGCTCTGCCTGCAAACATCTCATTTAAAAAAAAAAAGCTTCCCTTAAAAGAAAAAAACAACCAAACCCAAAACATGAAGACTTATCAAAACACAAGCAGTGACACTACACTGGAAAATATTTAGCCAACGCAAGCGCACTCTTCAAAAACACAGTACATTTTTGGAGCATTCACTAACTCTCCCACCCACATGTAGGACTGTCCCTGAGATGTACGCAGGGTATGGCGTGGTCCAGCAGCATGGTGAACTGCTAGGAAGGGAGCCACAACACGTACTACACCTGCTCTGGGCTCGTCCTGGGAGGGTGATTGGGTCAGCACACTCAGCAGCTCTTCTCCAAACACACTCCCTGCAGCCTGCCTGGCCATGGGCTGCAGGGCTCCAGCAGCTGGGGTGCGGGGGAAGAGAAGCCTTGCACGGGAGCAGGGCCGGAGAGCAGCTCTTCCACCACTCTCCTAGACTGCAATTGTTCAGCCAGCCAAAGAAGCCAGACATCAGCTGCCCACAGGCATGACCCCACTCAGAGAAGGGCACGCTGGAGAACATCAGAAAAACCCTATTCCACGGGAAAACTCCCTTCAGGCATTTATTGTTTCTGATTTTGATTGCTGAATTTCACTTAGAAAAGTTCCTCACTGCCCATGCTGTCAGCTCAGCCTGAGCAGCATTTCTCACCCAGCTCCACAGGGTGTGTCTGAAATGTTTTTCTATCTCAAATAAACAGGACACATGCAGTGCCGTGGGAATCAGGAATCGAATGCAGCAGGGACTGGAACTCAAAAAAGATCACTGCTCTGTGTGCCACAGATTAGGCTGGGAAACTAACTATATGTTGCTCATGCATAACATGCACAGCACAATTGTTTCCATGCTGCTTTCATGTTATTATTTCAAGCAGGGCCTGATTCATCACTTTGTTATTCCAATTTTACCTTTTTATGGCAACAGTCTCATCAACATGTAACTGGCATGGACCACACCATCACCAATTTGTTTGAAACAATGAAAATCCAGATTATTTAGTAATGTGTATAGCTTGCTGACTGAATGAGAAAATATAAGGAAGAACCAAAGCACAAAAATGAGTAGACACTAGAGGTCTTATTCTAATTTCCCTCAATAATAGTAAGCAACATTTCTCTCCATACTTCATTAAAGTTTCATAATCAATAAAATAAAATTACCTGGAACTATTTAATTTGCAAGTACAAAATAGATACTTCCTGAAGTTAAGCTTATGGTTTCATACTGCTGTATTATTCAGCACATAAGGTTGGTCTTTAAAGAAAGCCTAGTGTATAAGTGAATATAAATTTATAATTTCTTATATCATTCCTGTGCAATTTTCCTCAATGTCCAAAAAAAAAAAAAAATCATGTAGTCTTTCATTTTAAAGATACTTTTGCATCTATGTAAAAGCTTGGTCCAAGAATAAAAGTAAAGGGCAAAGAATTAAAAAACAAGTTCTTCAATATACTTTCTTTTAGTATTACATGCATTAGAATTTTTTGGGTTGCAAATCTGCATTTATGCATTTGTGCTGAGACAAACCTGACCACCAGCATACTCTATAACCAGAGATCCCAAACCTCACCCTCACCACCTAGTCTCAATTCCTATCAGAAGGTGATTTGCTGCCTGCATTTGTCAGCACATTCTATAGAGCACTCCTAGGCCTACTGCTGTCTGACATAAGGGAGCTGACAGATTCTCACTAAATTCAGTGTTTTGGGTAATGAAAAAAGCTACCATTAATTTCTAAGTAGTCTTTTGCTTGTTTATTCACCCTAAACTCTATTTTGCATTATATGGCAAGCTCCATATGATTGCTTCTTGATGCAGTAGATTCAAAATCTGGAGGTTCAAGATGGGTTATTTTTCTTACCAGTAGAAAGTTAGTGCACCACTGTATTCTGGCACTTGAACAATGTCCCTATGTCAGCAAATGGAGGCAAGCTTAGTTATTCCCAGTTTTCTAGTGCTAGCAGCCTGGAATAGCACAGCCTTGTGCAATAGTCTGTGTGGGGTTTCCCTAAAACAAGCTCTAAGGGGCACCTTCTCTCTGCAGGAACAGCTGGCCCACAGGGCTGCCAGGTGGGACCAGCTCCACTGGCCTCTTGTTTTCAGCGTTCTTCACCCAAATATCTGCTCCAAAGTCCATCAGCAGCTTCACCAGCTCCACACTGCAATTCTTGGCAGCCACGTGCAGAGGGGAGTTCAGGCCCTTGCCGCTGTTCACATTTGCTCCTGAACAATAAGAGAAGACAAAGAATAATGACAAAGAACAATAAGTATACAGTAGCCTATTTTCATTCACTGCACTAGCTGCTATTTCTCTGAATAACACACAAATGCTGTAGCCTGCACCCAGAGGTAGACTCCTTTATGCCTGGGCTTGGTGCTACAATTTGCACAAGCACGACTCTCACTGGTTGAGAAGCAGTGGGGTTGGGACTAAAAAACATGATCCCAGAGGAACAGTGCATGAGGAAGTCCTTCACCCACAGCCCAGTCCATGGATATCTTGAAGCAGGACAAAGGTGTAGTTCTACCTATGGATCACCTCTGCTTCCCATCCCTTACAATACACGCAGGATTTCAACATGCTCTGTACTGGGAGCTTAAGCTGGTTGGATTTCCAAATGCCAAAGTATCTGTTAGGGAAAAAATGTGAGGATGGAAAAGTTCTAGAGGTCCTTGGTAGAAGAGGGCATAAGCACCCCTGATGAGAGTTCCCCCATTCATTACCCTGGATTAATGGCTCCTAAAACACCCTAAGAAAGGTGAGCTGCAGAACTAATTCAAAACTATTTATAATGTTTTTATAGTACACATTCCCACATATAGGAGGCAGCAAAAAAAAAAATCAGCAGAAAAAAGAAAATAGTTGCCAAACATTTAATATTTAGATTAATTTTTATTTGACTTCTTGCCAAAAATGGTCATTTTACTAAACAGTGATCTACCTAAAAGGTGATCTATATGATTTTTGCTTGTTTTTTCTAAAGTAGCTTTGTTGGTCCATCATTTTTGCACCAGCTATGTGGCTGCTATAGGTTACATGGCCCCTTTGGCTAGAAGAACTGTACTATTATAGATAACAAGAAACAGTTTTGTGTAATTATCCAAGCATTTAGACTTACAGCTAGGTTTGTGTGATGCAAAGCATAGAGTACTGAACCTTCTTCTGTGTTGGAAATGTCTTAAACGTTTTATGAACTCACTGGAAATTAAAACATGTTTGCAGAAATACTACGTAAAAGTGGCTGAGCCAATTGTTTTGGGTAAAGAGAAAGTAAAATTAAAAAAATTAAATTTCTTCTTGTCCACTTCAAATAACTGCAGCGTCACATACAGGGACACTGGAAAGGATAGTTAGTTCCAGGCACAATCAGCCATGTGAAATCCAGGATCATCCATCATTTTGTTGGGAGCTATAATGCTGAATTCCTGGGTCAAGAAGACCCTGATCACCCTGCTACCACATTTAACCCAGGGCTGCTATTAGGACTGAAACATCTCCTGGTCCCAAAGCAGGAGCTCCTCTAAATCTTTGACGCAAAGATAATCCGAAGACAGATGTTGCAGGAAACCAAACTACCCCATTCTTTATTTTTGTTTTTACCTGACTCAAGCAGCTTCTTGGCACAGTTCAGTTGCTGGTTCTCACACGCTACATAAAGAGGAGTACCCAGGTGCTTGATGTTGTGGTCTATATTTACCCCACGGGATGCAAGGAGTTCGACACATTGCACATGACCTTAAAAGGGATAAAGGAAGAGTCAACTCACAGAGATCAGGCTTTTATTTTTCAGCAAATTCTGTTGCAGCAGTGTTGTTTGGCAAAGACTCAATGTTTTGTCAAGAGATGGTAGTGTTATTACACTTTCATCCACTCCAGTGGATCCAGCCAGCAAAACAGGAGCTGCAAAGCCATGTTCAGCAAAACAGGCTAAAGCCTCACAGGCTAAAGCCCTCACATTTTATCTGACTCATTTCAGATGTCTATTGAAGATGAGATTAATCACTCCATGTTTCTCTCCACTCCTTTTAAAGATAGCCAGATGTCTCCCTCAAATGTCCACCCTGTGGGCAGCTGACTTGGACAATGTGTCCCCTTCCAGGTGTCATCACGTGAACTCAGAGGATCTGACAGCTGAGCTGACCTGTCCTTGATGAGCAATAGGGGTGGGAAGAACTGCACCCCTCATGATGAGACCAGTTAGCAAGGCATTTTACACGACCCAAAACAAGAAAATTATCTTCTTTATCTCTCTCCTCCACTTCAACATGCTGCTAGCAACATGGAAAGGAGGGCTGATGCCTGTGGGGCTACCTCTCTTAGCAGCTTCGTGGATGGGGGATGCCAGGTCACAGGGTGGTTGTAGGCTGGCTCCATGCTCCAGCAGTAAATTCAAGCAAGCCACACTGCCACTGACACAAGTGTTGAACAACGGTGTGTGCCAGTCAACAGTCACTCCATTCACCTGGGGGAAAATAACACAATCAGGCACTTTTTTTGTCTTCTTGGTATTTCAGAATTGATGACAACTAACCAGTTTCTCAGCAGAAAATAGGGCTCTCAATATTTTTCATTTAATTCCATGCCAGAACTCCCCAGTGCTTCTGAAGACTACAACTTTTCATTAAAACGATCATTAAAAAAGTATTTTCTTAAATTGCCCCCAAGCCTCTCCTACTGCCAAAAAAAAAAAAAAAAAAAAAAAAAAATTGATCGGTGCCACTCCAGGGTCTCTCAGAAGTTACCAAACTAAATGTATGCCCATTTCTCAGTTATCTTAGCTGAAACACATCTACCCATAGCCCTCTCCTGAAACAGTCCATTTTTGGCTGAAAGTGTGCAGCCCTTCCTTACTTTTAAATTTTTTTTTAAATTTTAAAATTAAAGGTAATATATGGCAAGGTAACACATGTATTAATTAATTTTCTTATTCATTATGATTTTGAGGTTAGCTTGAAAAGTAGTGGCCATGAGACATCATTTCACCATTTTACTTTCATCTTGTTTCCATTTTCTTCCCATTTTATGGTCAGTTGATCCTAACATTCCTATGCCTCTACTTAAGACTCTGCATGTTGATACCAATAAGATTCATGTGTGCATAAAATAAAACACACCCTTAACTGCTGCAGGACTATAAACTCTTTGCAAGAGGAACTTCCCCCTGTTCTTGTAAAAGATGAGAACATTTCATCCTCATCTAAAGAACGATAATAACTGCTGCTTATATCTGCGCTTTTTGGATTGCTTTATTGGGAAATGCATTTCATATGTACCTTAAGCAGAGCTAAGTATAGAGTGTAAATCACAGAGATATTCTGCCATGACATCACTTAGCACCAAAGTGTGGTAATACACCATACTAACACCAGAGACAGTAGTCTGTCCATCACATACTCACCTGAGCACCATGTTTTAACAGGACACTGGCACAGGCAGCATGACCCCCTAGGCAGGCTTCATGGAGAGGAGACACCTGGTCTGCTGTAACAAGATTGACATCACTCCCCTGATAAGATAATGGAAAATATCATTACAACCAACTACTAAAACCCTCATACAAAAACCAACAATAAAAAACCCCCAACCCTTCTGTCTTTAAAGCTTTATGTAATCAGGCCTTCCTCAATTGCCTAGAGCTATTCATCTCAAAAAGCAAACAGATGAAGGGGATGAAGGGGCTGTGATGTTTTGGCTGGAGTGGATACTGGCACAGCATACCCGAGGTCATGCCTTCTACACACTGATAACCAGCACAGAAAGCTTAGTGGACTGTCCAGTGGGTCAATACATCCTGTTAGGAACTCAGCATGATTTGATTTCTACTACATTGTGGATAGCAAAATCTGAAATAAAAGGAAATTATGAAAAGTTGCTACTAGAGTTCTTGTCAGGGTCGTGACTGCTGCCTTTTTGTATCACTGCTCAAGCCTCCTGACCTCCTGCCCACTGATTCTGTGGTTGTTTGACTGGGTTGAATCCTAAAATGCTCTTGAAATATCTTCTGCTCTTTGCCTCAAGGCACCCACTGATGGAAAGAAATGCATTAGAAACACTGGTTTGATTCTACAAGATCTTTCGTTTCTAGCAATCTTGGTACTCCAGAAGACTAAGCTGGAAGAGTCTCCAATGCCCCTTCCCTTTCCATCAACTTCACAGGTTAAACCCAAAGATTCTGAAGAAACAAAGCAGTGAGGTTCAGAGATCACTTCTACCTATCCCTGACCTTATGGAGTGGGAGCAGGGCCCTGGGATATGCTCAGGCACTTCAGAAACAAATGTCTGGGTGACTGAATTGAAGCCCCAACCAGATCCATTCCTGGGTCCAGAGCTGGCCCTCAGCTGGGGCACCAAAAACTGCTCTCAGGCATGCACAGGAGCTGCAGAGGAGCTGCCCTCAGCCATCCAGAGATGCCAGTGATCAGGGTCTCATTACCTGTACCAGTTGAAGTATCACCCAGGATAGTTCAATACATCATCAAATTAGTGCACAAAGCTTGTGCTGGGCAAGGAACTGATTGTAGAAACAAAGGCCTGTTGCTTACAGACTTCACTGTGGCCTGCTTAACATGATTTTCTTATCCTGGAAGTTTCACAGTAAAGCACAGACTGCATTCATCCACCGAACAAACCCTGCAGAGACCACATGAACCCAGCAGTGAGGTACCTGTTCAATGAGTTTCTTCAGAGAAAGCAGACGCCCATGGATAGAGGCCTCATGCAAAGGAGACCAGTCTGAAACAAAGTCTGTATAAAAACAAAGACAGGAAAAAGGCTAAAAACTCTATTTCACTAGCATACTTTACTTCAACTCTGTGACCTCTCTTCTACTTTACTTGAGCTGCCAAGATTTCTTTGGAGCAGATCCTGTGAGAGAGACAGACAAGAAGATGGTTTCTCTCTGGGTGCGTTTTTAAGTCATGCCATGTTTGCACTGCACAGCTGCGCTCCCCTTCAGAAGACAGGTGAGGAATTTGCAGAACATCACCTGGCTCTGGCTGAGCTTGTCCCTCTCTTTGAATTATTTCCAGTGCCTTTGTTTTCACAAGCTTATTACATTTTACCAAATATCTGAAAAGGAGTATGTTTTGAAGAGGGTTTGGCTGATCAGTCATTTACCCCTGCTCAGAGCTGGACTAGAGTGAACAACACTCAGCAAGAGAAGGGACCAAAGTACAAGGAGACAAATTGTGCTACCTGTTGATTTTGTCTTTCAGTTTTTAGTGTTCGGTGTGAGTGGTGCATTTTAAATAACAGCTGTGTTCTCTGCATTGTTGAAACCACAAAGTGAGGTACAGCACATATATACTGTGCAAATATTAATAGAGGGAGATCTTCAGTAGTACAGATTTTATGGCTCAGAGCCAACTGACAGCAATAATCCCCTGGGAGATATTTACATCCCAGCACTCAAAACCCAGTGTCTGCTCTATGTCAATGTCCCAGGTTCCCCCTGGGAAGGAAGGGAAGCCTTTACAGAGGGCACTTCACACAACTTCCTGTGGAAAGACATTTCACTGCTCTCTGGAGATGTCCCACTCTCCTTCCACTAACTACAGAGAACACTCCAATGACTGAGTGGCTGGCTGAGTTGCTGAGGTTCTCGGGAACTATAATAAAGCACATGCATGGAATGGAATCCTTAACAGCAAGAAGTCTGCCGTCAGCAAAAAACCCTAATAAGCCACTATAATTCTTTAAAACAATGTTTAAACATAAGCTGTGATCGTAAATGTTTTAAATGAAAAGAATATATTTAGACTAGATATAAAAATGAGGTGGTGAAATAATGGAGCAGGTTGCCTAGAGAGGTCGTAGATGTCCCATTCCTGGAAAGATTCAAGGTCAGGTTGGACAGGGCCCTGCTCAGTGCAGGGGTGTTGGACTAGACAGCCTTTGAAGGTCCCTTCCAACCCAAACTAGGCTATGAATCTATGAATTAGCTTTTAAAGAAATTTGTATTCTTTGTTATTACCATTATTTGAGTTCTGCCTCCCTCCTTCTGTGGTCCATGGCCTGCATCCCACAACAGTTACAGTTTCATTAAGTTCACAAACATCCTTTGGCTTTAGCACACGGACAGCCAATTCCAGAAGCTATGGTTCTGGTTCATAAGGATAGTCAAACTAGGCTACAATTATTAAAGCACAGTACTACTGACTGACTAAAATAGCTTTGCTCTAAGTGATGTATGTCAAATTGATGCCTATCTGACTGTGCTGCTGTTCTTGCTGATCCTGCCTGTTACTGTTGGTTGTGTTTCCAGGGTATGTAAAAAGTTTTTCCTCATTTAGAAACGAATGCCATTGCCTAAGTTGCATGAGTTGTAAGGGAAGTATATTTATAGAAATTCTAAAAATCTAGATTGAAGAACAAGTTTTTTGAGCTGCAACTTGCAATTTTTTTGGCTACACAAATATAGGCAGGCTTTTGTGCAATCTACCAGCTTGTTATATCATCACATCAGAATTCTGGTTACTAAGAGGGACACATCTATGCGTGGATTTTATCCATGCAGTCCTTGCTTGAGAAAAGACAGGTTTCTATTGAAACTCTAAAAAGACCCAGACCAGCCCTCTGCAGACTGGCCATTAGCTTGCTATTTTCCAAGTCTTAACAATGAATTAAAAGATTGACCATATAAGCATCAAAAATAAATGTCAGTGAAAAATAAAGAGGCATGTGCTAACACGTAATCTAGCTGGGAGTTCTGTAACTGAGAGAAACTGAGAGTTTTATCCTAGGTGGAAGTGGAGTCCTATGGAGTCCATCACACCAGCCTTGGATACCTTGGAAGAGGGATATTAAAGGCCTGACTGATGACTAATTGCAATGGCATAATTCCAGATCTGCTGCCATGAACTGCAAGGCCCCAGGCTGATGTCTCTCCTGCCCTATCTCCATCTACAGCAAACACCTCTACCCTGAAGCAATGCCAGGTAGTCAAGACCCCTGGAAGGGAAGGCAGATTTCCCCAGTTTCTTGACTCAGGGCATCACCTTCTGGCAAATGTCAATATTTCTATTTTCTGCCCACTCCAGGCTGGAACTCATGTTTCTTGCCTGGAAGAGGAGGGAGGTGCAGTGGATTTCCATGTCACACTGCCCTCTTTTACATGTTACAGGAGGCAAACTGTCAGAATATAAAAGATCTGTATTTATATTTGATTAAGGCCTACGCAAATGCCAGTTTCAGCTGACCATGGGCTTTCAAAATCCTGAACTAGTGACATTCGTGAACATGCCCAAAACACTGCCCACCAGAGCTGCATGTGAAGTAGCAAGGCCGGTGTATGTGGGGGACACAGCTGTGTTCATTGTATGTACCACCACTGGAACAAGGATTCCTGATTGTCAAAAATACGTACAACTGCTCTTTCACAGAGAAACAAGATCATTTGTCCAAATTCAAAATTCACTTTAGTCCACAGGGAGGCTGAGTCAGATTGAGTCAAATTGTTCAGCATCTAGACATCCAAATCCCACTGGCTTTCAGTGGCATTGAGTCACCTAGGTCCCCTTCCACTGCAGAAAACTCCAGCCAGCCCAGAGGTCACATTAAACCTCTGGTCATACTTGATTGCATCGCCATCACCTGGGCACATGACTGGCAGGGTGCTGTATACAGAGGGAGGCTTATAGCAATAAGAATGCACACACGCAAATTCTGACTGCTCCCTGTGCACAACACAGCTTTCACAGGACCTTTCTAGAGCACTGTTTTTTGTGGTGATGGCTGAAGCAACTTTTTCCAACCTCTGACCATGTGAGGGCATTGCACTCTCCATGCCTGTCCTGAGGCTGGTTTCCTTCCACGCCTCTCACGCACAGTGCAGCTTGAAAGGAAGGGGCTCTAAAGTCCTTCCAGTGAAGGTATGCTCTTGCATTCATATTTGCAGACACAGATGCCTAAGGCATTACACAGAACAGTACTAAAAGTGGTATTTTTCATAGGCAAAGGCTGTCCCTTAAAGTTTGTGATATACATAGACTGAGCCAAATACATTCCCACTGGAAACTGCTGGCAGAGCTTATTGACTCTGCTAAGGAACAGGCAGACACAAAAGGAGTGGACTGAACTCTGATTTTCAAAGGACCAAATGATCTGTGTCCAGCAGTGTGCCATGTGGGATTCCCTCCTTCCACCCTCCATTTTGCTGGAGCTCATCTCCAGTGTGGACTGGTTCTGTTCCTACTGTTAATAATATCGCTGTGCCTTCCCTCTCACCCCAGCTTCAGGCTGTACATACGTGACACACATGAAGACAGGCAGGCTACACTGCAGACAGACTGATCAGCCTTGTATTGTGGCTTTATGGTCTTAATTTTCTATTTGGTATTAATGGAAACATTCTGTACAGCCCAGAAAAGGAGTGAGGACAGCGTAAAATCACATTTTCTGAATGTACCTCCTTCCCTCTGCACTCACCATCACATGAAGGAGTAACTTCATAGAAACAGAGCTACATGGAACACATCCAGCTAAGGATGTGAACTTAAATTACTTTTTTTACCATGTCATATTTTCAATGGCTCTGGGCCAGACACAGAGCAACGACCAGAGTGAGGCCATTTGTCTGAGTAACTGTTCACTATTATGTGCCCGCAACAGCATAGGTCACAACAGTGCCATTGCAGAAGAATCCAGTAGGTTGGTGGCTCAGCCCAAACAAAAACACTTAGGTTTGCTCATCTTAAACATAAGGGGAAAGGGTAAAAGATAAAGGAAAAAAGGAAAAAAGAAGAAAGAAAAAAGAAGAAAGAGAAGAAATAAAGAAAAGTAAAAATTAAAACAATCAGAAAAAAGGAGAAAAGAAGGAAAGTAAGGAGGAAGGGGATGAAAAAACAAGAGAAAAAGAAAAAGAAAAAGAAAAAGAAAAAGAAAAAGAAAAAGAAAAAGAAAAAGAAAAAGAAAAAAAGAAAAAGAAAAAGAAAAAGAAAAAGAAAAAGAAAAAGAAAAAGAAAAAGAAAAAGAAAAAAAAAGAAAAAGAGGAATTGAGCCAGTGCTTAGCTTCCTGCTGGCACTAATTTAAGTCACACATGCCACATTGCAACTTATTTTTCAGTGTACTGCCGTCCAAGTGCTGCATTCGTTTCTGCCTGCACAAACTGCAGTACAAAATCAAACACTCTTTTCTACGATACAACCAGAATTTCAGTATCAAACAGAAATAGCTTTTTAAAATCCTCTCAGAAGTACAAAGGCATGAGGGTGTTTTGTGGGACCGACCGTGGACCTGTCCTGGAAGCAGGACACAGGGAGCAGCAGCCACTTTAGGCTGCCCCTGCCCTTCGCTGCCTCCGGCAGAGCTGAGGCTTGTGGC
Organism: Falcunculus frontatus; assembly: GCA_013398115.1. NCBI lineage: Eukaryota > Metazoa > Chordata > Aves > Passeriformes > Falcunculus > Falcunculus frontatus. The sequence goes on along the minus strand of VZRV01002387.1, from coordinate 290,319 downwards.
GAGGCAGGAGCGTCACTTACCCCTCATCAGCGGGTTCGATGGAGACGCTGCAGATGCCTGGCCTCCAACTCCTTGCAATTTGCTGGCATTTTGATTTGTTCTCTCATCATCCATCTCAGCCCTGGCTGCTCAAGTACTGTTTTTTCACTTTGTGGTTGTTTTCCAGAGTTCAAATTCCATCGTCCCCGGTGAGCCCCCAGCGGCCGGAGCGATCTCAGGAGCAGACTCCGCACGCATGAGTGGAGCAGCCCTTGCAGCAGCCCGGGACGTGGTGCCGGCAGCTCTCTCTGCAGAAACTCGAGTACCTGGGTTGGAATTTAACAAAACAGCTCCCGGGCTGCCCTGGTCGGCAGCCAGCGATCCAGCGAAGCGAGAGATGTACCTGATGTCACATCCTCTCCAACACGACACCCAATCGGGGCGCCCGCCCTTCGTTTTTATCAGGAAGGAAATTCTTCGTTAGCCAAAAAAACAAGACAGAAAGAGCCAGTTCAACTAGTTGAGCAAACTCTCCCTGGAGGGGATGCGCAGAGAGAGCCCGCAGAGCCGCGAGCACAGCCCTGCCCCGCTCCCCAGCCAGGGCTTTGCAGGCAACTTGGCTGCGCCCCGTGCGAAAGCACCGCGCTGATGCGCCGAGCCCGGGCGGGGGAGAACGGCGGGGCTGATGTGCTGCGGAACGGCAGGGCTGATGTGCTGCGGAACGGCAGGGCTAATGTGCTGCGGAACTGCTTTGAGCGCTGCCTGTCCCGCAGACACTGCTCCGCATCCCTGTGGAGCTGCGCTTCCCGCCGGGGCCCGTGCTCTCCGCCCGGAGTGGAACTTGCGGCCCCACGCGGACTCGTGTCCTTTCTCCCTGTTCAGCTGATTTCACTGAGGCACAATCACACCAGGAGTTTTGTACCAGAACACTGTCCTTTTGTTTTTGAGCGATTTCTCAGCCTAAACAAGCCGTCACAAACCTAACATCAATAAAAAAAGGCAATTTTTTTTCAGGAGGACCTCCGCCTCATTTCTCTGGGTCTGTTTGCAAAAGTCCGTTCTCACAGAGCATCTCTATTTGCACTATTTGCCTTCCCAAATTAGTATAATTTACAAGAACAAAATCCTTTTTCTGTCACTGAATATTTGCCCATTTGTGTACAAGTGCAAGTAGGCAGAACTTCCATACAAATTATACACCATGTGGTTTTTTCTTTTTTTTTCCTTTATGGCTACTAGAGCACAATTTGTGTTTGTGTATTTGGGGATTCAAAGTTGTTACTGCAAGTCTGATTCTGATCCTAACTCAGCTGAGCATAAGAAACTTGATTTCAATTTTATTTCTCTCTGTAACACATGCAAGAGATCTGAAATCATAATTAGGGTTTCTTTCTTCATACCTTTAAAAATAATCATGTGTATTAAAAGATGCAAACAGCAGCTGAATATCATCCACAAACCTTGCCAGCAGGGAATCTGTGACAGCAACCTGGGCACAGATGAGGACAGGGCCAGTCCTTTCCATGGCTCTCCTTGCTGAATGCATCTTGGCTCCTGGGTTTGACCTCCCATGCCGGATGTAAGCTGACACTTTGATCTGCCTGGAAATTATATTTGTGTCTCAGCCATTCCCACGCTGAAACTGTTGTGGGAAAAATGTGTCAATAGAGAAAGTGGTGTAGGTATTGTTTTTGAGGATTCACATGTAAAAGGAATGGGAAAACAATTTTTCTCCCTTACTGTTGCTTGAGTTTAGAGGTTAGGCTGCCACATCTTGTGTATGATCATATCTCTAGCAGATCTAGTATTAACAACCGTGTCAACAATACCACCACCAAAAGGAATCAGCATATGCATCCAAGAGTGCATGCTCAGAGCTGTGTTGTCATCTTCTCTGATGACCAAGAAGATAAATGCAGTAATGACCAGCGAGATCAAGTGCCTCAGGAAGTTTGCAGATGACATGAAGTTGAATGGTGCAGATGCCGCTCCTTAAGGACAGAATGCAGTTACTGGGGACCTGGACAAACTTAAGGAGTGGGCCTGTAGGAACCTCATGAAATTCAACAAATCCAAATGCAATGTGTTGCACCTGAGTCAGGGCAATCCCAGACATGAGCACAGACTGGGAGAAGAAGTCATGGAGAGCTGCCTTGAAGAGAAGGACTTGGGGGTTCTTGTGGATGAAAAGCTGGACATGAGCCAGGTCTGTGCACTCATGGCCCAGAAGGCCCATGGCACCCTGGGCTGCATCAAAAGCAGCGTAGCCAGCAGGTCGAGGGATGGGATTCTGCCCCTCTACTTTGCCCTCGTGAGACCTCACCAGGAGTGCTGCATCCAGCTCTGGGATCCTCAGCGCCAGAAAAACATGGACTTGTTAGAGCAGGTCCAAAGGAGGACCGCGAAGATCAGAGAGCTGGAGCACATCTCCTATGCAGACAGGCTGAGAGAGCTGCAGTTGGTCAGCCTGGAGAAGAGGAGGCTGTGGGGAGGCCTTATTGTGACCTTCCAGTACCATAAGGGAGATTATAAAAAATGAGGAAGAGAAACTTTTTATGTGGGCAGATAGTGACAGGACAAGGGGCAATGATTTTAAATTGAAAGAGGGCAGGTTTAGGTTAGATGTTAGGAAGAAATTCTTTACTCAGAGACTGCTGAGGCACTGGAAGTGTTGCCCTGGGAGGCTGTGGATGCCCCATCCCTGGAAGTGTTTGAGGACATATTAGATGGTACCCTGAACAACCTGATCTAGAGAGTGGCCTCCCTGCCCATGGCAGGGGCTTGGAACTAGATGAAATTTAAGGTCTCTTCCTACCCATTCCAGTCTGTGATGACAGCTGTGCTCTGAGACACATTTGAGATGCCCTTATGCTGATATGCAGCCAGATTACAATGGAGAATAGCTAGAAAACACATGGATCAAGAGTTTGATGGACACAAATTATGTCTTGAGCTCTTGCTTCAGCTAGCAATTCAGACATACCTGCAGAGGCAGTGTGTGGCTTTGGCCTGGTGCTCACCACAATAATGTTTTGCCATCTAGAGCCACTTGCTTCTTAAGCACCATTTTGATGTGAATGGCATCATCGAGCTAAATTAAACTCCCCAAATAACACATCCCAAAACCAGGGGATTCCTACAGGGTGTTCTCAGCCTTACTGAGAGCTGGAATATGCAAGAAGGCTTTGATTCATTTAGTCTCCTTTGTTGCTGATCTTTTTTGGAAGCATGCAGAAAATTCTCCAGTAAAAAGGGAACATGTTTTAACATCGACCTGGATCTCAAGATAAACAGCACAGAACTTCAAATATAGATTAGAAACAGCTTACACAACACAGAGGCACGCCAGAGCTTTTAAGCATTACAATACTATTTTCCATTTAAATAGCAAATACATCCCCAACTTCTACGTGAGCAGGCCTAGCTACAGGAATAACTTTATCGTTATCCAAGTGCAGCCGTCCTTGGTGGATGAAAGTGCACAGTAAAGTGGAATCTACAGCATTTAATATTACTTTTTTCTGTTTACAGCATATTTTATGAAAGAAATCACTTTTTTTTCCTCCTTCGAAAATGTAATATTTTTTTTGTAAGTAATTCAATGGACCATTCTACTGTCTTGGCTCTTTTTTTTCTTCCACTTGCTAATCAGTTTTTGAAATTGTTCATATAAATTTTATAACAATATTATTATTATTAGCACAAATATTGCTACAAAAGTGAAAATTCACTGCTGATAAATCTGTCTTGGCATGAAATTTCAGCATTGCTTTCTGAGGATGTCAACCACAGAATTACAGAAAATGTTTGGAAAATTGGATGCAGAACATAAGATTTGTTCAATTTAACTTCAGAATCAGGGCCAGAAATCCTAGATTTTCTTTGGTGCTAATGAAGAAATATGGGCATTTTCAAACCACAATTCTTCTCACCTATTTTAGATGTCTGCTCTGGGGGAACACATATTGGAACTTCGGAGTCAATCTTCACCGAGTGTAAGAGGGATCCCTAAATCATGAGCAGAGGATTAGGTGTGTACGTGTCAACAGCTGAAACCTGCTTTAAAATGTGGCTGAATTCACAGCCAAGAGTCCCAGCTCTGACACCCCCGAGCTCTGCCATGTGCCTTGTCCTGCACAGCCTCTGGGTGCTGCAGCTCAGGGTGAAACATCTTCAGTCTGGACAAAGGCCAGCATTGCCTGATGCCTGAACCACAGAACCTCAACCTTGGAGTGTCTGTAACTCAGAGAGCAGGATTTTCACAGACAGTTTAGACAGATTTTTCTATTGTTCCAAACTGTTGCTCCTTGCCTGGCTCTCAACTCTCAGCAGAGATTAACCAGTACCAGGGATGGCAGCACTGGCCACAAACTGATGCCACAGCTGTCTCAGTCATGGTCCATTGTGTCAGCTCAAAAACCCGTAAAAGCAGTTTTCTTCTCCAGCCTGTAAACTTGAGCCCTGAGACACTAGCACATGCCATAGCCTCCTCTCAGGCAGTAATTTCCAGCCAGTGAACAAAGCAAACATCTGGGACAGCCATGTTTTAAATCACAGCAGTTAAATCTGTCAGAGCTTGCCCACAGGAGTACTAAACCACTGGCATCATTTCCAGAGGTACCTGGGTTTTCTTTGGAAAGCTGCTGTGAAATCCTTGAGCTGGCATGAAGTGGAGAAGTTCTCCCTTGGAGAAATTAATAATTCTGTTGGGTTCTTGTATCCCTAATTTCCTTTTCACAAATCAAGTCTCTCTTCCAGAGGCTTTCCTTCTTTTACAGTTTTTCTGACATGAAATGTTTTCATTTTCCTTCCTCTCACCCTCACAGAAACTTCCCTTTGCAAACATCCCGTCAGCCTGGCTGGGGACCAGACAGACCCCTGTAAGGAACTGTTCCCTTCTGCAGGATGGCCAATTTAGTTAGCGAAGGAGACTCTAAATCCAAACAAACAAACAAACAAACAAACCCTGAAGAAAGCATCAAACACATCTTGATGTCAGTAGCACCTGGATCTGTGCTTTAATTCACTGCTGATGTGCAGAAGCACTAAGATTTCCAAGAAGCAGGACAAACTTTGCGTGAGAGCTTGCAAACAAGGTTATTGTATTTTCTTTGTGGCAAAGAGGGGGTTAGGGGCATTCTCCCCACAAAGAGAAAAGCAACAACAATCCACGTTTCACCTCTGGTGCCAGTTGTCTCTCAGTGAAAATGTGTGTAAGCATCTTCATATGTTACAAAATATATCTTGACATTGCTTTCTGAAGTGGATTTAGAACATTTACACTCCTGCTCAGGCAAAAAGAATCCAAACCCTGAAAGTTGGTGGGTTTAATTTCAGTTTGGTTTGGGTTTTTTTCCAAATCATTGTGATTTCTATCATTCTTGGGATGCTTTCTCTTCTGTCTCATGGGCTGCAATCACGATTTGCCCACACTGCCAGGTGAATAGTGAATACTGGTCATATGACAAGTACACACCAGCAAGCAGGCAGTAGGTGTAACAACAGCAAAATTGTCAACCCAGTACTTGGGAGCTCTGGTGGTTTTTCAGCACAGTCTGCCAGCAGCTGGCAAACTGTAAGGTAAGCTTGTCCAATACCAACTTTAAGTGAAACCCAAATCCGGGCATAGAGCAGACTTCAATTTATCTTTCTTTCTCTTTTATAACATTTCATTATTAGTTTTGAAAAACAGTGGGAATTTTTTGGTTTGCTGGCAAATCTTTTTGGTCCCCAAACTTTCCAGCTTTCTGATGAAAGCAAAATTACTCTCTCAAAGACATTAATTTTGGCAAAAACTTCACCTTTAAAAAAAAAAAGTTTGAATTTTCCACTAATCCCAGTGGTTAGACCAGTGTGGAGAAAACCCAAATGTAGCACAAGCAAGCTCAGAGCCACAGAGGTCAGCTGGGTTGGCCCTGCTAAGCAGCGCTCATGCAGCAGGTCCCACGCAGAGCATCTTCACTGCATGGTGGGTCTTCCCAAACAAAGCAACTTTCCATGCCTTCCCCTAGTTTCTGTCTCTTCCCATTGGTTATCAGTACCAGAAGGCAACAGCAGTAACAGCTAAAGAGTATTGGAAAGACAGATGGAATGGTGAAAAAAGGCTCATGGGATGGAGGTATCTAATTAAGTGTTTCCTCTGCCGTAGTGCTTCTCTTGCCCAGTTTCACTGGTGTAAGATGTTCACTGCTTATCAAGCACATTACATTTCAATAAGCTCTTCCACCCATACTCACAGCCTGCTTTCCAGACCTTGGAGCTCACCTCTAGAAATATCCCTCATGTGGCACATCTTTTCACACTTCTGCATGTGATGGGAACAGCCAGCACATTCCAGCTGTTCTCACAACCATGACCTCCCAGGAACTCTCCGTGGGGAAAACTGCCAGTACCTTATCACTTCTACAAAATGCAGCTTGTGGACTTACACAAAAGTTAGCCCATGACCTCCTAAACCCTTGTACAGAAGTGGGACTTCTGTTGGCTTCCAGAAATGGGCTTCAGAAAGCAATGCTGCCAGCTCAAGTGCTTGAGCAATAATGGCAGCCAAAGAAAATGTCCCAAGACCCTACATCTGGGTCTGTTCCCTGCAGCATCCCAGGCATAGCAGGTGCTCCCCTTTTCTTTTGGTAAAGATGGTTAGCATATTACTAAGGTGGGTGAAACAACTCAGCTCTCCTGAGCAACATACTTGTCTCCCTGTCCTGCTCCTGGAAGATAGCATTTGATGCAGTGGAGAAGAGGGTGTGTAGAATAGTCGAGCCCATAGGATCTGAACTGTTCCCAACACTACCTTCAGTTCTAAGAAATCCACTCACCTGGTGTTGAACAGATTAGCTGCTCAGATCAGAAGCTATCCATATTTTTTGTGTTGAAAATGCAAAGTTGGGACTGCAGTAGGCAGCCATCTACAGCAGTAGTGTGCCTTGGTAGAAGTTTCCTTTGCTGCCCCTGAGCACAGCTTGGCTTTTGTTTTGCATGAGGCTGGAAATCCTCTGAAACAGCCAACGGATGCTGATTCACAATGCTGATATTGTAAAAAGAGTTTCCCTTCCTAAAGGATTATGAGCTGAGCACAGAGACAAGTATACAAGTTTTGTCTTAGTATCATGTCCAGCTTGGCCACTCATCTGCATATCTGATGCTGGTGCAGAAAGGAAACCACCTCAGGGAACTGATGTACAGTGTGCAGGGCTTACCTGAGGCGTAAGGATGGAAATGTGTGCCAGGGCTGCCTGACCCTCGAGCTGTGAGACATCCCTGGTGCACAGCAGGCTCCAGACAACCTCCCCAAGGCTGCACCTATCCTGGTGTGGGCCACTCCACATCAGGTCCCAGGATCATCTCCATGTCCCAAACCAGGAATGACAGAGCCTCCCTAGGACCCCAACAGCCCTTTGGCAGGTGGTGGGCAGGAAAAGGTCTGCAGCCAGCTCCTGCCCTGGGAGGGCTGCAGGGAGGCAGTGAGAGCCAGACCCATATGGTCCTGCACCTCAGAGCCCACACAGCCCTCAGACTGCTTGGAGGGGCCAGTTCTCCACACACCTGCCCTCTTCAGAGCAGACCTGGGAGCTGTCTGCACATGCAGACCACAAAACAAAAGTTCTCTAATTCATTCTCTAGCTTGAAAAGGTGGTTATTATTTTCTCATCACCTCTTTTTGTGACAGCTTTGGTGCAGTCAGCTGAAGATCTGGAACAAGCCCCTCACTCAAATTACCATTTCTTAGGATGACGAAGTTTGCTAGAGTTGTACCAGCAAAGAGAATTGTCTGTTAAAGTGTACCAAGGATGAACCTTTTTAGTCACATGCTTGAGACATATCAAAAAAAACAAAGAAAGAAAAGAACATTCCTAACGAGTAAATTAATGGTCAATGGCAAAACCATATTTTTTCCCAAGCTGCTGCAAGCATTAAAAGCCCAGTTATTCCTCAGCCATTTACAATGGATGAATAGCAGACAGGGACATTTTCTGCACAGTAAATCATTTCAGCTCAAAGGCTTCCATAAATATCAAATGAGGTGCCATCCTGCCAGACACCCAGCAGAGTAGCTGTGGTGCCCTGCAACAGTGGCTGCCCACAGTGAGTGGGAGGGAAGGGTTTTGGGGGTGAAACTGGAAAGCATTTTGAGAAAAAAAGCGGTGTCAGCTCAGGGGGAAATGTCTTGCCTTCTCTACACCAACAGCCTGTGGGAACCTGCCTGTGGAAACAAGCTGGCGTTACTTTTACTTGTTGGCATTGTTTTAGAGGAAAGTTTTCATTGAAGTCTTGGAAATTCCCAACCCAAAAAATGTGTTCCTCAGTCACTCAATTATTCAGAAAGCCATGTTTCATATATATATTACTCGCTGTAAATCTGTAGTGACCCTGAAAGCGTAAGTAGCAAAGAAAAATTATCACATTCCTTAATTAGGAGTTGCTTTGGGATATATGGGGATAAGTGGTCTTCAACAGGTACTCAATAATTCAAGGCACAAAGCTTCTGGGACAAATTCAAAGTATTTTTATACACATCAGGCTCCAGGCAGCAGGTACTCATCCTCTGAAATGGTTAAGAGCAAACATCTCCCTGTAGGATAATGAGATACAAATAATATGCAAAGGATGAGCTTCTGGTCCAATGTCCTTAACAATATTTCAGTTTATTTACATTGTGATGGAGACAGAATTAATAGGCAACACTAGTTTCTACACAGTTTGAGGAGTATACTTTTTTTGGTTTTAATGCATAAAATGTGAAAAAAAGTGCCTTGTTTCCACTATTAGTAAACCCTATCACCCTCATGGGAATTGGTAAACCAGCCTTCAAAGAAATTCAGGGCTACTGTCACTGCCTATAACAATTTGTTCGTTGCGACCAGAGTAAAATAGGTATTTAGTTAGCATCTAGTGCAAGAAAAGTACAGAGAACAATAGTCCCCTCCCCCCAAGAGAAAAGGAGAATTTGGACTCATGTTTGTGAAGCTGCTGGAGAATGGGCAACGTAAAATGAGAAAGTCATAAAGCCTGTAGAGTCTTTAATTCTTCTCTCCCTAAGACAAAAACTCCCACATTTCATTCACATTCCTAGGACAAAAAATAAAAGCTAGAACAAGTTTTCTCTGGAAATCTTGACATCTCCCTCCCTTCCCATTCTGTCTAATTTCTACTCTGTTAGGGCATGCTAACCTCTATAGCCAGCAGGTAGACCTGGAAAAAATGAACTATTCACCACAAAAGTATACTGCTAGTGATTAACAAACAGCTAAAAACATGGCAGAATGCTGCAAAATTCACAGAATCATAGAATGGTTTGGGCTGCAAGAGACCTTAAAGATCATCTAGTTCCATACTCCCTGTCATAGGCAGGGACCCCTTCCACTAGACCAGGTTGCTCAAAGCTCCATCCAGCCTGGCCTTGAACATTTCCAGGTGCCCTAAGGAACTCCAACATTCCATGGTCACTGCAGCCAAGGCTTCTCTTGAGCTTCCCATTCCCCACCAGCATCTCCTTGTTGGTGAGAACAAAGTCCAGCACAGCACCTCTCCTCATTGGCACCTCTGTCACTTGGAGAAGGAAGTTATTACAAATGCATTCCAGGAACTTCCTGGTTTGCCAATGCCCTACTGTCTTGTCCATCCAACAGACACTGGGGTAGAAATTCCACATGAGGACCAGGGCTTGTGAATGTGAGTCTGCCCCTGTCTGTAAGGGCCTCATCGATTCAGTCTTCCTGGTCAGGTGGCCTGTAACAGACCCTCATTATAATGTCCCTACCTTCCCTTTATTCATGACCCCAAAGATCTCAGTCAGCTCCTCATCCATACCCAGGCAGAGATCCATGTGCTCCAGCTGGTCATTGACAGAGAGGGAGGCATCTCCTCCATGTCTCCTGTGTCTGCCCTTCCTAAAGAGCCTGTATCCTTCCATTCCAACATTCCAGTCACAGGAGCCATCCCACCACATCTCCATGATGCTAGGGAGATCATTGCCCTGCAGGTCTGCACACATCTGTAACTCACCTTGCTTATTCCCAATGCTGCATGTGTTTGCGTGGAGGCATTTAAGTTGGGTGCTGGATAAAGCTGATTTACTGGCTGCAGAGGGGGGAATTCCTTTGTGCTGCACTTCAGGTGCTCTCTGCTGACCTGTCATCCCTCTTTAGGCTCTGGGCATCTCTTACTGGCCCTGACATCAAACTGCCAGGAGTGGGATGGATGGAGATTCCTCTCCTCCTGCAACGGTAGTTTAAAGACTCTTCCCCAGCTTGGCAACCCTGTGACTGAAGATGTTCCTCCCCTTTCCCTGACAGAATACCCTACAATAGATCAGGTTTCTTAAAGCAAGTTCCACATCCTAAGCAGCCAAACCCCTGGCTGTGACACCAGCCCTGTAATCATGTGTTGTTTCACTATATTCATCTGGCCCTTTCAAACCCTGCCGTTCCCGAGGCTCCATTTATCCTTCTTGATATGCCTCAGGCTGCTCCTGGCTCTATAACCAACGCCTAGCAATTCACCTGCCACATACCAGAAAATACAGCACATAGTCAATATATCAATTTTTGTCCTTAATGACTTTAATTTTCATCTTATATTCTACAAGTTTGGGATACTAGAATTCTAGGCACTAACCCAGCAGGCTCTGACCAGGCAGCACCACTGGCACAGTGAACAGTCTCGCTGGCAGTGGCAGTGGCTCCTGGCTCTGGTCAAGAACAGAAGTACACAAAGAAGAAAACAAACCTTCGTGATACCACTTCTCAAGGGTTGGGGTGAAAACACCTGCAGAGCAGCTCCCATGTAGGCTGTGTGGCCGGGCAGCCTGTGTGACTTCCATGCTTTTAAAAGATGCTGTAGTCCAGTTCCTTATCCTGGTTAGTGCTGATACTGGTTGAGGTCCTGTGGTTTTTGCTGTGTAGGAAATCAGACCAAAAAAGCCATAGCCTCGAGGCCTGAAAGGCTGCTAAAAGGCAGGGGATTTCTTCTCACCCTCATCAGATCTTTTCCACTGAATCTTTACATCTGGAAGAAAGGCCAAAACTAGAAAGCCCATGGGCTTAAACACAAGTCCTCCCTTCCCTGCGAAGACTCGTTTGGGAGTCTCATTTTCTCCCCTGTTCCTAGTCAACATAGGGTTTGTGACATCTTGTAGTTAAAAGCATTAAATATGTCATTATAGTAATTACCAATATCACTATTTTTACACATAGCTGGAACATAATTATATTTTTCAGACATCAGTTCTGCACTTGAATGAAAGCGAGCCAAGTTAGTAGTCATGATTCTGGTAACTCAAACTTGTAAAAGATAATACCACAGAGTAAGTACAACAACAAAAATCAGGATATTGACTATGTCCTGGCTTTTGCCATTTACAACTATTTTGTACTATTTATTCTATTCTGTGATTGCTGTGAATGAAAGTTCTGAATATGTAAGTGTAATCCACTGAAAAATAAATTCAAAATCTTTCACATGAGAAACTTTGCCCATTGCTAGAAAGTATATATATTAGTTGCAATGGCTTGCTGACTGCGTTGCTTTGACTGTCTTGTTAAACAAAATGCTTGAATGACATGCACTGCTGATTCATCTGTCTCCCCCCTTCTAGATGTTGTTCTCAACTGAATATGCAGATTAGACTTTACTCTTCAACTCCTGATACCCTTTATTGAAGATTTTTCAATTCTAAACCTGACATAGTATTTCATTTGCTTGCAATGTGCATCGTGAGTTTCTACAAACAGTATGAAATTTAAGAATAAAGGAATTTTCGAGAAATAAAAATCAAATTAGATAGAAGGCCTGTGTGGAATAATCTGTATTTGACAATAATATATTATACATCATATGCAGAACTTTAAAAAAAAAATCACAGTGAGGACCAATTGGCATGTGGCAAATGCTAATTTCTGAAAAAAAAATTACACAAAGGCATCAAGAACAATCACCTCAGGATATGGGTCAGACAGATTTTTCAGCTAAGAGCCAGTGAATGTATTTAATTTTCATTCTTATCAGACTTGCCCTAATGCCCTGCTGGGACACAGCACCAGTATTTTCAATCCAATAAAGACTGGAGGGGTGTTAAATGCCAACACCAGAGTTGTGCTGCAGGAGAAGGTCAGGTTTGGGACAGAAAGCCCCTGTGGCTCATGTCCTGCAAAGCAGGCAGCAAGTGGAGGGCAGAGAGTGGCACTGAGGGGACACTGACCCCATGTGCAGGGATTTGCACAGGGGCAGCACAATACTTAACTCTAGCGTGTGTGGAGAGAAGAGATCTAAATGCCCTGAGGAGGATGTTGGCCAGGCTCAAGTTGCCTAGGGGAAGACAGGCTGAGGAGGAGATGATCCTCCTGTCCCACTATCCAAAGCAGCACAGGCAAGTCCCATGATAAGAGGAAAGAGCCCACAGGTGGATGGACAGACAGCCTCCCTCACAGCCTGCATCTGCCTGGGAACGTGGGGTGTTGGCACCTCAATGAAGACGAGGGGAATTTCAGCTCCTACAGTATAACAAGAAGTTTCAGCAGTTTAGCATTTCCCTACACTTTTTAATTTCACTCTCTGAATGACAGATTCAGCTGGACAGAAACTCAGGGACTGGCAGATCTGCTGTGAAAAGTTGAGTCCTAGAGAGGATGGAGGATTGTTAAATGCCAACAGCAGAGTTGCACTGTAGGAGACAGAGGTCACCTTGAACCCAGCAGGCTGGTCAGGAGATCAAAATACAGATCTTTTCGGAGCCAAATCAGAATGAAATTTCTTTTCCCAACTACCTTAAGAAATAGTATTTATTAAACCCTCTCAAAATGTGTTGGCCTATTTATATTCACTGTTGTACGTCCCCAAGGATGTGGCCCATCGACCAGAATGCTTGCAGAGAAAACTCTGGGAAAAGTTAATCTCAAACAACAGGGAAACATGTGGAGCCAGGTTTTGGGCAAGAGACTGAGAGGGCATTGTATAGCAGTGGAAATTGCAGCACGTAAAAATGTCTGCATCCCCAGGAAAACCGTACCTTACCCAAATAATTGGTTTCAGTCAATGATCATAGAATGACAGAGAAGACACCGCTTGTTTTGAAGAAAAGAGACCTTGTGAGATGAGTTAGCCCTTCTCCTACCTGCAGAAAAGCAGCTGACAGATGTTTTCCAAACTGATTCTGAAAAATCACCAAGACTCAATAGTCTCATAGAAAATTGTCCCAGTCTTTTCCTACCCTCACACGAGGTGGCATTTTTAAAAGAAAAATTAAATACCTCCTCCAGCTATTTCCTCAGTATTTCCATGCATTGTTAAAACACAAAGCACAGTCAATGAGTATTAAATGGGTAACTTAATATTTTGAGATAAGAGCAAGAAAGTCTAGGTAAAGTTTCTAATGAAATTTTCTAACCTCAGGACTTCTGAACTTTTCTTCTGATTTGTTAAGGCTATGCTCCTGTCAGACTCTCTGATGTACAGAATTTCAGGAAGAATGATGTCTCCAGGAAGAAGGACAGGTAAGGTGATTTTTTGATGGGAAGCTAATATCAGGAATAAATATAGGGCAGCTTCTCGTGCTTCTTAAGATAAACCTTTCTGAGAAGCTGAATAGACTTTGCATTTTCTTAATGGAGATACATTTTTTCAATTTAAAATCCTAGGCAAGTGAAATACTGCTTTCATTGATGATCACAGCAGGAAATCAATTCAGCATCACACATTCTGAAATAGATCCCATAAATTGCCTTAGTCTCTTGATTGCAGTGCAAGTCTGACAACCCACACAGTTGAGACTCTGTCGATTTAGAGAGCAGATGGTATTCTCACTGCCATCCTATAAGCAGAGCAGGTGAGTTTGCAGTAAAGATAGAGAGATCTGCTGACATCAGATTAATATAGACATTTCTTTCTTGGTAGTATTTGATTTTCAAAGGCTCTTGAGAATTTAGTGTTCAAATCTCTGCGATTCATGATGTATTATACCATACAAGGTCATTGATGTCACTGACAACTTTATGGGCAATAGCTCTTGCCATTAGATAACATTCAATATGTGCAAACACAGGCTGAAAACTGCATCCATTTTTGACTGTAATGTTGAAGGTCCAGTCTCATGAGCTGCTGAGAGCTCAATTTATCTTACTTTTGCTGAATTAATCATAAAGAAGTACAGGAAACATTAGACCTTTGTCTCAGAGAAACTGTCATGGTGACATTAAGGGATTAGCACTGAACCAGAGACTGCTGCTGCTGGAGCAGGGACAGGAGGTTAAAAGCTGCTGGAAGCCAGTCCCATATCCAGGCTCCAGCAGGCCAATTCCCTCTGACTTAAGATGTATGGGCAGTGAAAATTGGTACCAATATGCCTGACTCATAAAGAAACCACTACATTTCACAGCCTGAAAATGTGTCAGCAGCCTCTTGGACCTGTGAAGCTGAGCTAAATGGAGACAGACTCCTTTTCATTCTGCTTCCTATTTTACTACGACTGGTGAAACACCACTGCCTGTCTCATGGCAAAAGTTTACCAAAACTTGGCTCTGAAGAAGTGTTTCATCCCCTGGAAGAACCTCCCCAGGAAAAATAAGCAAACATTTACAAAGTCAAACAGGCACTGCAGCTGTCACTGGATCCCACATTTCTCAACTCAAAGAGGTGCATGCTTTCAGCCCTGCTGTTTCCAAGCTACTAATCCTTACATTATTTAAACTAATACCACAATGGACAAGGTCATAATACTCTAAAAATCCTTTCTCCTAGGAAGGTAATTAAAGCCTGTAGAAATAAGGAGCGAGGGAGCAGACAAGCCTTCAAACCTCTCCTGTTGCGGAAAATCCAACAAGGAGAACATTTGGGTGATGCACAATCATCTTTAGTGGCCCTGCTTCCCTCTAGCTCCACAGTCCAAGGACTTACCTTGAGAAATGTCAAAGCATGCAAAGCCAAAAAAACCCCAGCACTCTTCCCATTGCTTTTCTCTAAACCTTGCAAAGGATGGACATTGAAATATCTCCTACTATGCTTCCTATGAAAACATTTGCAGTTCTATCCTGGAATTAAGCTAAAAAAAGATTGTTCATGTAGTAAACACAGCCAGATCTCAAGTGTTACAGCTTTGAAGGGATTTTGTTTTAGAAGAGATGAAAGGGGGTTTTGGGGGTTTTTTTTTGTGGGTTTACTCCAAACCTCTGCACTTGCTTTCATAATGTCACTTGTACTTCCAAGGACAAGATGTGTCAGCATTGGGGACAGCTGTGCTCAGGGCTCAGGGATGTACAGTGGTTGGACAGCAAGAGCCTGCTGGAAATTGATAGGACTCCAGTAGATAATAGGAAGGAAATGAAAGGACACAAAATCCAAGCTGAAAAAAGATGTGCAGTATATGTATACCTCTGATGTTCATCACTGAAAGCTTTCATTTTCACAGACTAATGGAAGAATAACATCCGCTGCCTTGATTTTGACATTGAGATTGGATAGACAAAGGGAAGAAGCTGCACAGATGCTGCACAAATAAATATAGCCCTAAAGCAGGGGAAATCTCTGTGAATGTGGGTGAGTGGACATGTGCATACACATCTACAAACATCTCAAGTGAGCTGTTTACGTACTAGAACTTCTCAGGCTGGTGTAAGTCAATGTGGCAATAGATTGTGAGGGAACTGTATCCATAATACCATTCACTGCCCATGAAAAGGTGTTTTCAATTTTCTCTGTCACATAGCAGCTAATGTTTGGTAATCACAGAAAACAGTAAATGATGCCTTTGATTTTTTTTCTTTGATATAATAATCTTGTTTGTTCCTCTTTCTTTTTCAGTCTAAAGACAGTCGCAGACTTATCGATAAAGGAGGAAGTTCTCAAGGGGCTCAGGCAGGTGCAGCTTGTGGACTGTGTATAGGCAGGACCGGCCCAGGTGCTTTCTGATACACAACCGGCACAGCTGGGCAAGGCTGGCAGGACCTGGGGGGAAAGATAAAAGGCAAGAATAAGCACCCTCAACCCCACCACTGGTATGAGTCAAAGCAACAAACACCAGCAGGATTTGCAACTCAGATCAGGCGCTATATAACGACTTGCTGAAGTCAGGGAGAGTTAGATACATTATTGTTCATATTTAATGGGTGTTGTCAAAGTTGGTTCAGCAGTTTGAAAACTGTGAGCACTAAACACCTTTTTCTGTATGCACAGCTAGGCGGTTTGTCATCTTTTCTTGAGCAAATACTCAAAATACCCTAAAGTGTCTGCACTGGAGAGAGAGCTTCGGGATGTATAGCTCTTGCTCAGGATATGAAACAACCCCCAGCAGTTTTGTGAGGATAAAGATAAACGTTAAGTACAGTCAATTGTTCATATATACAGAATGTGCTTTTTCCAACCACTGGTGTCTCAGCAGGTACCTGCACAAGTAGTAACTGCAACTTAGCCTTTTTACATGACCACAGTCTCAGAATAGTTATGTTTGTCAGTCAGTCCACCAGTGCTCCTCAAAACATTTTCTTACTCTGTCATCCAATTTTAATTAAATCTGACTGAAGGGAAAACTTTTGAAGAAAGGTCCCAAAGATAGAAAGTCTTCAAAAGTTTCGTTCAAAAAGACACTGAGGGTAAAAAAAAAAAGAAAGGAACAAGGACAAAAACCCAAGTCTTTTTGCTCTTCCCTTGCTGCATGTGAAAACTCTTGCTAAACATCAGGGAGTTGAGCGGTAGGAAAGCTGCCAGAGGACTCATCCTGGGCAGTGGCTGGCACAGGACTGCCCACAGTGGTGCTGCCCACAGTGGTGCTGCCCCGGTGTTTTCCCCGGAGCTGTCCCCACCGCACCCCACCACAGGTTAGGTGAGGAGCATGCCGGGTACAAACTCACTGGATATGAGGCTCCATTGGTTTTGCAACTGCAAGCTTGAACATGCAAATGCACCTTGCCAGTGAACATGTCCCTGACTCCCCTTCGCGTTCCTCTTGCCAGAGCTGCTCCAGGTGGAACCTTTACACCTGCCCAGAGGTGCTCAGTTTTTGAACCCTCTCTTGCCCTTCCACTCCAGTTTCTGTCCAAACAGTAGCAATCACAGCAGAGTTTGACAAGTAATGGGTAGAGATGTGGGCTTAAAGGCCTGTCCTTATATCTTACAGGTAAGTTCATAACCTGTACTTTTACTACAGGAAAATTTAGGAGCTTAAACAGGCTGATAATATCCCCTCTAGAAAGAAATTTAAGAAAAAATAGGGGATATATAAAAAATAACATTTGTGCAACTGTCACTGGAAGTGAAGACAGAGACTACCATCTCCTAAAGCACTTAGGAAAACAGACACATTTTACATTTCACATCACTTAATAGCTAGTGAGAGGAGCAATTAAAGGGACCCATCTAAGTAACCACAGTGGAGAAGCTGGGGGTAGAAAAACTCTTTAGCCTGGGGTACTTATTTCAAACAGAAGGACCCCAGAAAACACAGAAGTAGGGGAGAAGAGTAGTTGCATGTTAAGCATAGCAAAATATGTGAAAGTGGGA
Organism: Falcunculus frontatus; assembly: GCA_013398115.1. NCBI lineage: Eukaryota > Metazoa > Chordata > Aves > Passeriformes > Falcunculus > Falcunculus frontatus. Next base: position 272,853 of record VZRV01002387.1, on the reverse strand, counting down.
CTGAAAGTGAGGAAACTGAGGAAACTTCATGCCTGAAAAACAAAGTCAGCAGGAACTGAAATGCCTCTAGAGCCTCTCTGACTGTAAGGGAGGAGAGTGACAAGCTGAGAGTGGAAATCAAAAGGCAAACTCAGGAAAAGAAACTTACTAATATTAGGATATTTTTTTATCTACACAAACTCTGATTCACACAAGGCAATGGTAGCTGGACACTTGGCATCACTGCCTTTGCTCACACAGTCTGCCACTGAGCCCGGAGCAGCTCAGATATGGGGACAGAAGTCACACAAGGTGAGAATCATTCAAACAAAAGTTCTCCCAGAAGGTTTTAGACATGACAAATTAAAGCTCTGCATGAAAAGTCATGGAGAAAAGGAATAGGACAGAAGGATATTAAGCCAATGTTTCATTTTCTCCATAAAGCCCACCTGTGTTCAGAGGGTCGGCACAAAGCCTATGTGCTACACTGACATTTATTAATTTGCCATGTAAGAGCTGTTTGGAAGTGGGCTCTTGGTGCACATCATGCTTTGGTCCTTGGTGGGTTGTGAGCAGGCTCAGGAAGGTGGGAGGATGCATTGCATGGGTAGAGCAACATTCATCCTCCACCCTGGCAAAGCCTCAGGGGGGCACAGACCAACAAACAGGGTACCAGTGAGCTGGGAAACACGGAGATTAGAGGAGGGGGGAACTAATTGAGCAAGCCCATAGCACAGGGATATTGCTATTGGATGCATCAAGTTCTGGCCAAATGTTGTGCAGGTGAAAATGGCACAAGAGGATCCTGATTCATTTCTGCTCAGAGGTTTCTTCCAGTAACCTGGAAAGATAATTAATTGCAGGAAGCCTGGAGGTAAGCAGCAAAGTGCTGGTCTGTGCTAGGATTGCAGCCCCATGAGCCACATGGAAGAGCTGTGAAGCTGAAGAGTCACCTGGCAAAGAGCTCTGCTTTCTCCTGGCAACCAAGGACACATTGACTCATTGAGCCATGGTGCAAGGCTGAACACTGGATGGTGGTACTAAAATATTATCTATTAAGAAACTTTCATGGTTGTTTTTAACCCTAAGAATCCCACTAGGTAAATACGTATGATTTTTCCTTCAGTAGACAGGAAAAGAAAGCACAGAATAACTGACTGATTTACCACTAAAACCGTAGCACCAGGTGGCAGATCTAGCAACAAAACAGATTTCTGTGTCATGTGTTGCAGGTCTGAAGGCAGCAGAGAAGGTAAGAGAACTTATATAGAGCATTACTTACAAAAGCAGTTAAGAAAGTCTACTTAGGTAAAGGATATAAATATATACTGCTTTACTTAAAACATGAGAAGAAGAAAGGAAACCATTACCTTCCTGAAGCAGAAGTGCCTGCTCCACTTTGCTGTGGGGCGTGGCGAGGTCCAGGGCACATTTGAGGTCAGCATTTCTGCATTTTGGGTTAGCACCATAGTCTGTCAGCAAGACAACTATCTCCACACTGGATTTCCTCGCCGCTGCATGCAAGGGGGTGTCTAATCGCTTCCCCGTGTTCACATTGGCTCCTTGGGTGAACAAGAGCTCATGGTTAGATCTGGGAGGCAGCAGGAACTGTCTGAACCTGCATCACACAGGCTGGTTTCCACCATAGCCTCAATAAATGAAGGGGATGGATGGCACATGGGACTCCCCCCATCTCTCAATAGCAGCTGTGCAAAGCTCATCAGGTCAAATACCTGCTCTGTGAGAGTCCTCTGGGCCACCAAACCCTGTCTGCAATGCTCAGAATTAAGCAGCTCGACCTTCAACCCCAACATGTATTCAAAGCCTACCATATGCTGTTTAAAATTGTTAATAGCATAAAATCTAACAAGGATTATGTTAATTTAATTGCCGGGAGTAAAAAAACCCAAACCTTTAGGTATCTCATTGTAATAACTCTGGAAGGACAGCAAGAAAAATGCTTGCCCCAGGCTGGCTGGGCACAGCAGGGCCACACTTTGAGCGGGTGTAAGTCAGCTAATTTACACTGACACCAAAAAATTTATGCTAGTTCATAGCCTGTGCCTGGACCTGCAATGATTATTCTTCCAAGCAGCTTTACTGCTGCCCTCATCATCCACTGAGGAGTAGGTAAAGTTAATGGTTCTAAAAAACTGCCTTGTTACGCAAGAGTTGATTTTGGTCAGTAATATTAGCCAGCATTTTTTTGTGCTTCCTATTATCATGCTAGAAAACAAAAAGAATTCTGTTTTCACATTTAGATAGCTTCAGGGAGGCGTCTGTAATAAAGAGGGCTTTTTACGTAGGAAATCATAATTTCTTTATCAACACGGGAAATTTTTAATGGCCTTAAATGAGTCTCACAGACTCACTGCCCAAACAACTCTTATGGAAATAACCCACAATATGTTAAGTGGAGAGGCAGCTCAGAGAGAGCAGTGGCATTGGCTCACACCCCCATAGGTCTCCCCTGGCCCCTTTTCCAGGTGTACCTAGCTCTAAAAGCTTCTTGACACAGTCTGTCCTCTGGTACGTGCAAGCCATGTAGAGAGGGGTCCCATGCTGCTGGTCTTCTTGGTCAATGTCCACCTCATGGGCCAGAAGGGTCTCCATGCACTCCCTGTGACCTGTGGAGGGAGAGCTGTCACTGAATTGCTGCAGAGCAGAACACACCCAGATACACCTCTGAGGCACAAGAGCTGTGAGAAAGCCAAGCCTATTTATCTGTAATGATATGGAATTTTTTTTTTTTCAAATGCTTTGTCAACAAGAAAAGGCACATTTGTCACGTAGGTGTTGTTGGCTTCGCTCACACCCTGAACGTTACCTCTCTTGACTGCTTCATGGATGGGCGAAGGCAGGTGGTTCCCCAGCTGCGCCTTGGCTCCGAATTCCAGGAGCATGTTGACACAGGCTGCACTGCCGCTGCAGCAGGCGTTGAACAGAGGAGTGATCCCATCGATGGTGACTGCATTGACCTGCAATGGCAGGACACACTCAGGATAATCCGATTTAAGAGGAACGCCCCTGCAACATGCCTCCTGTGCACACCAGAAGTGCACCAGAATGAGACTCTTGTCTTGTGTAATTTCAGGAACTATTTCATTTACAACTTTCCGAGTTATATGTTCTGACATAACATATATAACATTCTCCTTTGATGTCTGCCCTCTTTCCCAGATAGTGCCATAAGGCAGAGACCCCGCCTGCTATGAGTGCTCCTCCTGGAGCCACTAAAAAGTGCAATTTTTTATTCTTTTATTTTTAATGTGAAGAAGTTGAGTGTTTTAAAGATTGTTTAGTCCACATCAGCCTCAAGGTGGAACACCCTCAAACAAAAATGGCTTTGCTTTTTAAATGAAAACATTTACTTTATGTTTAATACTTTCACCTGAAAACACATTTCCAGCAAAAGAAATTTTCACAGAAACATAATCCCAAACAGAAAAGGAGCTTGAAGGAGTTGATATGCATGTATGTCTATGCTAGACAGAAAATTTTGTTCCCTGACTTCTGATGTAAAGACCTGGCAAGAACCACTATTGCCATTCTCCATTGGGACAGCAGAGCTGTAGATCATGGAATCACAGAAATGTGCTGAGTTGGAAGGGACCATCGGGATCATGGAGTCCAACTCTTGGCCCTGCACAGGACACCCCAAGAATCACATCATATCCCTGTTTATGCTATGTTTAATTACGTAGCAAGCCCTCGGGGGCAATTTATGCATCAAATCTCTAATGCTGCATGTCTCTAACTCTGTGACACACTGGAGAAGAGCAATGGATTATGCAAGCACATGCCAGTTTGTACAATTTCCACTACCCTCACCTCCTCCCAGTCTCATCAGGCAGGTTGGCTGGAGCTGCTGGAGGAACTGGAGGTCTGTTGACTGCTTTGGTGCTGTTTGGTTCCTTGCCATATAAATTGTACTTGAAAACCCAGCTGACATAAAAATATTCTTATATATTTCATCCATTCTTTAATCTCCATTGTGAACGTGTATTCTGCCTTAGGTCCAGCTGTGGGAATTGTTATTTTATTAGCAGATAAACTGTTTCATTGCTTCAAGCACATCCATTTTTACTTACATGAGACTCCCAAACCATCCCATAGAAAACCAGATGTAATTCCAGTGATCATTGCTGAGGGGGGAGGGGGAGGGTAAAGACGTAAGTTACTTTCTTCAAGGTTATTTCACTTAGCATCTTTCATTCCTTTTCCATCAACCGTGACTGTGTTTCACACACAAAGGGAAAACAAAAGAGAATAATGGGATGATACAAGGGGGAGACAAATCTATCACCCAGGGAAACAGAACACTCTTATATATAATTTTCCACATTTCTGTCTGAGATGTCCACCTGCATCTCGGCCCTGCCACATGGACAGCCCATCCAACATCCCCGTTGATGCATGAAGCATCCATTCTCCAGGTGCCCATGTCCCCATTGGCATCCCCAGGACTTACCTGGGCACCATTTTCCAGCAGCACCTTGGCACAGGCGACGTGGCCACCCAGGCAGGCCTCGTGGAGAGCCGACACACGGTCTGTTGTCACCAGGTTCACGTTGAAACCCTGCAACACGGGACCAGGGGTGTGAGGGGAGAGCCCTGCCCAAACCACAGCTCCTCCAGGGCTGGTGTGGGTGCCCATGGCAGGAGAGTCATGTCAGTGGGTGCGTGTCCAGGGAAAGTGCTCAGGTTGGATTGGTGCTGTCAGTGATTCAGTTCTTGTCCCCACAAACCACAGCTGGTGATGGGGTTAAAGAGGGAGCAATTACAAGCTATGCCTTCTGTTTCTAGTTCTTTATGATGCACTGTCAATTGCAGGAAAGACATCACATTTCTGTAACTTATAAGGGTGACATTCGCTTCCCTACTAAGTCCTGCACCAGGAGCTACAGCTGGAGGTATTCACCTCCCTGAATGACGATGCGTCTGGCGCAGGTATCTGCAGTTTGGCTGGAGCTGGCAGCTCCTTCAGTGGGGAGAAACAGGCTTCCCTAGGATATGATTCATCCTGTGCTAAAGCAGCTGTTTCTAGTAGGGCAGATTAATTGTGTCCTAAAAATCCTTTCATTGACTGCATGGGGTAGCCAAGTGCGTTTCACTCAGAGGTAGTAAGTACCTGGTAAACCTATAAGAGAGATGAGTCAAATCCCACCCACAAATCAGTTCCTCTTATCTGACCATCCAGGAAATGTTTTACACTGGAGGAAAGAGCAGTAATTTACAAATGCCTTATTAGAAATTACATTTACAAATGCCTAATTGACAGTTGTCATATCTACTCCTACACAAAGACAAACCAGACATATTCACAAAGGAGAAAGCAGTTGTCATATGCATCTTCCTCTGAATGCAACTAAATCTCCTGGTAATTAAGTTTTTACAACCCCGTGTGAGAACAGGCCTGGAAGCAGATCCATTTTCCACTTGATGTCATATTTTGAAGCACAGGTGGTGTCTGCCTGATGTGCTATAGACAGGGAAGCTCACCAGATGGCAGCAGTGCACTTTTTGGTACACAGTATCCAATGCATGGGCAGGAGGGAGTACCTCACGCGGCAAAAAAAGTCAGCAGTCCTGATGCCATATTAAAAGCGACCACTGTAATCAATTCAAGCTAAGCATTTTATGATAGAAAAACAATCTTTTTCAGTCACGTGAAAATATTATTAATGTAAAAGTTGTTAGAATTTCTCATGCATTACAATGGTGCTAGGGGAATAGGTAATATATAATATATATATTATATATATATAAGATATATATATAATATAGATGATATATCTTGAAAAAATAGAGATTATTCCATTTTCTAATTGTATGGTTGTTCCATACTTAGTGATCAGCATATTCCTTCAAGATTAATGTCTTCTAGAGGCTCCTAATGAGACCTATTCTCAATCATTATTCATATATACATGCATATATATATATATATATTTAACAAATAAAACTCAGTCATTTCAAGTGAAAAAATAAGCACTGATACCTTGGGAAAAAGAGCAATTCCTTCCATTAGAAAATGGAGAATAAGTTGAAGATCTTGCAATGGCTGTTTGCCAAACATCACTCATGTTAAAACTTGTTTTCAATGTAAATGAAAAAGCAAACTCTTTTTTCAGGCATTGAAACAGGCATTGGTGATTTCTCGAGCTATTTTAAATCTCCAGCACTTCATGGCCTCCCTGTGTCCAGACATTCCCTGTGGAGCCGGAGCCTCACTGGCTTTCTTGAAAGCTATGGTCCTGCAGTAGAGACTTCTGAGTGTCCCACAGATACTCAAGAACAGTCCCATACCTAATTTCAGGCTAGTAGTGTAACTATATTGGAAGCAATGAGCAACGATTATGCTGCTCCATGAACAGCTTCATCCCTACATCTATCAATCTGTGGTGACTCAGCTCCAGTTCAGGCTCTACAGACATTATTGCCTTGATCTCTTTTCATCAGCAAGGACCTTCATCCTTTACTCGCAAGATTAAATGTCTGCAGGAGAAGGAGAAAGGGTGGATTGACTAAATGATATAAACACACCGCTGGGTGCTTCTTCACTGTACAACCATGAACAGTGCATAACCAGGTATCTGGTGAATAACCACAACACCAGATGCTCCACAAAGGAGGTAGTGTAAGGTCACCATAAACAGAGATTAGAGGGGTCAGAAAACCATCAAATCCCTGAATGAATAAAGCCTCTTTCTTTTTATCTCTAACCTCCATCGTTTCCTTTTCCATAAAAATCATTTCATGTCAGCAGGTGAAGGAAAGAGGGATCAGAAAATGAGAGGGCGAATACTGTCTGTAACCAGCATCCTTTTTTAGCTGCAGCTATGCCTCAAGAGATGTCTGGAGTGGAGGCTTTTACACCGGCAGCTCCACTCCTTGAGGATGTTGTCCATTTGAGCTGTGGCCTCTCTGGTAAATTATTTACCTTGACTATAAAACGTCTGATAGCCAAGTCGAAAGCTTTACACTCAGGGAAATAATTTCCCTGCAGTTGCCATGGGGACAAGAGGGCGAGGGGGACAGTTGCCTATTCATGCCACATGAGGACATTGAGTTTAAGCAAAGGTGGTGAGGAAAATGGTTGGCAGAGCACAAAGAACCATAACCTATCCCTTTTCATAAGCAGTCCTTTCTCATGTATTCTCTCCTCCTCTCTTTCTTTTGCCTCAACTCTCAGTTTCTTTTGGAACAGAGGGTTTCAGGCTGACTTTCTAAAAGTGAGATGCACTTTTACAGGTTTTTACTGGTTGTTTTTTTTAATAGGCTATATGTATATATTTACTGTCCCTATTCTCAAGCCTAGCTGCATGATGCATCATTGAGAAAGAGCACAAGGATCACTGTTCATTATATAGCAAGCTATAAGCTGTGATAGTCTTTGTCCGAGGCTTGTTCCCAGCTCCTTCACTAAGCAAACTAATAATGCCCAGAGGTGTTTGTGCTGATATATTATTCATACAGCCGTATTTCTTATGCCCTGTTGCAGTCTATTACCAGCTCACCAGCCTATAAATGCAACTCATGTGAATCCACCCCGCTTCCCAACCTTTTCTTTACTTGTGGGCTTTTACCTGTGCAATCAAAGTTTTCAGAGAGAGAAGGCGTCCCTGGAAGGCAGCATCATGAAGAGGGGATCGGTCTGCCCAGCTGCCTGAAACAGCAAATGCATGGAAGCTAATTCAGGTATGCAGCAAAAGCAGATCTTGGGAGGACAGGGGAAACACAGCCACATGTAAATGCAGATCGGGACTGAAATCAGTGTGGGCTCAGTGGTGAAACTGATTGATGAATTGATTTCAGCAGAGCAGCTGAGGAGTCAGCAATCCTGAGAAAGCTGGCTCCCCACTAAGGGACCTAAACAAAAGCTTCTTGGCAGAACTTTTAAAAGGACAGCTAAAAACATGTTTCATCAAAGATCATGAGTTTAGTGCTGATGGGTCTCCTATGGAGACTTCAGAAACCTGCAATTCTTCTACTCAAAACCATATCAGCCTCTACCTTTCCCAGGGAGCTCTTGTCACAAATTGCATCCCAGCTTCTCTGACACTCAGTTAAGAGCCTCATAGCGGGGATGGCTTGTCCATCAAATGAATTCTGGCATGTCCTTGGCAGTTTTATTTCCTGAACTGACAATTTCATAAATAACATCCTCCCTCTCAGACTACCACATAACAGGTTTAATCATCCTCTTCACTGAAAGATTTTAGAAAATACATGGAAAAACAAATTCTGCCTAAAGGCTTTACTTTTCTTCTTTAATAATTTTGAGATGTTGAACTGTTCAGACTCCTTCATGTAGGCTTGCTTGCCCTTTTTCTTATCTATTTATGTGCCAAGAAAAATAATTCTTTAGCCTAGCTACTACCTCAGGCATGGACATTCAGCTCAGGTTAAATCCCTGCCACTCAAGTAGAGAGAAAATTTACTTGTCCTATATTAAAATTTATAACCACACTGTGACACGGTGTATAGTAAGTATTTCTCCAAAGGCCAGCTGCATTTCCAGTACCACAGGACAGAAGCAATACCAGTGTTTGCATTCATGCTCTGTTGTACAGCAACCCCATGGGCACTGTATTTGAAACCCTTGTCCTGTTCAATTTTTTCAGCTATGCCGCACACCAGAGAGAATGGAAAGGGTGATTTATCTCCATTTCAAATGTTACCCAAGGCAGGGAGAAATCAATAAGAGGTGCAGACACATCCATGGGGACTTGAGGCCAAGGACACAGCAGAGGTTTCGCCCTTGGCCAAAGGAGTCTCCTTTTGTTACCCAAGGACCAGGATGCACTTCAGCTATTGGAGTCACAGTTTTAACTATAGTTATTACTTTTCTTTTCATTTCTTTAAGGAGCACTTCCTGGGCTCCAAAGGCAGGAAACTGGCATGGAAAGACCAGCTGGCACAATATACGGCAAGGCTCTGAATGACACATCAGTCAAAATGATGGAAACAGGAACCAAGAAATATCTTCCTGAAAACATCCAAAATGCCCCACAACTCTCATCATGCTGGTGACTGAAATAGGCAAGCTCAGTTCAGAAAGTCAGAAGACATTGCAAGTGACAAAGTTCAGAGCCCTTACACAGCAGGAAGATTCAGGAGTTACTCAGACAACAGAGCTACAGGGCCTTATTTAACCTTTTAAGCAGAGTATAACACGTGCGAGCGCGTGTTCTCACATGCATTTCCAGGGCATTTCCAATGCATGTGTATGCACACACAGCCTCAGGACAACACACACCGCTGCACACTCCCACACCAGCCACACAACCTACCTCCCTGAAACGTGTGGCAAATATAGTTCCCATATGGGGCACATCTCCCCGTCTCAGCTGGGAGTGACATGACTGAAGGTGCTCTTTTTAAATGCCTATGGATAAATTAAGCAGCCCTGCTGCTGCTGTGTTACTTCACTGCAAAGAGAAAAGGTTGTGAAGCTCTGACTGTAATATGATATAGTGCCCCAGCAACAACATCACATGATCTTACATTTCGTAAGATTATCCTTAATGGCTTTCTGCAAATGGCAACTTGCAGATAAAAGTATGTTATGGCCTGCTGAATTTTTAGGCACCTCAATAGGAACTTAAATGAAGGAAAAGCTGCTGTTCACCATGTGTCAGACTATAATTGCATAAAGGTGCTTGGAAAAAAATGACAGTAAGAAGTAATTGGAATTACATTCTAGAGAATAAAAAATAAATTAATAAGCAAGACACGCCTGTATATATACAGGCTTCATAAAGGCTTTGTCAAAAATGCTTGGCTGCAGTATTTCTCTTAATCTTAAGACCAGATCTTAATCTCCCTGCTTTGGGTGGCCATCCCACACCATCTGTGTTCTGCTGCTGTTCATGTGCCTGTTCATGATGGCACAATCCATCATGAAGCAAGTGCCCAACAAATGAGTCACATAAAAATGTGTGATGTCACAATGCTGATAAGAATCTTCAGCTAGGAAAATAAGCCCTAGTTAGCAGTAAATTTAAAATACTGTGTCATTTTAATTAGTGGAATTAACAGGCATGCAAACACATGCCTATCCATTCTTATGGCAGAGATGTGAAAGACTAAAATCACTTGAGAAAAACCAAAACCACAACCTACTAAGTAACCTATGAAACACAACATATTCTTGTGCTGTGTGTTTTTCAGAACAATTTTAGCTGCATTCATTTTTATCATCTGATTTAACAAAACAAGGATTCTTGGCTTGGATTCATAAAATCATTAGTTGTATCCTCCTGGCATCTCCTTGCAGAAAATCAATGTGCTAAAACTTTTCCCTAAATATTCTCTGGCAGTAAAACTGGGTGTTTAGTAAAACCATCTGTAACCACTGATAAAGAATACCTTGCATCTGAGAACAATATTTTTGTTTACCATAGTGCCTTGAGCAAATGTTGTCCTCATTCTAGCTGGGTAATTGTTGGAGTCTCAAATTTTGCACACCTTAATCATGCCAACACATACTGACACTGCAAAGACCCCAGAAACCGGAGATACTTCAGGTTAAAAACATTTATCCATGAATTTAGCAAAAAATTCTCTTATTTCATGGCAACTCACTGATTTAAATCCTCGAATTACAAAAATGTGGCAAATAAACATTTAACTGTTATAGAGTCCATATTTTTACTTTACCTGGGACTATTCCATAGATCTCTTCTGCTATCCTGGCAGCTTCTTTTCTGTTGCCTTTAACAATATAGAAATGGGTCAGCAAAGCCAAGGAAATCTTAATCAAAAGCTTGAAGCAAAACAAAGCAAAAATGGCAAAATAAATGTTAGTGAAAGAATGGAGTATAGAACTGCCCTCCATTTTGTTTTTCTCTTTGAATAGTTTCTCAGGCTGGCTAAGTTGCACAGGGCTATTCTTGGAATCATATGTCATCTATTTTAAACCCTTCAGGACCTGCTGTTCCTCAGTTACCAAAAATACATCCTGGTTTTATTTGGTATGAGGTATTTGATACTAAATAATAATATCAAGAATATTTTGAACATCTCTGCATACAGGAAACAAATCAGAAAATCCTTTCCAAACCTACATAAATGAGAACAAATTTTCAGGCAGATGCTCTCCATACCACCTGAAAGCCTATACATCCACATTAGATTTATTCTTCGAGGTAGCAGTTCCTTTTACAAAGACTGCATAGATAAAGTCACAGAAATTGTTCAGAGGTGCTGCAAAAGGAATACTTTTCTGTCTTTTCCATCTTGATAAGAGGCCTTGCTCATACTCAGATACAGAACAAAGGCAAACATGTCAAAGAAAAGCATCATCATGAAAGAATTTGAAATAAACCCACACGTCCAAAGCCAGGGCTAAGAAGTCAAAGTTATTCTAGGAAGAGAAAAATACATTGAAATTGAACAATAAGAAACACATGATAACATACCTTTTTTCTATTACTCAGAGATAAAGAATTGTGTCCATTGATATCTCTTGCAAACAGCATTCTCTGTTTTGAAAAAGTAGAAATATTTTTACATTATCCTCCACTGATTCAAAGGTGTAATATTTGAAATTGAACAACATGCACCCTTTAACTGCCCTTTTTACTTTCTGAAGGCACATGACTTCCATAGAGAACAAAAGTTTTTCTGCATGTATTTAATTGAATCTATGTGGAACACCCCTCTCTTTTTATCTTAAACCTTTATATATTCCTATTTTCCTATATGCACCACAGAAGGAAGATTTATTTCTTACTTGATTCCCCTCTTTGGCCAGGTTCTCTTAGCCTTCAATTCATACATCTGTCAAGGAATAGAGCAGGATAACTCCTCTCTTAGAGATTCCAATGAGATGGTGGATATGCACAAGGAAATTATACAGCAAATTATTTCTCTGGGCATTTTAGATGTAATTTCCTTTGGCTTATAGAAATAGAGCTGGTTTAGTACCTTGCTGTCTTCAGCGCTCAGCCCTCCCAGGAGCACTAAATTGCTATATAAAATATGTGCAGAGGCTGAGATAAAACACCCCAAGCAATTTTCTCAAGTGAACCAATTTTTCTAAAATTCTGAATTAAACCAAGTTATTACATTCTTACCAATAATTTAACTCCTTACAAAAGTATTACATCTACCTTTCCTTACACAGTAATAGTATATACCTGTAGAAACTATAATACTTAAGAATCCAAAAGAGGAAAATTTCCTCTTTTTAGTCGCTTTAATACAGTTTGCCACATGACAAGGCAGCTGAAGATATCGATTACAAGTGAAGTTCAGTTAAGGAATCAGTTAAGAAAAACAGTTAATTCTGCTCAGCTGAGAAACAAAGAGGAGAAATTAGCAAGCAAAGGTGGACCAAAGAAAGGGATGATCAGTCAGCCCAGAAAAATCTGAGATAATGAAAACATTCCTCCCAAAGCCAGAGGAAGAGTAAAAGCTGTAAAGAATAAAATGTAGGACGCAGAGAAAAAGAACACATGAAAAACATTAAGACCATTACAAAGTAAAGTCAGACTAAATGATGGAAAAGTCTTTCTCAGGTAGGATTTGCAAAACTGGCTCTCAACAGGATGTGAGCAAGAAGGGAGAGCATCTTTTAAGAGAAAAAACAGAAAACTGGTTTTTGGTTGCAAAGGAGATTCATTGATTTCTTTCAAAATCAACCTGCTAGATGGTATGTAGAATTGTACATGTCCACAAAACTCAGAACAATACAAGAAACTGGAGATCAGGTTTCCACTGAAATTCTCTTATCCCTAATGGAATAATACCAAAGAGCTCTCCTAGTGCTCTAAAAAACCATGAGAAAGTTTGACTGCTTGGAAGCAGTCGCAGGAACATGACTCTTCCAGAAGGATAAACTCTATTTGTGTAGCAGCAAAATCACCCTCCTGGCTTCAGAACAAGACAAATAAAGATTTTCAGTTAAATTATGGAGTGAGTCATTTGAGAAAAACTCGTGTAATCTCTTAATCTGCTCTTAGTGTGCAAGAGCACTAGGAAAATTACTGCAGTGGATGTAAAAGAAAATCATCAGTGGGAAGACAGCTGAACAGCCTGGTGCAAAGTATGAACACTGGTGAACATGGTAGTCAGGTAAACCACAGCAAGATCGAGTGTGATCACTTGGAAATCTCCAGTATTTTTGAAACTAGAGAGATGAGCAACATAGTGTAGGCGTGAGAACAGGCAGAACACAACAGAAGAGCAATGACAGAGCAGAAACATGATTCTCATCATTCTTCCCTTGCTCTTTCGAGCATCACTGCTGTGAGTTGAATGAGGTGGATTATGCAACTCCATTGATAGAACTGAGTGAACAAGTCAGACCCCTGTAGAAAAAACACACCTCATTGAGCACTTCTGCAAGACGCCCAGACTACTCTATGAACCACTCTTCCTTACCTCTAGGATAATTACTAAATTGTTAAACCAAAATATCAAAAAAATATATTAATCCTTCCAAAAAATTGTCATGAGATGGTGAATTAATAGAAGTAGTTCAGCTGGATCCTCCAAAGAACTGGAAAGGTAACATTTATATATGCTTAGTTTACAAACATGTAATAAATAAGCAGAAAAAAAAAGGCCATCCAGTTTAGAAAACAACTCATTTCCAATAAGGTTCACCTAAACTTTATCCATCTTTTAGGGAGAAATGTCAGATGTGACCTGAAGAATTTGGTAAGGAAATAAAAACTAGAGGGATTCTCATCTCCAAGAAATTCAAAGAGGTATTGGTCTATTCTTACGCTACACACACTTTGAATTAATAGCAGTATATTTCTAACGTATATAGTTGGGATTAGAATATTGAATGTATTCAATCAAAGAGTCAGAAACATTCAAACAGAAGAGTTGAGAACAAAGATGTCCATACAGAGCTCAGCTACTTCTTTTCTATCAGTTTGATCTAATAAACGACACTACTTCCCATAGAAGCCTTGTCTCATTTGCATCCTTAGGTCAGCACACTTACAACACTCCTGCTTTTAAAAAGAGATGTGGAGAGTGACTCTCAGGTTGCTCTCAAGCCAGTGTGGAATTCATCTCACCTATCTGCCACCCATCACACCGGGTAGGGTGTGGTTATCGAAACTCCTGCTGCTGCCAGGGCAGGAAGACAGCAACTTGCAGCAAGCACCTTATCTCCCCCGTCTGCAGCCAGTGCCTGTGCTCCCAGGGAATGCATCCATCCCTCCTGCTAAAACAACCAGCTTGAAGAACCAGCGTGTCCAAGACAACCAGTCATGTACAGTTAAAGTGTGATGAATCCCGCACCAGCAGCATCTCCAGTTGTAAGTGTTGAACCATGTCAGGATCTGAAAGCAACCTGATCTACCTGCTAGGTTTACAAGAAAAATGTGTAATTTTGGCAAAATGATAGACTCAGATGCATAACCACATCCTGCCTTTAGTTTTGTTCCCTTAAAAAATATCCACCTTTTATCTGTCAGTGCTCAAGTCATTAGGGAAAACTGTGTAAGTCAACATACTACCGAGTGTCATGATGCACAGCAAATATCATGAGAGCAGTTTAATGATAGCAGTAAACACAAAACAATACTGAAATATTTTTAATTAAAACCCCCCAAAATATTAAACCATTTTGAGATTGATTATTCTTTTATCTATTTACATAAAGTCTGTATTTTACCGATGCAGAAAGCATCAGAAAGACTTGCAATTAATTTTTAAAAGCCTAAGCATATATATAAAAAAAGGGACTAATGAAGAGAAATAAATATTAAAAAGGGAAAAATATTAACAGATGCAGAAAAACTTGACCACAAAAAAATTAGTGTATTTACCTTCTTACACATCTATCCACACCCACGAGAACACAGTCTGAAAGACTAATCTTACATCCATACTTTACTTGATGCTTGTATGGTGTATTGTATGGTTTAACCTACAATTTTCAATTATCAACACCTTAATTCACAGTGTCTGCACATAATACATTGGAAACAACATTTCTCCTTGTGCTTGGAGATGGAATTTCATTGCAGTTTGGAGGGGACCTTCTATACAGGTCTTCCTCCTCCTCCTTCACACCAGAGGCTCTGCTCTGTGCAAGACATTGCTTAAATAGCATCACTCTCTTTGCTAACATTTCCTTGCTATTTCACAACGATCAAATGTTACCTACAAGCATTGAAACACTGATTGAAACATTTAAATTTTTTAACTAGTTATTTTATTAATTTCTAACCACACTCATTATCTCAGCAATTTTTTTTTTAGTATTCTTTTATTTAACCTTTTTCATGTTACCCAGTGATGTTTTGTACAACTGTAAATGTTTCTGTGACATCACCCTTTACTCCACTGTGCAAGGCCAGTGAGCAAATCGCTCACACAGAGTTCATAATACAAGTGGTGTTACTTGAGAAACCAGTTATGGGTTAAATGTGTATGGGAGCTGGTACAGAATGTTTTTTAATTATCTTTCTCATAAGAACTCCAACAACCAGTGATGGAAAGCAGCACTATGCTGTGTATTTCTATATTTTCTAATTATATGTTCCCATATCTTAATGAAATGTATCCACTCTTTATGGAAAGGTAAATAAACCTCTAGATAAACTTTACATTGGTCTTGTAAACAAGACTATAACAAGGTTTTATTAAGTTATTCATAAGTACACAATGTTCCAAAAAAGAAAAAAGTATTTTGAATAGAAACACACAATCCTTCTGATTTGTGTTTGCAGATGTTGCAGGAAATCAAATAGAAATAAAAGACAACAAACAACATATTATTAAAAATACACATATATATACATATATATAGAACACTTTCCAGGAGTGACAATCAGTATTTTCAAAAAGTTGTTAGAAATTTGAATGCTTGAATAAAAAAAAAAAAAAGAATAACTTAGAAAAGTAAAATATTAGCTTAATTCCACCCACTTATCCTTCATGCTTGTAGCATCATTTTAGATGACCTCTGCTTTTAATGGAGAGTTTGAAAAACTCAAATTGTAATATTACACGCTGTATGTTTCAGCATGTAATATTACAATTCATCAATTTATCAAAGGCTAAAAATTCTAGTAAAGGAAAATAGACTTTATATATGGCTATTATTTACATTATCTTTCTGTGTTTCATGAAAATATGTTCAATGAAATTATAAAATGCTTGTGTAATTACATCTCTACCCAAACACGATGAATTTGGCAGAAGTAGTGTGTTAAATACTACCCTTCAAGGGTTTGGAAACAGTATTTTCATATTGCACAGTTTTAATATTAATACAGCGTCTGACAGCACGCAATACTCCAGAGTCAGAAACCAGTAAGCTTATCATCATTAGTGATGCTTGAAAGAGAAATTAACCCAGTGCATCAGACAAGGGGCAATTTTAGAGGTGGTTGACACGAATTAAAGAGATGCCTCTTCTCACACACACTGGCACAATGCTCTGCTGCCTCTTGCCCCACAAACACATCACTCAGGACTCCTCACAGATGCTCTTTCTCTCTGTCTCTCCATGAAAAGCACAGCCATTGGTTATTTCCACTTAAGGGATACCTTCCCAAGATCTCACTTGCAGAACCTGCCAGACAGTGTCTCTCATGTGGATGAGGGGAAATCATTCACCCTGAACACTGTCCCTCCCAGGGATGGACTGTAATGCCACTTTGGTCTTAAGTAAGGGGAAAGAGAAAGAGAACTGGGGGGAAAAAGGGACGGGTGGGTGAGAGGTGGGAGAGAGCAAGTAAGCACAAGTGTGCTTGTTAAAGCCCTTCACAGATTTTGCTCTCTCACACATGAGTTACTTCACACTTTGGCACAGTCTGCTGGAAGTTTTCAGGCCTGAGATGTTTCTGAAGGCTGTATTATCTCTAAATAATACTATTTCTTCACCTATGTACTGAAAAACAAAAACCACTATAAGCTTTACGTCACTTTCACACATGTAAGTGAACAGGACAAATTTAGCACCTGTGAAAATATCAGAAAATCATTATGGAATTTTTATTTAGCAACGGGATGAGCAACTCTGACTAGGGAAGAACTTCTAAATAATAATGCTATGCAAGCAAAACACTGTCACTGGGACACAACTGCTAGAACTAAGTCTCTGAAATTTACATGGTAACGGACTTTATGACTAATTTCAAGTGCCATCTTCATCTTAGGAGGAAAAAAGAGTGTATTTTGTTGGGTTTTTAATTATTTTGAAAGAAGTCTTAAAATAAAAATCACAGTAAATATCAGGGATTAGCAGGAACTGCAGTAAGCTAATCATTTTTGTGTTTTGCTTTCCCAAACACCCTAAGTACCTTTCTGCAATGTTCAAGTTGTCAAGAAAAACTTTGTATTTTTGTTTCCAAGGCTTCTGACACATATAAAAACCCATGTTCTCCTCCCAGATTTAAGTGCAAAAGAGATGCCTATAAATTTGCATGAATCCAAAACTGAACTTAAAACATCATTCTAAATTGAGGTAGCACATTGAACTAAGTTTCTTTCCAAGAACTTCAGAAAGAAACTAAGGAATTTTAAGAGTAATGTCTGTGTCAGCAAGCATTAAAACCTTTAGTGACTGATGCACTTCCCTCTCCATTTAGGCAACTTAGGAGTTCGGAAGTTCTTCTTTAACTCTTCTTTTTTTCCCAAAAAAATACTGCTTAGTCCATGCACCCTTAGGTCCTGTAGCATCTATTGCAACATCAATAATGGAATCTGGAGTCATCCACCTCAGAAACACCAAGATAAGGAAGTTCAGAACAGCTAAAAAAGCAAAAATACACCCGGTCACTGGGCCACAGTGAGTCATTAGTCTGTCAAGTCGCTCATTCATCGTTAAAACCACTTCATCTGCAACTCTGTCATACACCTAAACAGAGAGAAGACAAAAAGTAAGATCTTAAAAACACGTTGCTTCTACCTCAAAGATCAGGCAGTACTTTGCTGCCACTGCGCAAAATAAATTATCTATTCTTAGCTACCAGATGGGACAAATATTAACCCCAAAAAGCTTTGCAGATTTCAAGTGCTGATTTATGAGTCCTGTTCTAGATATTTGTTTCATATTTCTCCTTAAATAAATGAATGATTCTCTTTTTTAACACACTTCAAAAGTATTTCATTAACTAGGAAGGCTGCATAATTTGTCTCTCATGTAATATTATATAGAAAGGGTTGAGGGTTTTAAGTAATTGAATGGGTTCTAATTTCATATTCACATCAGTCATAGGAAGAGCCTGAACATGCAATTACTAAATTTTAAACACAAAGATGGATGAACTGATAGGTGAGTTTGGCAATATTCCAAATCTCTCTATTTGAACAATGAAACAAATCATAATAGGCTCCTGATTTTTGTTTAAAGAAACACTAGCTCAGTTACTGCACAAGGAAAATACATGCTACTAGTGACTTATTATATATGTCAACCACAGCCAACTACAAACCCACTACAAACCACTCCAAAAAGGCTTGATTGACACAGTTTTTTCCTTAAGAATGTTACATACTTCATCCTACAGGTAACTTAACAAAATGCTAACAAACAACTGTCTTCTGTACAATGTAAGATCTATGCATACTTCTACCAATTCTATGAACATTTTCCTTCAGGGAGTACTGCTGGGGTTTTTTAAGGAAGGGCTATATAAAGCAAACTCAAATCTAAGCTAACATCTAAAAAAACTTTGCAATGCAAATGTTGCTTGCAGTTACAAAATCATAAAATGAATGGTAATGATGGTACTTGAAAATAATAAAATAAACTGGTTGTACAAGGCACTTTGAGGAGGCTTACAAGAGATACATAGCTGAGTGCAGTGCCATCTAAGTAAGAAGTGTGGGATTCAGTTACTCTCTCCTTCCTAAAACACAGGAGGTGAAGTCAGAAGTGACACATCTCTACAACTGTTTGTAACATCACTGCAGCCAACATTCTTCACTAAAGTCAGAGTTTTTATACTGAAGTGCAGTTCTAATTCAGAAAAACTACTTCAAGACTATGAAAACTAATTTTCACTACAACCACAGCTTATGTAAACTCAGCTGTGTTCAGCTTTCCAGCATTAAACTACCTCTCACAATTTTAAACCACTTGTTAGCACGTGGCATAGCTTTGTCATGAACTGTCTTTACTTCTTCATACACCCTATGCAGCACGTTTTCCAATTATGCCAGAAAAGTTACTTCGTGTGAAGACTTGAATAAATACATGAGTAGAAATCTAACCAAAGATCTAGACTGTTCCAGACCATATTTACCAGCAGTCATGGCACATTAGAAAATAAAAATAAAAAAAATGCACGTATCTAGAGATGTATTTGGGGAAAACAAAAAGCATTTTCTGATCCTTTTAAAACCATGTATGCTTGACAGGAAACATGTTGAAAAATTACACTGGAATATTACACAGTGAATGTGCATAGTAATATTTCAAAGCAAGAATTGTTTCAGAAATGCACTTTCAGAGAATTTAAAGAAGTGATTATACATACTTTCTCAGTTCTCTCTGCTACGTTCCTCCACGTATAAAATGTCTTTACTTCATTATGAACAGTTTCTGGAGGTGGAAGAGTTCCTGATCTGAGCTGGGCAATAGCTTTTTCTAGTCCATCACACAAAGATTTCACAGAGGGCTCACACAAAATGATGAGATTTTCTGGAAGTACCTCCGGAATCCCACCTACTCTTGTACTCACCACCTTTGAAACAAACAAAAGAAACAGCACATATGCAACATAACAAATGAAATTGTGTGATGACAATGCTGTTACATTGTTTAGATGCAGCACTTTAAAAGAACAGGAAAATATCACGGTTTGGGAACTTGACCTGTATGTGAACTAAAGGTGTAAGCCCCAGAGAAGACAGAGCATAGCAGATTACTTTCAGCATTGTCCACAATGATTCTTTGGTCCCATGATAAAACAGAAGACTTGGTCTAATGAGTGGTTATGAGACACCTTTCCTGAAGGTGTTTGCCACAGCACACAACTAAACCCGTGTAACCAGATTTTGGACTTTTCCTCCACAGTATCATAAAAAAACCTGTTACCTCTATTTGGAGAGGATAATTTTACCATATACTTAAAATTTCAGTTTCCTAGGCTACTGAACACTTGCAAAAATGTATTTATCAGTTCAGTAATTTTAATCTGAATTATAATTTTTAAAGGGAAATCAGAAATTACTAAGACTCACACTGTGCAATCATCTCTAAACATTGGGCAATAAGAACTGCAGAACTTCCTCATCTCTAGAGAAGCAAAGAGGTGACAAGGAAATAACTAGAACTAGGTAGTAACTGCTGTCAAAGGGTACTAAAGCCACTCACATTTTCTACACTTACTGTAAATTAGGTACTCTTATCAGTCTGTCTTTTTAATAAGATTTCTTTATATTTGAATGTGAAACTCTAAGTTCTTTATGGCTATTGATTCAGTTTCTTTTTGAGTTGCCAGTCTGGGTTGTAAATTAGTCAGAAAGGGCTTTTACTGTTTTCTCTCTCTCCAACTCTTATCTTGAATCCCTACACAGTAAAGCAATTTTTCTGCAGCTCCTTTCAAAGTACTATCAAAGTAAACCTTCATGAACATCAACTACCCCAAAACTCTGTAAAGGAGTACATACAAAATAGTATTCTGGAGAGGCAGTCTGGCTAGTTCAGAGAACTGAGAGCAGATCTACATGTTATTCCCAATTCTGCACAAAATTCTTCTTGGAGCTCAAGCAGCTTCAGTTAACCCTTCTATCTCAGCTTTCAGGTGATCTGTAAAGGGGATAATATTTGCTCACCTCTGTAAAGACAGAGCCTCAGATGAAATCAAATGTTACAAGCACATATTATTTCATTGTGAAATTCGTTTTAAATGGATACATGCTCTCTAGATATTGAGATTGTTTTTTCACCTGTAAACCACAGCTTGCTGCTTCCACAATAGCCATACAAAAGGCCTCAGTGAGGGAAGTGTTGAGAAAAATGTGCCCCTGGACCAGCACATTTCTAACATCCTGGTGTTCCAAGCCTCCAAGGAGACGCACCCTGCATACAAGAGGAAAAAAACAAAAAAACCCAGAGATAAACACTAGATTTGGACCATAATAATGCTGTACACTGTTACAATCATTCTGAGACAGGTACCAATGGTTCATACTTATATAGTGAGAGAAAAAACACAGGTGCCTTGGTTTAGTTTTCTCTAAATTTTTCTAGCAATGCAGAAATAGGAGATTCTGCTTTTTTATTGTCCCACTGAAAGAAACTTCTGAAAATAAAGTGGGGGAAGTTTCTGTTTTAATGACAATTGCCTCCAGAACATTGCTACTGAGCCTTCTAGTTCTGCAAGAAAAAAATCGCTTCATTCAGTTAATAATTAAGATTTGTCAAATGCATTATCTGAATTTTCAATGTGAGGTCTGATCAGTCTGAGTCTGATGAGGGAAAAAGTTGTTAAGATACAGTGATCAGGACCTATCCTTTTGAAGGGATATTGGAAAACAATAAAGGGTAAAATGAGAATGATACTGACAATTTTAATTGGGGCAAGCACTGACTAAAGTAAAAAACAGGTAACAAAAAACCTAGAAAAGAAAATGAAAAATTAAGAACATGAAACTGTTCTTGATCAAGAAAACCCCAGAAAAACATATAAATGCATATGTTGTATAAATGCAACATCCTGGTAACATGGTAACACAAGGACACATATGAGACAAGCACTATGCTTAAGAGTTTCATACTGAAATAATAAATAAATTACTAGCAGTCATCATCACATGCAGTGGCACAAAAGAGCTGTTAACACCTGATGCCATATGTGAACCAAGCATCAAGGTTGCAGAGAGGAGTATGATAAATTTATATCTAAGTCAGCTTTTCTCTGATTTGAGTGAAGGCTCATTCAGGGCCTATTCACAGCAGTATGAATTAACTTGCAGGATCACAGACCAACTCTCAAAGTCTTCAGTGTCTGGTTCATCTGCTTTGCCTTTAGGCCTCCAGCCTCAGGTTTTGAGGTTTATGGAGGAGGGAGACATGCAGCTCCCCACCCCTGAAGTACCTTGAAGGGTCATAGACATCCACAGAACAAACCTGTCATGTAGCTGGTATCTTTCCCGGACTTCTTCCAGTATGATTCGTTTTGGTCCTTCTCCTCCAACTAAGAAATGTATCTCCGGATATTTCTGACAGAGCTCAGGAATTATACCACTAAGCAAATCAATACCTAAGAGAAGAAAATTTAAGGCAAGCCATTATTATACTTCATTTTAAAACTTCTCATGATTTAGCCCACTGCTACAACTCTATTCAAGAGCAGAAGAAATGAAAAAAAGTCTCATGAAGACAGTTAAACTCCTGAAAACAAAATTATGAAAAAAAAGAAAACTTGTGACCTCCTAGGAGACAAATATTTAAAAAAAAATTCACTTAAGTTGCTGTCACTTGATTAAATAAAAAACAGTTAAAACATTTCTAACAGACTATATAGATTAGGCCCTAAATCTTATGTCCAACATAAGCCAAACCTTCCACGTTACAAATTGCAGTTTTCGGTATCTTCAGTATTACAAAGGAAACACACCTCTGAACCCAACATGTGCAAAAAGAAATGTACATTTCTTCTTCTTGAGTGCACATACACAAAAGCTCATAACAGCCACCTCACCACTCCCAGTGAAAATTCCATCCATACCACAGATAAAGTCTAAGTGATACCTGACCAAGACCCTTCTAAAGAAAGAAAACAACCAAAACAAGCTCACATTTGATCCCCCATTACCTTTTCTGTAAACAAGTCTGCTGACAACAACAATTGTTATTGTACTGTCATCCCTCCTCGACGGGTCTGGAGTGAAGTCGGTGGGATCGACAGCGTTGGGGATGACAGAGACTATCCGAGGGTCCAAGGCTGCTCGCAACACCGTGTTCTCCTTACTCGTGTAGGAGACGCAGATGATGTGGTTGGTGTCGCACAGGGACACCGTCAGCAGCTTGTTGGTCAGCACCGAGCTGACATCCGCGAACCCAAAGAGGGAGTGGTCAGTGAACACCGTCCGCAGCCCCATGGTCTTGGCGTGGAACAGGGCGTCGTGGGCCATGGCGGAGAAGGAGCTGTGGGCGTGCACGATGGTCACCCGCTCCCGCACGAAGATGTACCTGAGCAAGGGCAGGCTGTGGAAGAGCGTCGTGGCCGTGGACTGGTTGTACATCACCTTCAGGGGCAAGTAGTACACTTTCAGCCCGCTAGTGAGGTAGCGGACGCCCTTGCGGTGACCGTAGGCGTGGGTGACCACCAGGACCTTGTGGCCGCGCTCGATGAGGCACTGTGACAGCTGGTACACGTGGCTCTCCACGCCCCCCATGTTGGGGTAGAAGAAGTCCGCCACCATGCACACGCTGTGCGCCGCCGGGCCTCCGCCCGCCATCCCGGGCCCGCTCCTGCCGGGGGAAGGAACCACAAGGCGCCATCACTCGCCGGCGGCCGCCCGCGACGACCCCCGGCCCCCTCAGTGTCGGCGGCGCCGCCGGGCCCGGCCATGCGTCCCGCGCAGGCCGCACGCAGGGAAGGGCGGCGCCGCGGCCCCTTGAAGAGTCTGGTCACCGCGGCGGCCGCCCCAGGGGTGCGGGGATGGCGGTGAGGGCGGGGGGACCGTGCACGTNCCTCATCCCGGGATCCCACCCCGTCCCATCCCTCATCACGGGATCCCACCCCAGCCACATCTCTCATCCCCGGATCCCGCCCCGCTCCATCCGTCATCCCGGGATCCCGCCCCGCTCCCGGCCCCAGCTCCATCCTGCCTCTCGGGATCCCGCCCCGCCCCATTCCTCATCCCGTGATCCCGCGCCGCTCCCGGCACCGGGCACCGAGGGGACCGCGCTAATGCAGCAGCGATGTCCTTGCTATGGTGGGAAGCTCGTCCCGGCCGGTTGTTGTCGAAAAAGTTTAGTCCGGAGCTATTGAAAAAAAGTGATCTGAAGGCCGTATAGGGATGGGATTGCCTCAAAATTCCAAAGATTTTGCTCTGCCCCCAGGGGAGAAGCTCTTCTGGTGTGTTTGGCTCAGCTACAGCTGGAACTCCCGAAACGTTCTAGACTCTTCTGCTGCAAGTGCTGAAAACTTGCTGTCTCTAAATGAAAATAAATAAAACATGATTTTTACAGACGGTCCAGGAGCTTGAACACTGGGAAAGGAGCTGGGTTGGCATCACTTGGCTACGTATTCCTGGTCTTCTCAAGTAGCATTACCATCAGCCTTTTTTGCAGCTCCAAAACTATCCCGACTGCTGCTGGCTGCCAAGAAAGGTGTTCATGCCTTTCCTATATGTTCCGAAAATTATTTTTGGCAGCTCCATCTTCTTGCCAAGATTTCTGATATAAATTTTGTCAGATTTGATTGTGTCGTCACGCCTATGCAAATATGTTTATTGTGAGTGACAGTACAAGCTGACCTAGGCTGGAGGGCTGGTTGGATTCCTGTTAGACTGAAGCTTGGACAGACGTGGTTTGGAGGCACTGATCCCAAGAAGGACTAAGGAAGAAATCAGGCACTTCGTTCTGGGGAGTGAAAGATGTGCAAGACCCTGCTGTGTTGAGTAAGAAAAGCATTGCTCATTGATTGACTTCTTCTTATGTGTTCAGAAAGGAAGGACCAGGACTGGCAAATCTGATTTTATCATCAGGTGCTTCTCTGGCATGGCAAGAGCCTGAATTTCAGGATGGGAAGCTGGGTGTGAGGCCAGAAGAGGGGAAGCTTCTCACCAGCAACAGCAGGGTGTGAAAGAAGAGTTTGAGAAGCAGGAGTTTGTAGGGATCCTAGTTCTCAGATGAAACTATAACCTGAGTGTAAAGCTGTGGCCTTTAATTGCATCTAGGAAAAAGCCACAAAAGTAGCGCCAGGAGAAGGAGGAACGCGCTTGGAGGTTCTCTGCTGCAGCACCCCATGATGTGAGCTCTGGTAAATGATGATGGTGACCTCCCTGGCTGTCACACTGCCCTGAAGAGTCAAGCTGTCAAGTCACTCCAATCTGAGCTGTCAAGAAAACAATACTTATGATTTTAACTATTTGGAAAATTATTTTTTTAGATTAGTTATTCATGTGTGCTCTCTAGAGAAGTTATAATTCTTGGTATGCAAGCTTAAAAAATCTAAAGAGAAATCATAATTGGTATATGACATAGCAGCCCCTTTCTTTACTTTCCCAGCTGTTGGTCATAGGCTCTGGATGTGTTTCTGAATGACATCAGGGCTGATGGCCAAGCCTTCATGCCTTTGGCTTGGCATGTTGGCTTTGGTGGTCTGAATTCTGTGTTTTTCATTAAATGTGTCTAATTGAGCTTAATGTCACACCTGTCAGTGGTCCAGTCAATCCCCCTGTATCAGCAGCCTTCTCCTGTTGTCATGTTCAAGGGACCTTGAATAATTTGTCTACAGAGGAGCCTGGGAAAAATCTCAATGGAAAGGAAAGGAATCTTTGCCACTACCAAGTTGAAAAAGGTGCTGCTAAATTTTCTCTCCACAGCTGTTTCACAAGGATGGGATAACACACACTTTTCACTGGCTGTGGTGTTGTGTTGTTTATTCATAAAATTGTCACAGATCCTGGTTGTATCCAGAGTCTATCCTGCCCTGGTCTGAGATGAAGCTGATATTGAGGGGACCAACAGCTGAAGAAAGAATCAAATCTTCTTACTTTCTAAATGCCTGCACTCAATATATTCACTCCCTTGCTTAAAGCACATACAAGGTCAGAGTGAGACTGTAGGATAAATAGAGTAGAGAGTAAAGATGTAAAACCTGTGACAGCAGAGTAATTGCCACTTCCAAGCCTGGTCCTTGAATGCTCTCTAAAGCATCTCATAAATTGAGTTAATGGAGAGAGACGATGGAGGACACTTAAAGAGACTCCTGTGCCTTTGTTCAGGTAGCAGATGTCATCGTGCCTCAAGGAGACCTCTTCAGTGTTCTTGAAAATATAGGAAAACTTTCTACCAAGTACTCTGCGTTTTTGTCTCCCACTCAGCCTTCTCTCAGGCTGAATTTGCCCCTCTATCCCCCAGCCTGGTGGATGACATTGCTCTTATTCCATGTCTGTATGGAGCAAAGACTGTCACTCTTTGGTGAAGTGACTTTGCTGTGTGTTACAAGCTGGTGCATTTAATTAATGTATTTATTTACATTTAATAAGCCTAAAGCATGCACATTTATTATTACAAAACAATAGTAATTGACAAAAACAAGCTATCAGTTGTTGAGAGAGTGCCTCACAACAGAGCTGTGAAGCAGTGCTGCTCTAGAGCCTGATGGCGTGACAAGGGAGCCCTGGTGCTCCTGGAAGAGAAATCTTGGGGCATGGAATAGTGGTGTGAGACTGCACAACTGGCTTGCAGTGAAGGACATTTTCTTTGCGTGATTCAGGAAAGCAGAAACTGTTGGAAGCCATGAATGAAGAACATCAGTGAAAAATAGTACTGCTGAATGGGGAATATTGCCTATAGATGCGGCACAAACGGAGACTGATTAGTGAAACCAAGCAGGAGAGAGCCAGAGACAGCCCAACACCCTGTTTGAAAAATGACAGTGTTTGCATTTTTTGATCCTGCTGGAATTAAATACACT
Source organism: Falcunculus frontatus (assembly GCA_013398115.1). NCBI lineage: Eukaryota > Metazoa > Chordata > Aves > Passeriformes > Falcunculus > Falcunculus frontatus. Next base: position 246,289 of record VZRV01002387.1, on the reverse strand, counting down.
CCAAAACAAGGAGGAAAGTAGTATTTGGAATCGTTCCTCTGAAGAAAGAGGATGAATTTAATTGACTTTTACAGGGTAAGGCTGGAGAGCCTGTCACTTCTAAGATTCCTGCATAGAGGGAGTGAGTGTCCAAGTGTCTACTTCAGCAGTTGGTTTTTGATGCTAGGAAATAGCAACAGGATCTAATAGATTTCTGTAATACCTTAGAAGGATCAGTTTTGCCTGGTTTCTACTGCATACAGGCAATCTCGTTACCTGGCTGCAGTACCTCCCATAAAGCAGCCAGGAAAAATCGTGGTTTTCTCATTCAAGCACCTGGATTTTCCTATTCATGGAATCCCACAGAAGCTGGCTGAAATTACATGTTAGTGTACTTCTAAAATACAGGTTTTGGGTTGAAGGCTTAATAAACCGCAGTGCAGTCTGTGAAGGAAATTACCATTAAAAACAAACTGGAGAAAGAGCTTCTTTTCTTGAAGCCAAATTTCTCCCTTAGATGCCAGAAAATAAGTTGGTTTTCCATTTTACGGACACTTTTCCCTTCCAAGCAGTTTGGAATTCATCTGTGGGAGATGAATTTGCTAGCAGAAGGGAGAATTTGATTGGCAAGGCTGAAGGCTGTGCATGTTAGCTCTCACGTGTGTAACCTGTTCCTCTCATGCATGCCCCGAGGTCTCAATCACTTGGTCATCCTCTGCGTATTACAATGCTCTTCCACCCCAGAGCATTCCCTTCCCTGTCAAATCAGGTCACTGAAGGTGAAGAAGAGCATGAGGGCTTGGGAGCAGTCAAAGGATATATACCAGAAGTAGCTTCCAGTCCTCTGGGCTTACAAACAGGTTACATCTCTTAGCAGGACACAGGACAGGACAGTTGCTCGCAGTGCATTGCCTGTTCCTGAGAATAATCCTCTTTTACACCACCTGTGAGAGAGTCATTCACCACTCCCATGCAGGGTCCATTCCAGTACCTGAACACTTGGTCTCTGGTCCTTCCTCATCCCTAGCAGCAGCAGCAGTCACGGCAAACAAAGCCTGGATGGTGCCTGTCTTCTACCATCTCAGCCAAGGCAGTGATCCAGCTTAAGTACTCCTCAAATGGGGCAGAAGAACACAGTACAAAGTGATGTCTGTGCTTATCCTGGCATTTTAAGCCTGTCAGAAGGACTGGTTGCTTTTGTACCAGCAGACCTGGGGGATATCTGTCCTGCAGCCAGCGTACAACCACTATCAACTCTTTAACAGCCATCTGACTAATTTGACAGAAATACAATTCTGCCTGTGTCTGATTTGGATCAAATGATTTACAGTAACACACAGATCTGGTGTCAGTTATGAAGCCACAGCATGCTGACCACACTAGACTTGGTTCTACTTCCTTTTTTTTTTTTTTGTCAGTTTTACTAGATTTTACTGTCTATTTAGTTGCAGATCTGTTTCTGTTTTGCAGCCTTGTGGCCACATCAGAGTACTTTAACACTCATGTATCAGCTGTGCTAGAAGAGAAGGCCTGTCCTAGACGTCTTCTGTTTTTATCTTTAAGATTGTACTTGACAAACTCTTTTAAAAACTCCTGGCAATTTATGTTGTGGAGTTCTACCTTGTATGATTCTGTGAGTCAGCACAAACTGGAGTGGCAGAACTGTCGGGTGGGTTTCAGCTTTAAAATGCTTGCAAAATGGGTTTAACTGAAAGCTGAATACGTGTGAGGACTTACTGGTGGAGGAGAAAAAAAGGTGCAGCGACAACAGTAGATGGTGCTATTGGAAACTTAAAATATGTTCGTCCTGGTGGTCATGCAAAATATCTCGGTACAAAGCTGAAGAACCTGCACCTGATATGTTTTATTTCCTACTACTGATGCTCCTACCACACAAATGCTTCAGAACTTTGTTAGCACTGTTCTTTGTAGTCATTATACCCTATAGAGTAGTACCTGCCTGCATTCTACTGTTTGAATTTAAAGAAAATTGAGTTTCTAATAAAAACTAAGCATGAACTTTCCCATATATTGATAGTTTGCACCCAAATTTGAACTGTAAAGCAAGAATAGTTAATTTTAATTATACTTAAAAACCCATTAAATGAGACGGGTTTCTTTAAATTGATACTGTTGCTGTAGCCTTGAATATCTAGAGATAAAAACAAGGTAAGGTCTGTGAAGGAAGAAGTAATTTTTATTTGATTGTTAGAATTGAGAAGACTCAGAGAGGCATGCAAACTGTTCTTGAGGTGTGAAATGGAAGCCACAGATTTCAAGCTTTGTGCAGGCTGGAAAGTACTGTTCTGAGGTTAACTTAATTGATATGGAGCAGGGCAAGGTGAAAGGTGATTGTACTCCGGGGACAGGTAGAGAAGTGTAGGCATTCTTAGCTCTGAAAACTTCTGGGAGTGAACTGAGGATAGATTTAAAATGGATTCTACAGGGAAATGGAGGAACAGAGAGACCAGAGGACTTTGAAGGGATTTTCATTTTATGCCTTCATAACTGAGCTACAGGAAAATATTGATGTTTATTGCAAAGATAATATTGATAAGAAGCATTGCATAGTTCTTGTGGATGTGTTAAGCTTTTTCTTGTGTTTCATCACTTATATTGGTGATTTTATTCTGAGGACTGAAGCAAAATAACTGCTATGCAACTGTATTTGAATATTTAAACACAATTGTGAACAGTTAGTCCATTAATAGGGATCAAGATATACCTTCCCAAGAAAAAAGATCAAAGGAGGCACATAAGTGTGCATAGACAGTGGGATCTGGGGTCAAGGGAACGTTTTGGATAAATGCCTTGCCAATGAGTCACTTAACAGAAACTGATGGGTTAGCCTGGGTATCTTGCATTACCATTTCAGCTGGACCTGTGATCCTAAGCCACACATCAGAGACAGCCTTCACCAATTAAAAATGCCACTTAGCATTAAAAAGTGGGGCAAAAGACTAAGTGAAATGCTTCCTACTTTGTTACCTTATTTTTTGGCACTTAATTTGTAATCACACTCCATAACTAGATACTTTTTGTATAACTACTGTTGTAGTTTTAAATACATAGCATATATTTATGCTAATAAATAGCATTATTAGCATACTAATGCAGACTAGAATTAAATAATTGATTATTCAACTATAAAGATTTTAAAGGTACCTTTAGATATTTAAGAAAGAAAACAGTTCACGCTAAATTATGGATCCTCGATGCTCTCAGCCTGGAAGGACCTTTCACATTGAGTAATATTGTAAAGTATGACAAAAGTGGAAAAAAAGAAAGGTGTTAATGGCATTGAAGTCAAAACGCAGACCAAGCCCTGACACATCATTTTGTGTACTCATTTTGTTTTATTGGCCAAAGGAGCTCTTTCCTTTTATCTTAATTTAAAACAGATTTTTTACTCCTGATTTAAAAGTTTTTAGTGAGGTTTTTAAGTAACTGCTGATGTAGGAGTTTGATAAATTAAATGAATGGCAGTACATCACTTGTAACCCCTGCTTGTTTGCTGTTTTTTAATGTAGGCTTTAATAAATGTAGATAGATTTACTTGGCCGGGTATCCATCTTGTAGTTCCAGAAAGAACAATTCACTCCACAAGTCCAGAATTAGAAGATGACAACCTCTTTGATATTTTAAAGTTGAAATGCATTTACCAGTTATTTAGAAAATACAAAGGAAACAGGCAGCTGAAGGAGCTTCCTCAGATTCAGTCTTGGATTCTCAAGATTCTCCTTTCCTTTTTTTTACACTGCTGTAAAGCAAAGTCCCTTTAATAGCATAAATTCTGACTTACAGTGGTACGAGAAAACAAAAAATAAACCCAAGCAGATTCACATTTGTTTTCACCAGAATACAGGAAGGTAAGCTGACCTTACGAGTCAGCTGGAGTTGATGCCCGAAGGATACATATAGATTTATATGGTTGGAGTGTATATGAGCATGACAGGATTTATATGTGCTCTGTCAACCCTCCCATGAATAATTCTTGCTATAAGCAATGTCACAGCATATGACGTGTGATGGCTTTTGAAGTAAATGAGAGCAGTACTTTCAAGATGTGCTTGAATTTCTTCCATGTCACCAGCATTTGGTAAGATCACACATACCTCTGTCCTTCTGGAAGTCAAGTACGGTTTTTGCAAGTAGATAAATATTTCCTGACTCTTCCAATGCAGTGCACATATTAGCTATTATTCTGATTTATATTCTTCCTTGTCCCTTCCTGCAAAAAAACACATATAAGTGGAAGCTAGCTACACATAAAAACTGATGGTTTGAAAAACTTACTGTGTGTTTATTTAGAATAAACAATTATTATTAAAGTACTCTCATTCCTATTACACGCATAATACAAATATCGCATGAAAGACATCCCTCACTATATAAAAATTAAGACACACTGCAACAGGAATTTTTAGCATTATTATTCTGGCTATGAAATCTGTAAATCATGTCCATATGCCAAAAAAGCAAGTCATGCTGAACACAGTAATAAAAGGCCTTTCAAACTTCAAAGAGGACATTCCACTGCTCAATAACCTTCTCTCTAAGAAGGTCATTTAGTCATAGGTTAAGAGCTAATGACATCAGTCAAAAAACAGATCTGCTATGAATTTTATATACCTAATTTAATTCTTCTGAATTTTTATATTAAATACCCTAATTTAAAGTCAGTCTGATGTATCAATGTAAAAGATAACATAAAGCATTTCTAATTTAAAGTTTGTTGAATATTTTTAAATAAAAAATCCAGAATTTCGCTACCAAAATAACATGGAACTTTTGTAAATCCCCACCAAAATCTAATTATCTGCATGTATTTGCATCTTCACCTAGACCCTCCTTTTAGGTCTGGTCTTCCATGTAAAGGATAAAAGGCTATGCTACAGAGTTAGCGACATCCAAATCTTCTTGGGGTTGTGGCAGTGAAGGCCATCACATAGCACTGTCATTCACAGCTCTGTGCTTAAATTCTTGAGCTTTCCCACATAGTATTTCAGTGATGGTTACAAATATGCATATATGCTCTTGCTTTGGTAATTTTCTAATTATTAGGAGAGTAGGGTGGCAAAGAGCAGCACCCTGTGATACAGAGATTAGCACAAGCCCTTAGTAGCAGACGATCTGCTGGGGTAGGAATTTATTGTAAAAGAAATATGCTGTAAGATGCCTGTAGGTTGCACCAGAGCTGGCAACCCTGCTTGAAGCACAAAGAAGTACCTTCATAAGGCTTCTGGAAATTAGGGCTAAGAACCTCTAAGGAGAACTGAAGTTAGAAACTAGATAAAAACCTCTGTGTTGTCTTCTTAGGCTACTCTTTTTAGTGAATGCCATCACAAGCAGTTTCTTTTTCTATCTTCACAGTAAACCTAAGAACTGCTCTTAGTCCACAAGATTCTGGGCATATTGCTCCTGCAAATTAGAAATCACTCACAGGTAGAAGAACCTGCAGGGGGTTAAATTCAGTGAAAAAAACACTGACTTTTACATTGACCTCCAGGTGTGTTTTTGATGATCACACATTCTCTGTTGCTTGAGCATGTTTGTCTCTGTCCTGGTTTCCGCTGGGATGGAGTTAACTTTCTTCTTAGTAGCTGGTACAGTGCTGTGTTTTGTTTTTAGTATGAGAATAATATTGATAACACACTGGGGTTTTGACTATTGCTAAGTAGTGCTTACTCTAAATCAAGGACTTTTCAATTTTCCATGCTCTGACAGAGAGCAGGTGCACAAGAAGCTGTGAGGAAGCATAGCCAGGATGGCTGACTCAACAGCTCGAAGGGATATCCCATTCCATAGGATGTCATGCCCAGGATATAAACTGGGGGAGTTAGGGAAGGGGAGTGCTGATCACCACTGGGATGGACTGGGCATCAGTCAGTGGGTGATGAGCAACTGTGTTGTAGATCATTTATGTTTCTTGGGTTTTGTTCCAGTCTCTCTTTCTTTTCTATTACAACTACTACTAGTAGTAGCATTATTATTACTGTTGTTGTGGTAGCTGTTATATTTTATTTTGTTTCAATTATCAAATTGTTCTTACCTCAACCCATGAGGTTTACCTTTTCTTTCCAAATCTTCCCCCTAGGGTGGTGGTAGGGCAAGTGAGTTGTGTGGTACTTAACTACCAGCTTGGGTTAAACCACAACAATATCGAAAAACTATTTCCCTAAGTGTTTAACAAAGTGATCCACAAGATTTAAGAGCAAAATTTTGAGGTTAAAGGTTAAATTCACCCAGGGTCTTAGACTGAAAGAAGCCTGTGGATATAGCAAGGTCTCATCTCATTCCCTCCCACCGGGATCTTCAGTCCTAAATTGGATGTCCAGGCACAGGTCTGTTTTTCAGTGGAATGGGGAAGTGTGGAAAACCTCAGAGCAGGGTTCCCAGTGGTGGTCAGTGATAGTACCTTTCCAGCCTAGGTATCCTAATGGCCATTGTAATCTCCTGGAGGTTAGGTGGTTCATGTTCAAATCTGTCTCTGTGAGAAAAGCTTTGGAACATGGTTTTCAGCCCCTCAGTGACTGCTTTATCTAAGAGCCTTCTGGGGTTGAAGCAGACTTAATTGTCTCTCAGGTAATGGCAGTTCAGTTTTGAAAAAATGAAGTCAATGTATTCACTGCTCAGGACAGAAAACCAAGGAAGCCTCCACAGATCAATATTGACAAGACACAGATGTAATTAACACAGCATTCCAGTTGCTAAACTCCGGGTTACTCTAGGAAATGTAAACGCTTGACTTCTTTCCAGAGAATTTTAGCTTTACAGATACTTTCATGTGGTTTTGCATAAAGGTGTATTTTTACTCCATATACCTCTGGTGCTACCAGTTAAGCGTCAGGTTTGCCTCTGCAGCTCCCTGGCTTTCTGAGGAGTGTGCTCCTGATATAGCTTACTGGCAACACAGCCATTTGGTCAAGGTGTCCCCAGAGGAGACAGAAGTGATGGGGCAGTTCGTTCCTTTTATGGACCCCTGCACAGCTCAGGGAACTCACCACCACACACATATGTTTGAATTTAGAGCCTCTTGGAGGAGCAGGAGAGATATAAGGGTGTGCTTGTGCTGCCAGGCTGCTTCACCTGGTGTTGCACTGGGATCACCTTGCCCTTCTTGTCCATGCAGAGTTCATGCTGGTGGCAGGTGTCCTTTGTTCTGGAGGAACACCCACATGAGGCAAGCCCAGTGCAGCCCAGGAGGTAACCCTGCTGCAGGGGCTCCACCCAGTGTGCTCACAGGTCAGACCATGCTGCTCAGACAGAGGATCCCAGGCCAGTTCACAGAACAGGTAACACAAAGAGCCTGCAGGTTTGTTTGCCCAGGCCTAGGTCCCAGGTGGCTTAGGAGGCACTCACAGCACTCAGGATCAAATCCTAAATGCCTTACTGAGACTAAAGCCATGTTAAATTGTTTGGTGCCTTGTCCAGCCATTCAATCAATCTTACAGGATTTGGCTCTAATTTTATTTTAAAGGAATCTATTTTTCCTCTATGAATACAAAAAAAATCTTAGTTGCGCATCAGAAATCCATTTCCTGTTCCCTATGTTGTGTCAAACGTTCAAACTCTGTAGCATTTATTTCATATACTCTGTTCCCTTTGTTCTCAGTGCAGTGTAGAATTGGAGCATTCAGCAACTGGGAAAAAACCATACAGATGTCAAGAATATAACTTCCAGTTCAGGATTATTGCTCATAATATTTTCTCTGGACTAGCTCACACCAGATTTCAGTGGCTCAGAAAATAATACCGCTCTTATACCTGATCTGGTTAAAGCACTGTTCCTCAGGCCTCACGCTGGGGAGAGGAATTTCAGTGCAAAGGAGATTTTTTCATCACGTGGTAGGCGAAAAGGAAAACCATCTTCTAGTGAACAGTGCTTTTCCAAAATTCACTGAAGAGTTAGCACTAGTGTGCTGTTATCCCCTTAGGAAGATTAACGCACTACACCAGGAACAAATAAATAAATCATACATGCTGTCAGGCAGATGTGGGAAAAAATGCTTCTTTTTTACTGAAACTATTGGGTCAAGTGACCTTGTTTCGACCTGAGTTTGGGTAGAAGCCAGTCCCTGTGGAACAAATGTAAGAAAACTGTACTTGAAATTACTTTGGGGTTTTGCTTATTTTCTTTTTGTTGGGCAGAGTTTTAAAATAACAGAGAAAAATCAAATCCACTCGAATAACTGATGTATTTATTTTCTTATATACACTTAAATATGGCACATCTGACAGTAGTTGTACAATAAACACAAAATGATAATCAAAGCTGGACAGTAGATCAAATAACTCAGTGCTGAACCTATTAGAAGCCAAATCCTGTACACTGAATTTCTGAAGAAAGTTTTACCCAGGAGCTGCATTAGCTAAGGATTCAGAGGCTAAGATTATCAAGTCTCAATTTCTGAATGACTGGCTGGGGACTGTGACTCTATTTCCAATACAGAGCTTCATCTTCCATAACGTAACATGGAACTGGTACTTTCCAGTCTTTCTTCCATGCAGTCAGAAATTCATCAGCTGTTGTTACCTCTTAGAGAACAATTACGAATGTCCCAGAGGATTCACTTGCAGTTAGTGATTACTCTAATAAATAAATGCAGATGGGATTAATTCTTCTGCTATTAATGTGGAAGATGTTCATGTTTACTATTGTTTGAAAGTCAGTGACAGCTACTTTGCGAAGCAGTGGATTTTCAAAGAATAGGGGAATCTCAGTCAAGGAGTTTCTCTGCTCTGGGACCCATGAGAACCTCTCTTCTCCTTTGGACAACGACAATGCCTGGAACACACTGGTTTGGCAGTTGGGCATGTTCTGGGTTGGGATGGACATCTGTCTTCACAACTGTTTGATAAAGGAGAAAGAACGCAAAAGAGAAAAGCACTTTAATGTGATAATTCTTCACTGTTATATTCCTCAACTTTTTCATCATTTAACACTGCAATGCTCTCTATACACTGTTTGGGAAAGTGTTGCCATCCTACACCTTAGGGAGACAAGAATTTGCTGCCTGACAATTTTTGTCTACAGCAACATGTCTTGCAGTGGTCCATTTGTCCAGAGTCATGACTTAAGTGATGCTTTCATTTCTTGAGAGCAGTGAAGTCCCAAGAGTCAGCACTGGATAATGCTGCCCTCAAACTCTGCAAAGTAGCTTATCTCACTTCGTGATTCAGCTTTGCTCCTCCAGAAATACAGCACATGGAAGTCTGGCATTAAGGCTCTCTGTCCAGATTACAGTAATTTATAGAAGCCAAATTCATGTAAACAAATAACTATATTGCTCCATCCCACCTGTCTGAAACACATAAATAACCAAGTCTTTCATGGTCATTTTTAGCTCTGCTGATTGTTTTAGCTATTTTTGTACTTGCCAACTATTTTGTGCTTGTCCTTGTTTTCAAAGCTGAACCTGAAGATGCAAAGGTTACTACTTCCACAGCTTCTTGCCTGCGAATGAACCTATGAAGCCACTTGGAGTGGACCCTGTGGGTGATCACTCAGTGAACTGCAGCTCTGTCAAAGTACCTAGGGAAACTGGATGCTGACTGTCCTTACATAAACTTTGAGACTAAGCTACTGCATGCTCCTGGGTCTCTACATGGGACCAAGGCTTTCTGAAAAATTCAAAAAATTATCTAATGCATGAAAACAGATGTTTTAACAGGGAATTTTCTATCTGTGATTTGACACAGAAACCTCAAAACTAATAATAGAAAAAGATTAGGGAAATTCATGGAGTAAAGTAGCCCCAGAACAATTTTCCTGCTTTTCAGTGGAGTCAGAGCTGGTTGTGTGGATTTATATGTGTACCAAATTGCATTAGGTTTAGAAAATTACTAGCTCTGGGGACCAACTGGATGAGGAATGTGCTTTGTGCTCTGTGTGCAAATTTAGGGAGCCTTTGTCCCTAACCATCCATGAGATTGCCTTCAGCTGTTGCAGAGAACAGCTGTCATGAGATGGGTTCTGCCTACCTACAAGTAAAGGTTCAGTATCTCACTGCAAAAACTAATGTCAGTTGTAATACAGTTTTAATCATCATTCCCTAAAGATTAGTGGAAAAAAAAAATGGTAATAAGCATTGACAGTTGAATAGTGGCCTTGTCCAGATTTCTTTAAAATACAAATAAACCTTAGATTCCTTTTATAAGGTAAGTATTGTACGTATAATCTCCATTATTATTATTATTATCTCCCTAACTTCAGCAAGATATTTATCCCAAGTGGACCTCCTAGCCAATTCAGCACTTGCACCTCTGACATCTAGGCAAGCTGATTCAGGTCTTGCAGTGTAGACACTGAATGGCAAGGATCACTTACCTGCAGGTTTCAGCATGAAATATCTTGTGTTTCAGAGCACAGCTCTCCTGGCTCTCCCTACACAAATAGCAGCTGCAGTTCTCTTTACTTTGAAAGAAATCTGTGGGACACTTATGTCTACAGATGCATTCACAATTTTCTTCATCAAATTCCATATGTTGTCCACACATAGCCAGCTCAGCAAGAGGAGGGAGTCCTGCAATAGCACATACATCTTTTAGCAGTAAGGTTTACATTACTAAATCCTGCTTTTGAAGAGGCTAACTCTTTCTATTCTCTATTCATTAGGACTCACACATGTACTCTCTGATAGATTCTAGACTTCACAATTTCTGTTGTAGCTTCCCGTGCAGAAAAGGACTCGATAGTATTGAGCCTATTATTTCACTCTATTCTAATACTGCTATTTCTGTGGGTTGAACCCAGCACAAAAAATTTTGGGGGATGTATACTGCAAGAGCCTGGTGGTGTGTTTTGGAATGTACAAATCTTTACTGGACAACAAGTTTTAAAAAGATAATCTCAAAAAGGATTTAGTCTATACCCATGACAAAAAGGCACATCCATGCAAACTACCACACCCACCACATGTGTACTTCACTACACAGTCACTGCAGAAATTTTTCAGGAGTAATGTCTACTAGGGAGCAAGCTGGCCTAGCACTTCAACAAGGAGCACATTCGTATTTGTCAAAGATGAAAGAAAATACTTTGTTTCAGAAAAAGGCGCCAAAACAGCCAAGGGAACTCACTAATATCTTCCCTGAAAATGCACATCTGCAGTACAACATGAAGCTAATCCTCGCAAAAAGGGAACACATTTTGTGAAAGCTTTATTAAAATGCAAGCAGCACATCCCCGGTTAAAGGTCACGGCATATAAGGTGTCATTGGGAAGGTAATTTCCTGTAGCTTTACAATTAGCTCTTGGATGTAACCTATGGAATGTGAAATGTAACCTGCACCTCTGCCGTCTGATCCCTGATCTCAGTGGCCAGAAAAGGCTTGCACGGTACTTGAAAGAAATTTTCATTATTATTTACTCAATGCTGAAAAACCAGTATCTCGACAGAATAAAACCTAAGGCCTGTTGAAAGGGAGGAAGGAGTCTGCCCAAAATTCTTGGAAGACAAACCCTTTCCTTGGGGTGATAAAGCTTGGCATGTGTGAAGTGGTGTAGAGTGTTTTGATCTCACTTTGTTTCAACCTCAAAGACAGATTTTAAGTTATTTTGTCCCAGCCACTTGCCAAACACAATGTACTTCAGAGAATGATGTTTTTTCTGAGGAAGTATTGAGTCTATGTCAACAAAGGCCATAATTCAAAAAGCCACAGATTTTAATGCTCTGAGCTGACTTTACAAAAGACTCTGAGTTAGGAGGGCTCTGGCTATTCTCAGTCGTTCAGACTCGTTCTGAAATACAGAGTGCTCGTCCTTTCTTGACTGAAGAGTCTAACTTCCGACTGCATAACCTGATGGTCAGAGGACCTTATCCAGAGTGAGAAAAAATCCAGCATTGCATTGCATTATGCAAATTATTTTTTGCTTATTAACATTAGGAGATTGCAATCAGTAGACCAGTTTATGAGGTTATTTAGCTTTATTTTAGTTTGCTACTCTAGAAATTGCTTGCCAGATTGATTTATTGTTGCCTTGGATGTTTTATTCTTTTTCTTGCTGCATGTAGCTTAAAGCACAAAGGCAAGGTTTCCTTCTCTGTTTCCTCTAGTGCTATGGTCGTGTTATTTTGACCAATACAATTTCCTGAGGAAAACCATTTTTCAAACCTTGCATAGGACTTGGAGACAATTTAATTTCTCTTAATATTTATCGCTAGTAAGTATGTTCAGACTTACACAGTTACCACCCAGAATATTTCCTGCAAATTTCTTTGACAAATTAAAATTTTACCGGAGAAGGAGAGGAAGAAGGGGGGTTATATTCTTCAAATTTTACCCTCTTCCATTTCCTTCCACAGACATGAAGAAGTATATGTACATACTCCTGAGTATGTAGGGTATATCAGTTTGAAAGATTCCTAAATAACCTAAGATTATCATTAAAAGCACTCAAATAATTTGAAAGGTTATATAATTTTTTGCACTGATTACAGCTAACATGCAGAACTGGTTTTGCCTATCTTATTCCTTATTAATTCTTTCCTTAAGAACTAAAAAAAAAAAAAAAAAAAAAAAAAAAAAAAAAAAATCAGTACCTGCCCATGCAAAGTGTTCTAGGGCATTTTTTTTCCTAGAGTTTAGAAGTTTCCCTAATGCCCATCATACAATTTAAGGTGCATGTGAAATAAAAATTTGTACAGCCTACTTCACAAAATCTTATAAATGCTTTCCAAGGTCCTACTCAGGTTAGGACCTTGGAAATATAGAGAGTAAAACATCCAAGCAAAAAACTATTAGATGGGGGGAAGAACATATGTGTGTTATTTTCAGGTGAGTTTCCACACCATAATCCAAGTCTATCTAGGGATATACAATAAAAACTGTAACACTCTCAATGAAAAAAAAGTGAGAAGAAGACCAGAATGAGACACAAAGAGCTTGGAGATATTATGCAAAAGTGTCTCTTTGTCATTTCATCTTTACCTTCTCGTCTGTTGGAGTGCTGTGTGTCGATAACACATTCACATTTGTCACTGTCCCAGACCCATCCATTATGGCAAAATTTGTTGGTAAAGGGGCATCTAGAGGAAAAAGAAATTGAGAAAGGAATTAAAAACACATAATTAGAGGCATCAGAGTCATTTGGCAAAATGAGCCTGCTGGTGTGCTGGGTCTGCCACCTGTACCACGTGAAGGCCTGGCACCTGTGTGCATTACTGCTGCAAACAGAAAGAATTGGGTCTGGGTGGTTCCGCTGACAGGGTGGAGCTCTCTGGCTCCCAGCAACACAAGAAGCAAGTTCAGCACCTATTTCAGATTACAGCCTTAGGAAACAGCTACAGTTTTGCAGCTCCACTCTTCCATAAAACAGCTTTACCCCAGGCAGGGTAGTCTTTGTCCTGCAGTATTCATGTTATGCAACTTTATTCAATTTTGCCTTGCTGCCAGGAGGTTCAGCTCCAGTTTAAATTTGCCCATGCTCATGGATGCACAGGGGTCTATTTCAGTGTCAGATGGACAGACTGACTTTCAGGCCCTTTTCTCTGGGAGGGGAACTCACGAACTGAAAAAAGACTGAGGTTCTTCTGTGTTTGTCAAGAAAGAGGATTTGGAGTGGCCAGCAGGCTGAGGGAGGGCTGGAGTGGTTTTGCTGAAATGACACCTCTTCCCACCCTGATGTCCAGCTGAAGGGCAGTGATGGGGACAAGCCGAATGCAGGGTGTGATAGAGACTTTTGAGCTGACTTCCAGTGAGTTACTCAAGCTATTTGAGTTTCTAGAGTCTTTGTTTAATTTATGTAGCCTTTTGTCAACAGGAGTACTCGTATATTATGCCATATTTTGGAGTGAGATGTGAGGTCACCTTTCTCCAGTCTGTGAGCCCAACAAATGCAAACCAAGACTGGATCAAAAAGTGAAAAGCCACGATTCACATTGATTCTGACCTGACGTGCTGTGAGGTATGGCAGAGGGCTTTAGCTTGAGCACAGAACTCAGTGTGCCCTGGATAAATAATGCACGAGCAGAGTTGCTGTGTCAGGCTGAAAAGCGCACACACCCAAATAGCTCCAGTAGAACATAGTGCTGATATGAGCACTTGGAGTCTCTTCTCAAGAACCTAAATGTCTTAGTGACTCCAGATGCTGCTGAACTGGCCTACAGTTTATTGGATTCTGATGTCCATTCACTTAAAATTCACATGGTTTAGGTGAACTTTCTAACATTGAGTGATAATCAAGTTGTTTGGAAAAAAACTGTTGGGATAACAGAAAAAGAATGGACCATTATAACGTGCAAATCAGGGCAAAACAATTTCAACATGTGTAGAAGTTGGAAAATGAGGGAACTTACCCATCTTCTTCTGGATACTGGACAGATCTTCGTATGATGGTGTACTGGTGGCGCTGGGTATTTGATGTACACTTACAGGCTGTGTGATTGGCAATTTTGATGGGCACAGGCTCAGGAACACTTGTCAAGGGAACTGAGATCTCAAAGAGCTAGGTGAGACAAATAACATTTATTTTTCTGTTTCCATTATACAGTTAATATTTGGAGGTTTAAATAAAAATCTCATATTCTTTTCCACCATTTTCCCCACCCTCACTCTTTTCTAGAGATAGTTACCATAAATATAATTGAGCAGAAGTGCACTGAAGGTTTTGAAGAGTAAGCAATGCCCACCAAAGTAGGAACTTGCCAAAATGGGTAGTCTAGTGCTATATTACAGCTATAAAACACCCAAGACTACTCAAAATTATTTGCAAGCAAACACAAAAACCTCTTTTGGATGCTAGGGCAAAATGGGAAAGAGGTAGGTGTTGAGAACTTCATTCTTGGTTATATCATCAGTTGAATCTCTACCACTTACAGGGACAGCTACTTAGCTGTCCTTGGGTATAATCACAGTATGCATCTTTAGGGACCTAACTTAACCCTCACAGCCTCCTCAGAGGCAGAAGAAACAGGAGTAAGTAGAGGAAAGTTCATTCTGCTTCAGCTGGGTTTCTGCAGGGCATCATCCTGGAAATGTCTCTCTGTTGAATATAGCAGGAGCTCAAGGAACAAAGCAGCTTGCCTTCAGTGCATCCGGATTGTTAAGAGTGATCTTTGAGTAGGCCTGGGGAGGCTTTGGTTCCTTGGGCAGCTATGTGTAGGAGCAGTTGAAGTGATCCACGCTCCCTCTGCCTCTCAAACCAGCTTCCTTCCCATTAAAACCAAAACATTGGGCACGTCTTGATGTGCCAGCATGTCTTGGCTTAAAGCTGCATCCACCTGCAGGAACTGAGTATTCCTAAGCAGACTGCTTAGACATTAAAACTTAGGTGTTGCAGTGTCTAACTTTAGGTGGCATTAATGTCCTTCAGTGGATATTTTATACCAAGGGAACAAAAATCCTCTCACTAATATGGGAATAACTCCATTAGATGAATAAATCTGGACTGATGGTAGTGTATCCAGAAGTGGAACTTATCTGGGGACTTTTGAGGGAATGCTTATTTTGAAGGATGCTAAAGGAATGTTACACTCCGCAAAATTGCAGTTTTTCAACAAACTTATGAACTGCTGCTCAGAAAGCACATAAATAAATAAATACTTTTTAGCCTAACCTAGCTCCCTGAGCTGATCAGATATCTTTTGTGTGTGGCCAACAGCTCATAACAACTTTCTCCTTCTGGTGCGGAATGAAAGCAATTAATGAGCATTGACGCAAGAAGGACAGGCACCGATTTATTTTACTCCAGCTATATTTCAGTACAACCAGACACAGTGGAATTACATTCCAACAAACACAAAATACAAAATACAGAAGTGAATTGGACCTGCTCCCCATGAGGGCTTCAATTTTCTTTTTGAAACAACTGCATTTGATCTTTGTTCTAATTTAAAGAAAAGTCTTTTTCATGAGTAGAATTTCATTTATTATGCCAAGTGAACTAGGAATGCACAAGGTGAAGGTTCATCAAAGAGGACCAGTCTCCTGTGCTTCATCTGTGGGTATGAATCATAGAATCATAGAAAGGCTTGGTTGGAAGGGACCTTAAAGATCAGTTCCAACCCCTTACCCCTCCCATGGGCAGGGGTGCCACCCACTAGACCAGATTGCTGACAAATGATGGTTTCATCCACAGAGCGGATTGAAAGTGCTAAACTTGGAGCTCTGCTCAGTCACCCACTGGAGCAGGATATCTCTGTACATAGCCTCTAGTGGGAGTCTATAAGAAAGAGGCTGTCTGGCTACTCTATGCTCAGTTTTTGGCACTGGTCGTTAAAACAGGTATCGCCTGCTGCACCTATTTAGTAATTGACTACTGGTTTAAGCCTTTCTTTCCCTAAGAGTCGTGTGATTTGGGACATTCAGATCCTGAGGCATGCTAAGAGCATCTGGTCTGTCCTGATGAATATGTCTCCTTTTCTGGCTTGCAAAACTGCACATCCAAAATTATTAGCCAGCCTTCTTGCCAAGGACAGTAATGTGGAAAGGCAGTGGTCCAACACAATGAAATTTCCTGGGGTTAAACCTTGGATACAGAGGATTCCTAGGAGATAATGCTCTCAAGGGGTCCCCAGTCCAAGTAACAATATATTAAAGAAAGATTAAACTTCTGATCATCACATGAGCCTACAGTCCCGTTCTCAGGACCTGATTTTCCATCTCTACGCATATATAAACAATTTTTAATAATGCAACATGAATGTAAGATGCTGTTGCACACTCCTGCATTCACTCCGCATGGATAAAAAATTAATTCTTTTGTTTATTATGA
Organism: Falcunculus frontatus; assembly: GCA_013398115.1. NCBI lineage: Eukaryota > Metazoa > Chordata > Aves > Passeriformes > Falcunculus > Falcunculus frontatus. Next base: position 229,593 of record VZRV01002387.1, on the reverse strand, counting down.
TAGTGCAGACAGATCTTTCATAACAGGATCTCAGAAACCAAACATCCTCCTTCCCCTCCCTTTTTGGTGAGCCAGGGTAAAAAGAAAACAGATGAATAGCCTCATTTACCGTTTTCGACACGTAAGTTGTACTTGTATTCATGCAGCTGAGACTCTCCTCATTGCAGCAGCCTCCACATCTGAACACATTCACACAGGGAGGCTTGAAAAATTTGTTGGTTGTTGTACCCAGCTCTTTGGCAACTTCCACACAGGTTTCCCTTGGTACACACTGGGTCTTTTGCCATTCTTCATCTATGACTGGAGAAAACACCATTTTTATGAACAATCATGGCAAAGTTAAACCTCTTGATTAGTGAAGCAGAAGCATTATGTAAATAAAAATGAAGTTCTGGCAGGCTATTTGCACTTACTTGGATCAATCTGTGCTTATTTGGATCAATCTAAGGACCAGAGAGAGTCTGAGTGCAAAATTATCCCAGTAACTTAGAACAGCTGCACTGGCAGAGAGGTTGTTGCAGTTATCTGCCTTTAGCTTTCAATGAAAATGACCAAAATCTCTGTTAATTGCAGCAGATTGCGTAGAGCTGCATTGATTTCCTTAGCTGAGAGTCCCCAGCTCCACAGTGTCTATCTGACAAAGCTGTCCCACACCTGTTCCCCTTTGCTCTAGGGTACCCTTCCTTATTGTGATTTTATCCTTGCCTGAGTATGTCCCACCACAGACTCAGCAGAGCCGGGGCCTGAGTGCAAAAGCACATTAATGATTAATAGATTCTGGTCAGAGGGTATTAGTGCTCCTGGTGGATGTCAGCCAGAGAGCAGCATTTCCAAAATGCCCAATGAAATCCAAGAAAAACAGTCTCACACCTCAGTACCATCAGGGGGTTCAATTCTGAATAACAGGAATATGAATTCAAGCGTGAGTCGTCTATTCAAAAGACCCTGGCATCTTTCAAGTACTGAATTGTTGTAGACTAGTAGACCAGGCTTGACTGATTTGTCAGATTCTGACTGTGAGAAGGAATAACACATTAACTGCCTGAACCAGACAGAGAAAACAGTGACATCTCCATAATACAGTCTTGAGTTTTCTCAAGAGGTGGCCCTCCTTTTTTTGCCTTTTGCTTACTTGATTCAAGTTATGGAATTCCTCATGAGTCATCAGTGCTTATGCTTTAAGTTCTTCTTAAAATGATGAAAACCAGTTTTCCTCTCTACCCCCTACATCAGGCTTCTAAAGACGAAAAGCAACTCTTATACTATTAAAAAAATGCTCTCCCATTGCAGTCCACCTCCCTACTATTGTAAAAGCAGTACCTACATTTACAGTAAAGTTCTGAAAAAGAAAAAATTCTGGAGTAGTTTTAACCTACATGCTATACCTCTCCTTCAGATGAACATCTGTTCTTCTCATTCCTGACTTTCCTTTTGTTATTTTTAACTTTTTCTTCAACTGACTTTGTATATTTAAATTATTTTGTTTACTCTTGAAGAGTCCTTCCACAGGGTTGATTTGCTCCATTTTTCAGCCATGCAAAGAGTACAGGAAATAAGATTTTGATGTCTGAATTGTGAAGAAGACGCATAAATTAAGAGAAAAATAATCATTAAATTTAATAGAATTTTCTAGAGTATTGTTAGTCTGTCAAAATAGCAATCTAATCCTAACATTAAAATAGAAAATAAAGTATTTGCCAAACTCATTAAGGTATGTGCATGTAATCACTTCAGATGTCACTTCAATGAGCATAAGCAGCAATGACCTTTCCAGCTGCACACATCCTCACTTTATTGACCACTTCTTTAGCAGAAGGGCTGTTACAGGAACTGGCCTCCAAGCAATTGGGTGTCACATCTTGTTCAGAAGCCCCATGGTCACCCAGATCTTTTCTGTGACCAAGTACAGGGCAGTTGCTGAGAAATTTGGCCATGATACAGTCTTGAAAGTGTTGCAGTCCTTAGTGACTGAGCAGCTCAGAGGAGACTGTGGTTAGATGAAGTGACACAAGCTTTCAGTGAATTAATTGTTAAAGCTTTAGAAAGAAGGAACAAAGACCTGAATTTTCCCAGATGGAGTTTGGAGTGCTGTGGAAGATACTAAAGTATGACAAGTCTTGACCCAGCCTTCTCATCAAAACATTTTATTAAAACAAAACAGATGCCCTTGGCAAAAAGGTCACTGCTTAATGACTGGAAAGGATATGGGAAAGAAATACATGCGTATGGGCTTTTTTTTTTTTTTTTTTTAAAGGAGTTTGAGTACCTCGAACATATTAATGTATTAAAACAAAAGTAGTTTCTGTCCTGGGATAATTCCACTTTGAATGGAAGAATGGAGAAGATGGCCCAATGGCCTTTTTTTAACTTGAATTTCAGCAACTTGACTTTTAATGAGAAAGCTGACATCGCTGTGTCTAGAATTGGACTTTCAAAGGGAAAATAAGAAGCAACCTAATAGCTGTTCCAAACAGAAAACTGTATCTATATGACCATAGTAAAATAGAACCACAGAACAGTTTTGTTTGGAAGGGACCTTGAAGATTATCTAATTCCAGCCCCATTGCCATGGGCAGGAACACCTTCCTCTAGACCAGGATGCTTAGTGTTCCATCCAGCCTGTCCTTGAACACTTCCAGGGATGGATCGCCCACAGCTTCTCTGGGAAACTTGTTCCAGTGTCTTCCTAATACGTAACCTAAATTTACTCTCTTTCAGCTTAAAGCCATTCCCATCACTGCATGCCCTTGGGAAAAGTCCCTCTCCAGCTCTCTTGTAGCTCCCTTTATAGGTACTGGAGGGATGCAGTTAGATATCCATGGAGCATTCTCTTCTCCAAGCTGAACAGCCCCAACTCTCTTAGCCTGACTTCATAGGAGAGGTGCTCCAGCCCTGTGACCATCTCAGATCAGCCACAGCACACTAAATGGCATAGTGACCTTATTACCTGAACATTATTTACATTGTAAATATTAAGTTACATTATTCTGGCATTGAATTTCAATATGCCCTGTCTCAGTAACATTTAATAACGTCCCCTGTTGTCATGCTGTTTGGACAAAAGAGATATTTTAATTTTGCAGAAATGTTGGTGTTCACTAAATGAGCAATAGTGGGTAGAGGATTACAGCACTTTACTCTGGGTACTCCTTCTAATAACTCTATGGATTTTTAATGTTGCTGAGTAGAATTATAAAGGTATTTAAGCAAAATGCTTATCACTATTAAAAGCCGTCTTAATTGTTCTTCATGTGTGTTGTTTTATCATTTTTCTGTGCAAAATTTCAGTGAAAACTGTAAGGCCATGCCTGTGATATGAAAACCCTCTTCAGACAGGCACTTGTATATGCATTTCTGTGTTGTGGCTCAGAGAAGCAATTTAAAGCCTTTGCTCAGACATAATTTAGTTGAGTAATGTTGTGTGGATGTGGCTGGGGTTGTTGTAAAAGTGGTATTGGAACAGGATCAGCAATATCTGATTTCCCAAAAGGAAAGTGATATGATAATATCACGTCAGGGTAAAGACAACAAAAAGATTATCTCAGCCTCTCCTTCATCAGGCTAGAGTTTAGCTTCGCTGTAGGATGTCCATTTGCTAGACGAAAATATAGTAACTGATCCTTTGTTTTAGATCCATGAATATGTAATGCCTCTTGAGCATCCCAGCTACAAGGAATATTCATTCTTGCTCCAGATGAGGGAGTCGGTTGCGATTCTCCACTTTCAGTTGCTGGTTGGTCAAGGTCTACTTTTCTCTGGAGAAACTTCCTCAAATAGATCGAGGTTGGGACAACACCTTCTTTCTGTCAATTTCCACACAGACACTGCTGCTGGTGCAGTGCCTTATATCAGCGCATACCTAATAAAAAAGGGATTTCTATGCCTGCAGTAAAATTCATTCATTTCTGCTTGCAAGCAAGTTCTGAGATGCAGCACAGTGCTGCTGTCCAGCCCCTTGGCCAGTCATTCTGACCTGTTTTTTGTACATTGATTTCTCTTTCTCTTGTGGACTGACAAATCCCTGCACAGTACATCTTCCCTTTGGAGAGTATGCAGAGAGCAATAAGCCTGTTTTGACCACGAAACAGGGAGGTGTACTTGGGCTGTTTGACATTTTTTATACGAAGTCATTTTCCAGTAATGCCCTGTTGTTTCCAGTATGGATGTGTTCTAGGAACCCCCTTACTTACTTAACAGTTTATTGCACAAGAATCAGGAGAGGTCTTGAAGCTGAGATCAGACTTGCCCACAGACCTGCACCTACCTTTCAGTGTGTCAATGTCATAGAAAGCAGCAGCAAATCTGGTAGAGCGATGTGAAGCAGAGCGGGAGTCTAAGTTGGCCAGGCTCTTGAGTTTCAGCCTGCATTTCCACAGCTTCCAGTCCTCAGAGTGGGTGATGTGAAGCAGCTCTTCCAGACTGGATGCTCTCCTAATCTGCTGTTCTGACCTCTCCAATGCTGACAGAGATGTCCTCTGGAAGGAAAGGGGGAAGTCAGAAAGCCAGTACTTTACAGCCTGTCCCCAGTGCAGCACCTGGAGCACTTGTACCTAAAGGCAGCACATTACTGAGGACATCTGAGCATCCCTGGGAAAACAGCAGCACACAGAGATGTCTCAGGCTTTGACAGTGCCCAGCACCAGACTGATCTGCAGGATCTGTGCCCACATAAATTGGGAAGAGGAGATACCCACTTCTTCACCCTCTCCATCACAGCCCTCAGAGCTACTTGACAAATGCAGATTTTACTGCGTCCCTGGTCTCCAGGGAACCTGGTAGACACAGATCACATCACTGCTGTGCCTGAGCTGGTCAGTCATGCCAGAGTGAATCCCAGGTCACCCTACGGGCAATCTGAGTCAGTTCAGCTGGTGAGCCCAGCCCAGCCCATGTGCCTCTGCAACAAGCCACCTCAGGTGCCAAAACTCTGGTTCCAGCCATGAGACACCACTGCAGGGTCAGGTGATACAGCTGGAAGCTGCACTAGTTACGAGGGCCCATCCACATGGCAGGCAAACACAACATTCAACATGCTGCAAAGCTCAGGATGCATCTGCCATCTCCCATTCTGACTACACTTGGGTCATGCCCAAGTCAGCCAGCACAGCCTCATGTCCAGCCTCAGGGCTGCGGCTGTGCAGCAGCACTAGCACAGTCACTGCATTTTCCACCTGTGTGATGACCACTCTGTTCCCATTGGAGAAAACTCCCTACAAAGACCTACACCATCAGTTTGAAGTTAATATTCACTTTAAAAATAGCTGTGGAACACTTAATATTGCACAGAATCCTGTAACAATACTGCTTTCTTTGGCTGCTGCTTTCTGACATCTGTGTTTGTGCCTTTATCAAGGCATTGAGTATTCATTTCCACTGACTCACCAGATCTGCTGAAAACATTGTCTCCAACACAAGTAAGAGGTTATCTTTGTAAATGTCTGGGTTGCACTGGGCTGGTTCTCTCTAAGCTGTACTCTCTGGTCATACAGTGAACCGTATTTTTTGACTTGCAAATAAAGGGCTGCAGTGCCAGCTGTCATAAATAAAATTCCAGCTCTTTAAAGCAAAGCTGTAGTACAAGAGGCTGTCGATGAGGTGTGTAGCAGACAGCAGTCCAAACCAGTAGCGAGTGAGTGCTCTGTACAGGACTGGGGAAGGGTTGAGGGAAAGGGCCACCTATAACAGGAAGATTTTTAGATGAGATCTGAGTGCACTGAGTGCACTGAGTGCATCTGTTACTTGTTATAAAAACATCTGTGGCATTTATTTTGCAACAATACAGATGTTAGCCTGTTCACATGGGCCAAGTTCGTTTTTGGGTAATTACCTTCCACTGACCTAAAATTCCCTAAGTAGTTAACTCAGAAAAAGTTGTTTGCTCTCCTTTTATGCCCACACAGATCATTATATTGTGCTCTAGAAAGTTGCCATGTTTCATTATGGAGATGGCTGCTTCATAGGTGAATGATTTCTCATGCATCTCATATGTGGTAAAAACTGAAAACCCCATCTCAATACTTATGGACAAATAGCTCAGAAGGAATGTGAATACTTAGCACCAGTTACTGAATTTCAAGACAGTTTTGCAAACAAGATACCCAGAATTTTGCTGATCCAGGAAAGCTGAAATTCAGCTTGAGGTCAATGCGTCAAGACTTGTTTGTTCTAAGAACCACAGCCTATGTTCACTCCCATTCACAAACTGTCTCCTTGCTCTTGCAAAACATACGAGTGTAGGACCAGCACTGGCATGGCAATGGGACCAAAGGTATCAAAACTGAACTCTATTAGGCATTAATCTTTTTCCTCTCTCTTTGTGGTAAAAAAATATGTTCTAGCTGAATCAGCATCCAAGACTTCTAAACTAGATTGAATTTACAGACAACCTGTAAAATAAGATGATAGCATTCTGGAACTTAGAAGATATATCCCTGCACTTCTTGTAAGAGTCAGCAGTTCGGGAAGACTAGCTTCTCAATTTCTTTTACTTATATATCAAGAGGTTTTATTAGTCATAGAATAATAGAATGTTAAGGTTGGAAAAGATCTCTAAGATCATCAAGTCCAGCCATCAACCCAGCACCGCCACTGTGTTCACCACTAAACCAAGCCCTGATTATTATATGAGTAAAATAGGGTTTAAACCTAAGATGAGGGGGTGTAGAAAAAGTAGCAATACCTCCTCATGGTAATATCACTGATTTTATCTAAAGCAAGAATTTGTACCGTTTTAAGGACTTTTTAATTTTTAAAGCTATACAAATTCCATAATGTGAAGTGAACACACTGAAATTAACAAACTTTATGCCTTCACACCTACTAATATATGGAAGGGTCATTAGTAGAGGTCATTTCTATACAAAAAAAAATGCATCTCCAATAGGATTTGAATTCTGGCAATTAAAAAAAGCCACCTCTGGTATTCATGCATAATAGTGGTACTGGCAAAGCCTGCCTATGTATTCAGGTTTTTCCCTCTCTCACTGCTTTTCATATATTGGAAATTGCGGGGTATAGTCAAAGGAAATGGAAAGAGCAGTGCTCATTGCAGAACTGCCCCTGCACTCATCAGAAATGTGTCCTAATTAACCTAACCATGATCATCCAAAACTCACACAGAGTTACCACTTCTCTGTCAGATCCAGCTCTTCTCAACATTGCCTGAGCTATTCAGCCCTGAAGTGAACCTGTTTCCCCTTCTCTCATCATGTTTCCTAACACCTATCCAAGCTCTGCAGTTCGATGGGATCACTTGTTGCCTACCATGATAACACAAGAATAATTGTATTCCTTCTTCTTATATTTGAGTTCTTCCAGGAGGGAACAGATTTTGCAGCTGAATTTTTTACTTCTTCACAAGATTCTCTATCCAGTACAGAATTTCCTGATACCCTTTCCCTTAACAACAGCACTGAGATAAAGTATGGTCTTTGCCTCTGAGCATTGCTAACACTAGGCAAGATGGTGATCTGAAGGCACTGCTGGTGTTTAAGGGAGGTCTGGATCCCAAGTAGTTGTAGGTTTTTACAGTGGGGACATCTATTTTGTTTGTGAGCTAGCTGCCCTGAGCTCCTTCTGTAGCAAAGACAGAGAAATATAGACACTTCTAGAGCATGATTCATTTGAAATCACATTGAAAGTCTTTTTGCTGGGTGACCAGCAAGGCCAGGCTCACCAGATCACAAGAGGTGTCAGTGTGGTAGATCTTCAATCAAATGTATCCCAACACAGCTATCTGGGGTATAAAACTTCTAAAGAGAACCACTGAATTTTCTTCCAATCTTGCTAAGTGTCAAAACAGGAACAGTGAAAAGCCCCTTATGTGTTTCTTTCGATTCGTTTGAGACTCCTACAATGCTCTAATCTAAAATCTAAAAAATGTTGTTCTAAAAGCTTGCTAGAGCACACAGCGGACAGTTAAGCAACCAGAAGGACGTCCTCATTGTAATACACTTTGGCCATAGAGGTGGCTGTCCACAACTTAAAAGCATTTGAAAGTAAAAGCTTAAAAAATGAAAAGTGTAGAAAGTGCATCAGCTCGCTTAGCAGGACAAAGCCCTACAGCCTGAACTGCTTCTGCTGGCCACCCTCTTCCTACAGCACAGCAGCACCAAATAGTGCATTGTCACGAAATCTTTTCAAAAGCATTTCTGGTCATCCTATTTTGAAAAGGACAGCACCAAATAAAAACACAGAGCCTCTTATGGTCTCAGATCATGCCATGGATGAGGTGCCACAGGGCACCATGCAGATGTGGAGACTTCTTTCATATGCTGCTTCAAATTCAAGCCCTGTTTAGATATAGACATACTCTGGTTGACTAAAAATACCTTCTTCAAAGAGTGCAGCTTTGGACAGAAATGTGAACAATCGTTTCAAAATGTGAAATTGGAGGAGGGTGTTAGATTCAACAGAGTCCCAAACTTACCTGTTGTGTGATCTAGGACTTTATGCCCCGTCACAGAGATAGCAAGTGGACAGCAGTTAAAACTATCATTTGATCAGGAGGGGAAATCCTCACTCAGCCACAGAGCAGGGGAAAGATACATAGATTTCACTGACATTTCACTGACATTTCTGGGAGATCCAGCTCCTCACAAAAAGCAAGAGGAACAGAACCATTGACTATCTGCTTCTCCTGACTGTAGCCATCTGCATATGCTGTTTCCCACTTTTCAGATATTCCTACCTCCCTTTTTCAGTCTTTCTCTGATAACTACAATCCTTCCTTCCAGGTTCCCCTCCCATTCTTCACTCTACTCTCAACATCTTGAACTGCTTGGATCCCACTGTGCTTTTATGTTGTTTATTTTCACTTCTTTTCCCATATTCTGCTAGGTGAGAGTCTAATGAAACCTATCTCAGGCTGAGATGCTCAGCCTCCTGGTCCAGAGGAACATCAATTTTTTTCCCTTCCATGCCCTCATCCAACTTTCCTTTACATTGACACAGATTTTAGTAGTCAGCTGAGGTGAGCTATCACCATTGTGGAAGTTTTTGGTTGTAATGATTGCAACCAAGATGTGGAGCAGACCTTCACTGCATTTGGCATGGTACACATCAGGAGCAAAATTATGAATTCTGGCCCCAGAAAGCTTAAAATATGCATTAAGACTTGAGAGAAGAACAAATTAGACAAGGAGTCATTGGGAAAGGGCCACAGCAATGTCATTTGCATGCTCCCAAAATGAAAAAATTACCTGTGGAGCCATATCACTGGAAAGCTCCAAATGTCCTAAACTTTCAGTACCCACCAATGCACACCCCATAGTTCACTGAAGACATAATGCTATTCCCTGTGAGAAATGTTTGAGTAGAATTTATCAATAACAAATATCAAAGTTTAAGTAGTTTATTCTTATCTCCTCAGCTTGCTGCTGCTCTTAATGTCATTTTTCTAAGTATCTTATCTAAAAATGGATCCCATTCCCCAAGATAAAAACCAGATTCATAACTAAATGAAGTTGCATGTTTTTCAAAACATTGACCTCTCATACGTTCCAAAATTATTCTTCAATTCAAAGAAGAATATCTGTTTTCCTCTATTTTGGCTATGAACAATCATCAGGAAATGATACTGTGAGTTAACATTGTGATTTTTGGATAATTACAAGACTTGTCCTTCCAAAACAAACAATAATGGGCTATCTATCTTCTTCCTAGCAATCTTAGATGCCAGAAAAACCCTAAAAGTAGTCAGCATTGGAAAGGAACGAGAGAAAAAGCAGTGATACATTCAGTGGCCTTTCCCGCCTTGGACACTGAGTAAGATCAGACACTGAGTTCATTTCCCCACTGATTTATGCTAGTCCAATGTTTAGCTTATGCATCATGTCATACAGATTCACAATCCCACAGACAGCCTGCACTGTTCAAACTGGGCTCTTTCTTGAGTATTACTATTGACCATAACCTGTCAGGGGCTGCGGCTCTGCAGTTTGCACCTTTTCTCCATCCTTGACAAGCTCCTGGGTTTCCTACTTAGGCAAAATACATCAAAATGATGTCTAAGAAAGCCAGCAGAGCCCACCTTTGCAGAACTCCTTTTTTTTTTGCGTGTGCTGCTCTTTTCAGCCTGACACAGGTGGTCTTTGCATTAATGCTGTGTTTCAACACCTCCTGGAGGTATTTTGAACGACAGAGGAAAGATGTGGAGTACAACAGTGAAAAAAAAGGCTTGCTAAGGTCCTAAATTTATTTGAGGACTTATAGCATAAATACATGTGAGGTTGTATTTAAGAAAACAAATGCATGAATGATTGGCATTGGTGCAGATGAATAATATTTTGTGTGCATGAGAAAGCAAAAATAAAAATGGATTGAAATCTGTATTTTGCTCAATCTGCCTGCATTTTGCTCTGTACTCAAGCACACTCACAGATCCAGGAGACACATCCTGAAAGCTTTACACATATGACTACTTTCCTTAAGCCCCAGGCTCACAGTCTTTCTCCACAGTAGGACATAAACCTCTGCTTAAAGCTAAACACGTACAGGAACTCTTCTGATAAGGAATGTTTTTCTGAGTTAGGGTCACAGATACTATCATGGCAAGTGCTGCATAAATACCAGTGGAAATTTTCAACATAACCACTGTGTCTGGGGCCAGGACAAATGATTAAGGAACCTCTCGATAACCTTGCACTGTTGGATGATCCATCCACTCAGTAGCTAAGCAATAGAAAGAAGGTAACAGATTTATCTTGCCAGCAAAAGCAGATTGTAGCTGCATAGCACAGTGATGATTCTCTTAATGCCATTCTATCACAAATTTGGCCAAATAGGCTGAAGATAAGGTCAGACTAAAACTTTCAAAATTAACCAGTCTGTGGGATGCAAGTTTTGTCTCAAAGTGAGGGCACCTGAGCACAAAGAACACTGGCAGCATGTGAGGACATTTTGAACCTTTATGCCAGCCTTGTGTGCTTTCTGCAGCTGTAGCAACTGCATTCAGTTCAAGAGAAGCCACGTAGGAGACAAAGACTTGATGCAACCACAAGGTGAATTCCCCTTGTTCCAGTGCTGCCTGAAGGCTAATCTCAGAACTAGACTAAAACCAGTTTAAATACTAGGTAGATGAGTCATCACCACATGAAAATACCAAGGAATTTTGCTTCTATGTATGCTACACCTGAAAACAACCTCCTTTTCTTCCATGATGCATTCCCCAAGGTGTTTTTATGACAGTGTACAAGCTGATTATAGTTACAGGCTCATCTTGTGGAGATAGAGTGCCTTCAGCTCTCTGCCACCCCACAATTATCAAAAATAAAAAAATAATCTAATTCTATGATTCTATTCACCCTAATGAATATGAACTACTTCTCTGAGACTCCTCTTATAGATAATGGAGAAAAATAGGTCCACTGGTTGAACATTCATCTCATTCTAAACCCTGTTGAATTAACTGTGCCTCTAAACTGCCTCTTCCTCTCCAGTGATGCTGAAGGATGAATTGGCAGATCACCAGCTTAGCTATAGTGACGAGACCTGAATCCCACTCACCTGAGAGTAGTCAGATGAGATAAAATAACCTCTCTTAATCCAAAGCACAAGCAATTTATGAGGTACGCAAATACAACCATCTAGGAAGTGCAACTGCACCAGGGTTAGAAGGACTGGGAGTGGCTGAAGGCCAACACTGGCAGAGGAAAGCGCTCCATTCCCTGCCTCAAAGCCATGGTGTAGTTGCCCAGCCGTGCTGTGGCTCACAGCACACAGACTTTGAGCTGATGTGGCCAGGGAACTGCAAGGGAGTTCCCGTGGAAAGGGTTTGATCTTTCTTGGCAGGAAAATGAAGCAGCTCCTGCCGTTGTGAAGCCAACACAAAGAACTTCATTTTCCTGGTAAGAATAACAAGCTTGTGTGGAGTTTTTGCACTAAGAAGAACTCATTTGAGGGTTTTCATCATTCGTAGTAGTATTTGCAGCATTATTGTGTCTCCTATGAGTTTGGAGTCAGGTACAAACACAAAATAAAGAGATTATACCTAACCTGGTGCCTATAGCCAAAGCAAAAGACAAGAGAAAAGAGAGGAAGGAATTCATCCAAAGGGAGTACCAAGGAAACATAGAAGATATTGCTCAGAGTGGCGGGCCTTGATTTTGGGGTAGCAGGGGCTCAACCATTGCCAAATGTTATCGTAACAAATATTGTCTATGATACAGCATCTTGTATCCTTGGGGTGTTGCATAATGGGTAATAAAACAGTGAGGGAATCTTCTCCAGCTCAAAAACATGAGGCTTGGAGGAGTGACTTACAGCCCTATCAACAACCGACTGCATCACCCCGTAAATATCTATCATGAGGCATCTAACTCTGCCACATGTCTGACACATATTAGCATGCAGTAATTTTATCATCACATGGTATTTCATTTCTGAGGAGAGAAAGAGCATTTACTTTTCAACACCTCCAGTAAAATCATAATTTTGATTCTCTGTCAGTTATGAACTTCTGATATAGGAAGTTGCATCTCTGACTGTATTCCCTCTGGAAGCGTGATTGTACATTATTAGTGCACAAATAAGCTATTTTTAATTATAGTGAACATGACCACAGGGAGACAAAACAATTAGATATTTTGACTTCCTACTAAAATTGTTCTCTGAAACATGATGGGCTTGTCATGAGATTTCTAAGTGGCTATTACAGTCTTTGTCGTCTCAGAAGCATGGATAAAATTTCAGGGGCTTGCAGTACTTCAGTCTGACTTCAAATGTTGTAAACAAATACTCAAATATCTTCTAAAAATGTTTCATCTCTCTCAGTGCACTGCCTTGTCCAGACTGAACATTCATTTGATCATCACAGTTACAGCATTAATAAACTGAAGGGGCATTCTGTTTACAGTGGGGACAAGTTTAGGCCCTGTGAGGCAAATTTCCAGCTGTCACTTTTTTAAAAGGGTGATTTCTCCATTGAGAGCTGTATTGAAAGCATACAGCTGTATTGTCCAAGTATATAACAAAAAATATGCAAAGGGACGAAACTTCTGCCCTGAAAAAGCTCAAGGACTGAAGAACAGGCACAGGAAAATTTTGCTTCCCTCAACCACAGTCTGTGCAAAACCTCTCTGCAGTCTGCCTTGAGAGTTGGAGAGTGTTGGCCTTGGCCGTGCATCCTCTCAGGAAAGGGTGACTGTGTGATCACACCACTTCATCCTGAAGTCCTGTGTGCCCTGGCTGCCGGAAGAGAACCTGCAGAGAGCCCTGCCCTGTAAGAAGGGCAGTGTAGAGTTGCCAGAGCACAGAAAGAAGGACTGACAGGTATATTACGTGTGGGTTTGGGAGGAACATAAAATGGTCAAACTAATAGTCTGGCAAGGAGTTGTATGAGGTGGCTTACAGGGAGACATTGACCTGAGACTGTCACATTTCTCACTGACACATTTGTGATGTTTGTGGGCCTCTTTTGCTAAAACCTTGTCAGTATATTTTCTGACTGAGACACAAAACCAGAGGAGGAGGAAGCTCTAGACAGCTCCCCCTCATGTCCAATGTGGTGAAAAGCTTCCTCCAGAGAGCATTTCTTGAGAATTTGTCTTCTTGGGCTCCAGTTTTACTTCCACTAAAGGAGACCTAATTACTCGTTTTCTAAGCTTGTTGGTCAAGGTGGTGATAAAACAGCATCTACTTTAGCTGAAGATTATATGTTTTCACAAGTAAATCGTATTAACTACTCTGTGGCTTCAAGAGAACAGCTGTTTTATATTTTGAATGGCCTTTTGAACTAGAATAGATCTTTTGTGCTGCTACAACAAACAAATCAGACTTCTTGCACTTTAGTAGCATGCTTACATTCTAAAAATCCTTGGAGATGAGACATTTTTGTTGCTGTATTCTCTCTTGAATAAACCAAAATATTGAAAGCAAATAACTGAAAACATCAGAATTGGACATGGTTTTGTGGAAGCATGAATCTCAGAATATTTAATATCATTTTTCATGTCCAAAGCAGAGACTAATAATATTTTATCAAAATACCTCTCACAATTGTATACTTTTAGCCAGTTAAGTCTTTACACCAAAATGAGGCACTTTTTTCCCCAGACAGCAAACATTTTGAGTATCAGCTACAACTCTCATTAAACAGATGCTTCTTCCCACAGCCAAGTCTTTTGGCTCTCATGGCAAACATCTTCCAGTTGTGATTTTGAAGGTAACAACATCCACTGTGCATCAGTTCGTTGGCAGTAATGGAAAAGCTGCAGTGGTAGATGAAAAAAAAGAGTTGGTCTGCTAAGGTATGGATTTTCTTCCTGTTCAAGCCTAGTCATCTACATTGAGAGTTTACTTTTAGGTCCCTCCTACGGTGATCACACAAAGTATATTCACTTGGTAAGTAAAAAAACACAGGTGATTTGTCATGAATGTCCAGTGTGGTAACTCACTGATATATCCTCAATTCTACTGACAGCCTTGGGAGTCTTACAGTCCATTTTCTGAACCTCTACTTATATGCTTGTTCATATGGTCTCGCACTGCTGCAATGTGTTAAGGCAGATGTGCTTCTCAATACAGAGCACAGCTAGAACATTATCACTTCACTGTACACAAGGTTAGGTGCTGGCCTAACACTATGACAGGGTGCACTCATCGAAAATAGCATACTAAATGTGTTTACAAAGAGCGTGTCCAGGCTGTAGTCACTGTCTCTTGATATTTGTCCATTCTTTGGAAGTCACTGGGGTTTGGAGAGTGAGTTTGGAACGGCTCCGTAACAGAGACCTGGATGAAATCAGATGACTATGTCGTTTTTTAGTATTTGAAAGTATTTTTTAATGTGATGAAGGGTCCTTCAGTTAGCGCTTTCATTGGTTTCTGGGTTTGCCCCAAGACACTTTAATAAATGTTTTGAAAGTGTGACTAGCCAATTGGACAGCTGGGTTTCAAAATGTCACTTCACAAAGCAAAGCCATTGCCAACACTGAATGAACTTATGTTACCCCAGTCACATGTACACATTTTCCTGGAATTGTAGTTTTTCTTGAGTAATATTTCCCTAGCAATTCAGAAAAGTATCCTAACGTGGTTTCTGAGTCAGGCTGCTAATTAAAGTGAAAGGTTTTGCCTGTCTTTATGGCACATTCTCTATGTGCAAAGTGACATATGATATGGTAACATGATGCAACTTTTTCGCAATTCAACACGACTCAAATAGAATTCCCTCCGCAGCTGCACTCAAGCAGTGACCACACTGCAGTCGGTGACCGTGAATTCTCAAACCCAACTCAGCATGAAAGCATGGCTCAGGCAAACCCTTCCTGACATCCCAAGAGTGACAAAGGCAGTCACCCCTTTCCGAACCCATTCATGTGGTGCCCACTTTGGCTTGCCAAATCCCACGAGTCCAACTGCACGTTCTTTGTGCTCAGCACGGCTCTGTGGAAGCAGAAGGACCCTAGATGGCGTCCTACCACCAGCTGAGTGGCCACGCACGTTAAATCACTTTTGGGGGGAAAATATAAAAAATACTCAGCTGTCCTTTGCAAAGGAAGGAAGCTGGATTTTTCTTAATGAAAGAAAACTAAAATAGCCTTTGCAATTGTTCTGCTGTTCATTGACACAGAAGCCCATCTCTTTAACGAGGATGTTAAAAAAAAATTCTGCTTGGTCTTCCCATGGGCAAAGGGGGTCTGTACAGCTGTGGTGGGGGCACTCAGCATTTTGTTTCTACTCCTCAAATCCCAACAAGATGTATGAAGATTTGCAAAGCGTGCTGGGGAGGTAGGAAGCAGGTGGAGAAGTAGATCAGGGAATGGCACATAGTGAGAGGAATAAGAAATTTCTCAGGAATAAGGGTTTCTGTAGGAAAGTTACCGTATCAGATTTACTTCACTGCAGCAGCATATCTCAGGTTGTTTTTCCCCCTCAGCAACACAGTCATTTTTGGGACTACATCTCAAAGCCAAGTCCAAGAAAGGGCAAAGGCCAGTTTTGTAACTGGACTTACTTGCCCTGAGAGGAAGGCCTAAAAGAAACACAGATCCCACTGTGTGATAACTAGAAAAAGTATTGTACACGTTTTTTCCATGGGAATAAGAATAAATGAGTTATCACCTACAACAACAGTTCCTTACTTATTTTTCCCAAATGCCAATATGGTGTCCACAGGAGATAAGACACAAGTAAACCTTGTCTGGAATAGGGGCAGTGTTGATCAGAACAAAATCTGCAGACACCATGGCAGAGGTCTCACAAGCCAGAGTTTGCACCAGTTTGTTTTCCTGTTTTCAGGCAGACTTTTTCTCTGTTTGCCTCCTGTGGGAGCCTGCACTGATACCACCACACCAATGGTTAGAAAAAGCACAAATGCCTGTGGGGAGAAAGCACTAGTAGGCTGCAGAAAACAGAAACAAGCAACATTTGCTAAGCCTGAGCTGATGGCTTGTTTTGGTTGCCTTCAGACCACTAATGAACAAAAAGATGGCCCACTGCCCTCTGAACCTGCCTTCTTGCCTCCCTGTGGTTTCACAGACTTTCAGATGTGAGCTGCAACTGATGGCAAAGTTTAATTTGTGCTGTCTTAATTTCAAACTGCTAATTAATGGATTTCTCAAATTCTGCATCTGATTAATCTACACAGCCTGGCGTATTTTTCCAAGCTCTGCTCTATCCTCAGACATTACAATCCTAACTGAGATGGACTGGATTGGATCAGCAGCTGGGAGGGATTTTTTTGCTATTTCTCATGAGCGAGAACTGTTCTTGATAAAGTAGCAGTGTGTTAGTAGTTGCCTTTCCAAATTGATAAGAGCCAAGGACGGATGCTGTGTGGCATGAAAACAATACAGGATTGTTCTGTTTTCCCTCAGTGTACCTTGTCAAGACAGTAGCAGATAAGCCAGAACAAATTGGCTTTCCTCCCAACTTCCCTGATAGCTTCTCACTTCTGAAGGAAAAACACAAGCAATCATTTCTGCAGGAATGCAATAAGTATATGTTCACACATTTTTGGCTCATCGTGCCTATCAGAGATGGTAATCACAGAGAATCAAAAGTAGCAGACAAATCTGGGAGAATGAAATACTTCTGAAAACCACAATTTCATAATATTTGTTTAGAAGAGTTTCCTAACTTTGAAAGGAAGCTGGATTTGAGGATAAAAAGCCTAGTTTAAACAGAGAAATAGTTTCCAATGACATTTCAAGTTGTTTTTTCTAGCAGTTGAGTACTTTGCTGGAATTTCAGGGGTTGCCTTTGAGGAAGAAATCCCATGACATGGACGATACGTTAGAATCTAACTTTTATAGAAACTGAGAAACATTTGCAATCAGGTTTTAGAGAGCTGTGTAGCTCTATCTGAAAAGCAGTGTCAGTTATAATTACGGGGACAAAAGCTTTCAGCCAGCTCTGCTGCTCAGGTTTCCTCACAGAGCTCTGTTTCAGTTGCACAGACAGACAGACTGCAGCTGGCTCTCGGAAAGAAGATGTAAAGAGCTTCCTGATTTCTTCCGCCCATGGTGTGATGGCTCTCCAGTACTTCCATGCCTTCCTAAGGGCAAGGCATTCTCCACTTAGGTGGTCCAGGGCCTCAGGATGACGGGGAAGTGCTGCTTCACTCTCGCCAGTGGACAAGAACTGTGTACCAGCTGTGCTTGGAAAGTGGCTTCCCCCTCTGTCCAGTTCACAGTCACAGTAGGAGATTAAGATATGGTTGAGCAAGGAAGACCACTCGAGGCTTTAACAGTATTTAGTGCAGAAGTAAAAAAGATTTAGCTGTGGAAAAGGAGCACATGTAACAAAGATCAGCCGTGTTTACCTCCCAGCTAAGCCCATCTAACCCCTCAGTCTTTTGATCAGAAAGCAGCTTTATAGTTCAGGGACACTCCTCAGGCCTATCCACTGCAAGTTTCTCTTCAACAAAACCAAAGGAGGGTTCAACATGCAGAGAACACCTCTGCAAAAGGGAAAAGCTGTGAGACTGTTTAACTTGGGAGCGACCAGTTGTCTCTTTTTCTTGCCTGTCCCCCAACACTTTATTAATGGTGTGAAGCTGCAGAACAGAGCAGGGAGCAATGAGACTTAAATTCTCAGAGATCAAGACTTGCAGCCTAATTAGAGAGGCAGTTTTAATGTTGGAAGGCAGAAGCCGCTCTGATGGATCGTTGGCTTTTCTTGGCAAAAAATTTGCCTCAGCTCTGATGAATATAGGACACAGCTCTTCGCATCTAATTTTAAAATTCTGGAAAAAGTAGTTTATGTCTGTTGCTGCTCTAGGAGAGGAAAAATTTGAGGGGGAGAGACAGAAAGAGAGACAGCGAAATTTGCGGTTTTTTAGCTGAGAGGTTCCAAAATGTAAGAGACTGTTGGGACAAAAACTTCAATAAGGAATTTTTAAAGCATTTCCTGATGAAAAAAAAAAACTTGAACAAATAATTAACAGTCTTTAGAAAACCCACGTGAAAATCTAACTCTTCCATGAGGACTTCATATGTTAGGTCGTCCTCCTGAACCAAGCCACTGGCATGCAAGGGCCAGCCTTGACATCAGTTGAGCTCTGGATCCGAGCCCTGTGGGACACCTGTGTGGCTGTGCTGCCCCTGTCTGCAGCTGCCCACTGCTTCCCACCATGAGCCTGTGCTCCAGTTGTGCCTCAGACTGCCAGACACTCGATGTTCAGGCTGAAACTTTCCATACCAGATGTCGGCCACAAATTTTAATAATTTTTTTTTGCTTTCTCTGTCAGAATAGTGTGACCTCAGTGAAAGATGAAGCTCCTTTATCCATGTAAAAAATTTTTCTGTTTCCCTACTGTGAATCACAGATGTGAATTTTTGACACCTGAGGAACCTTTTTTGGCCCACTTCTATCTTTTGGCGTCTACTTCTATCTTTGAAAAAAATCCACTCAGATGTAAAAGCCTCCAAGAGCAGTGGCAGAGACCTCCCAGGGCTTTGCAGCAGTTGGGTCCTGTGCCAATTCCAGTCCATTCAGGAGTGGAGCAGGACATGGGTGCAGGCCACCCATGGGTGCAGGTCCAGCCTATGGGGCTGAGAGCACAGGACCTGCCTTTCTTCCCCCTCAGGTCACAAGGGTCTGGCATCCAGGGATAAGAACCTGCTGGATCTGCCTGTGGGAAGCAAAGGAGATGGATACTGATGGAAGAGAGCAAGACCTGGCTGAGGAGGCTGAGATCATCTTTAGAGACCAGAACTAGAAATGGGTCAGGAAAAGGAAAACTGGGGAAGTTAAAACCTTAGGGACAAAGAAAGAAGCTATGGATGGAGAACGGAAGGGGGAACCATGGTCAGATATGACTGGAAAACAAAAGTGTCCATTAGGGCTGTCTCTGAGGAACTTGGACAGAACTCCTGAGGGTCCGAGAGAGAAGAAGGAGATCTGTATCCAGAAGGAAACAAGTGGGAAAGAGGGCGGCACTTGGATAGCACAAACAAGAGACCAGTGGGAAACTGAGTCCCTGAGTCCTGAAGGTGAGGGAACACAGGTCAGATGCTGGGGGTAGAACAGATCAGGAATGAAGAGAGGAAGCAGGAGCTCTGACAGGTGAGGAATACATGTGCATGGTGGTGAAAAGGGATTCCTCTGTCCAGAAGAGGATAGAGTTTTGGAAAGGTTAGGAAAAGCCAACTGCCCTGGAGATACTTGCTGGATCATGGCAGCTTGTACATAAGTTTTCTGGCATTCATACCTTTAATCAGGATATTTGAAGGAGAGTAAGAGAGTGTTTAAATCCTTAGACCCCTAAAACTCTATCATGTAATACCACACTGACACCACCTGATGGTTTGAAGCATAAACAGGTTTAAAATTTCAGGTGTCCTGGGCAGAACTCACCTAACTTGGATTCATAAAATTGGGAATGGAGCAGGTTGCTGGTGCCCAACCCTTCTTAGGTCTCATTAGTTGTGTATTACCTGAATCCTGACCTTGTGGGTTTTATCCAGGCAATACTGCTGTTGCTCTTAAAGAACTTTACAAAAATAAGGGAGGGTAGGTGAATGCAATGCATAATTTCTGCATACCGCAAACTCAATGTGAGATGCAAATAGTAAAAATAGTCATAACCCTGTGTACCATCCAACACTGTAACATGAAGGACTTTTTGTGGTGTATTTCCACATATGTACACGCACAGAAGCCCGCAGGTCATACAGAAGAAAACAACCCAGAAAGCCAATATCCTCTGTAAAACATTAAAAGAAAAATAAAGAGTTTAGCCAAAAACGTCTGCCTATAACAAAAGAGCCAGAACAAGCAGAAAGCCAGTCTTTTCCTTTTGGAAACCAGCAGCCAATGCAAATGAAATACAGCATTTGAGTGTGATACTCTTTTTGAGCGTGATCTCTTAGATTCCTTTAGGATGGTCTTGGAAACTATCAGTGAATTGTTTCAAGAACAGTAGCTTGTGGGTAAGCTGGCTGTTTGACAGTGGTAGGCGAATTTCAGTGAAAATAATCACAATTGTACCTATGTTGGATGGACAATCCTATCACAGTGAATAAACTGTAAGCCAGTATAAGCTAGCAAGAAGAGCTCTTGCATTTACTCTAGGCAAAGTGGATATGGATTCAAAGTTTATAATTGAAGGACTTTCTAGTGGTTTTACTGTTGTGCTGAATAAACTTGCATCCCACATGAGGACAGAATTATCACCCCTGCCAATTCTAAAATGGTTCCTATTCTGTATTAGAAAGCATGTTCTGGTTTAAGTACAGTGATTCCTACAAGTACAAAACTGGTGATTTGTCATGCAGTGCACAAAGTTAATGCATTAAACAAGGCTGATTACTCTGATCCTAATGCCTTCAAAGAATTGATTGCTAAGGTTGTAAATTAAAAGCTGGTGAACAGTCAGCAGGCATCAGTCATCCTGAGGCACACATTGCTCACCACTGCTGACTTATTGGCCTGGCAACAGCAGTCTGCAATTAGGCACAAAACTTAGCATTTCTTTTCTAAAGCACAGGTCAGCATGCAGCAGGCTCACAGACTAGTGTGTGGTCATTGCTTGCAAGCAGGAGGTTTTCTGAAGTGAAAACAAAAATATTAGCTTGTTTTGCTCTGCTAGTGAAAAACAAATAATTTGTTCTGGACCACACACTGAATTAATCATTTTTGGACAGACTGCACATGTAGAAACTTATTCCAGTTTTTGTTCTGATTTTTCTAAATGGTTGTCCTGGATATTCTCACATTGTCTCAAAGTCAGATCTGAAAAATCCTACTCTCATGGTGAGGCTTCAGCTTAAATTTTATTTCATGTATTATATTCAGAAAAAAAGTCAATTTCCAGGCAACATGCTTTATTATTACTAGTTGCTGTTCATTTTAAAATCCTATATAACTTTTTCTAATGAGGCAAAAGAAAAACGTTTCTCTCATATCTGCCAAACAAGTGAGCAACTGGTGAACATGTGTTTTTATGGGGAAAATTTCAATACCGTCATATTAATTCCTGCAATTATAAATACCTGAAATTAAAAAATGAATTTAACAAATATTCTATATACTCTGACTCACACTTCTTTTTCAGATTTTTCTTTTATTTTGCATGACTGAAACTAAAATTTTAACTCAAGAACAAAGTATACAACAAGTACTTAATAACTAGTAAAACAAGTAACAAAATATTTAACAGAGAATATGAACTTAAATTCCTTGTCGATTCATTTTCCTTTATGGCGGCTAAACATATTTGCAACTTAACCATCAACAAAGAAAAGAACAATAACACATTACCAAAACAGCAAGAAACCCACTACCTTGCACATTAAATGTAGGTAATTCTGTCAATTTGTATAATTAAGAATCACAGTAAATAAAGTTCACTTGCCTTCACAGATCCATTCTCATAGTCAGATCCTTGCAGCAGATGTAGAAAAGAAACTATGAAAATATTCACAGTTGCCCACGGTTTGTACATTCTGATGTTTAAAATCCACAGGTTACTATGCAGTCGTCGTCATACAGCTGGAGGGGTCTGTTTCAAAAGGCATTTCTCTACCACCAACACAGACAAGCTTCCAGAATTTCTCTTATAAACTCACAAAGGATTCCAGCATCTGAGAGTAAATATCTGTCTCTTTGCTGCTCAAAACAATTGTAAGTTCCTCTAGAGAATGTAATTTCTTAGAGCAGACCTTAGATACACTGGAAATAAAATCATGGTAAGGTTTTAAACAGATATATATCTGTATGTATACACATACACACTCACAAGTGATCAGGTATGGATTCCAGTTAATGAAGTTAATATATCTTCCATCAAGACACAAAGAGACATTAAAAATCCATCTGTGGTCCAGAAAATGTGAGAAATCTGCTCGATTCTGTGCTCCGTGTTACAGCAGGCTTTTAAGGTGGTAGTGTAATGGCCAGTGTTTTGAGCCGCGTGCTGTAATCCAACTCTGTATTAAAACTTTTTTCACAACCTTCATGGAAGCTTGCAGAAGCATGTGTCTTAAATCTGATACAGACTTTGGCAGTAACGCAGGCAAATTTTGGCTCAAATCCCATTTTCTTCCTACCAATAGCATAGCAGTTTTTAAACTAACTGATGCAATCTAGACTCCCATTATTTTAAAGAAGATTACCTGAAACATGAAACTTCAGCACACGTTCTTACACCGCACACATATTTTAAGTTACTTCTCTGAAAAAAAAAAAAAAAGAGGGAGGGAAAGGAAAAGAGAAAGAATTACTTTCTTTCATGTGTTCTATCTTATGTGTCATGGGGGTTTCTGAATAAATTTTAAAAAGCAAAGTTAAGAACTATCTCTGACAACAAACAAGATTTTGATTTTTTAAAAGAAAGCTCATGAAGCTACAGATATAAAAGGACAAAATTTATTTTTATTGCAACAAAACAAAACCAGAATTTCTGTTGCAAGGTAAGTATGTATTTTCTCTGTATTTTTCTGCAGTTTAAAACAGAGATTTGAAAACAGAGATCAATAATTTAAAATTATAACAGGGACAAAGACTCTGATAATTTTGCATGTTAAATCTATATTGCTGTACTCATATATACTGTGTTCAGGATAATAGTTCCACTCTCACATATCTTAGTGTTTGCAGAATCAGACTCCACAGTTGTTAACATAAAACAATCATGTACACAATACTTCAGAGTCCTGGTTTCCTACCTCTGATGTCCAAACAAGCTCTCTCTTAAATACAAGTCACACTTCTCTACCTACCATTGGGTTGAATAATTTCTTCTTAAGTATTCACCACAAATGAACATTAGAAAGAAAATCATTTTAATCCAGTCTTTCCAGTTGTTGCCTGTTAACTGTCATTAGGTTTTAAAAAAAATATGTAACTCTATTATTTTTTCGCTTTGTCTTTACCCACTTGTTTTGTGAAAGCAATCTATTTTTCTTTTTTCTATTTTTCTTTTTTCTATTCCTCCCCCACACCCCCTCCCCCCCACCACTGGTTAGTACAAGGACAGCAGGAACTTCACCTCTTTGAAATGGGAGTGAAAAATCTGCTTTGTCAGTGTACCTGCTGCTCCCACTCATCCCCCTCATACCTCCCCTGCACCCAGCTGCCAGAGATACACACACAGCTTTGCAGACCCCACGCTCCAAGAGTCGTCCTGTGTCTGTACTGCAGGATACAATTAAAATACTTTAACTATTTCTTTCATCATTTTATATGATTGTGTTATCTAACGCTTCTTTACGGTCACCTTGACCTCATTTAATGTCTCTGTTTCGCTTCTGATACTAATATCCATCTCCTTGCAGGAGCTGAAAGCCTGCTGGAAGAAATGGATATGCCTCAGCCTCGGATGCACAGCTTCCGTGTAAGGGATCAAACCAAAAATAACCTCTGTAGGCTCAGGACTCCATGAAAATAACTTTCTATCAACCTGCAGCTAACTGGAGGGAGTGTCTAGCCATACCCATCTCTCATTTATGGGATCATTTGGAGCACAGACCCAGAATTGCGGGAGAAAAAAGAAGCAATATGTGCCTTCATGCCTTAAAGCCTGGTGGGTGGGATCCTTATGCAGCCTGTCCCCAGCACAGTTTGGGGATGAGCTGCTCTGTTCCCCTGGTAGGGCTGGTGCCAAATGCCCACAAACTACCCTTAAGGGACTCTAAGTAATCTAGCATTAGAAAATTAAGGCTGTTTGGTGTGGAAATGTTAGAGGGAAAACCTCAGTAGTATTTTCTGTATATTTTAGTTCATCACTGTTACCAAATTCAGGTCTGAATTACAAATACATTTGGGAAGACCAAGCCTGTATCTTTCTCAAAGCAAACCATTCACCAGAAAAGGTCACCCACCTCTGGCTTCAGGGGGCTTTTTGGCAAGAAGACTGAACTGACCCTCAGGCGCTGAATCAAACTCGTTTATACGAGAGCGAGTTAGATGCTGCAGGCAGAAGACAAAAAGTACCTAGTCTCTCCCTTAGGACTCAGACACAAAGACTCGGAAATAAGGAAAAAACCCCTTTTGTTAACTGCACAGTACTCTAAATCTGGCTCAAAGCTGTTAGTGAAAGCAAAGGCAAAGCAAGAGAAACCAGCTGATAAGACAGCAGAGCAACGCAGATAATGAATTTCTGGGAAACTGTTTTCACCATCTGTATCACTGTGCCCATCCCATTCCCTGTAGTTCTTGTCTCTCTCCTCAGTTCTGGATAACAATCACTTCTCCCTTCAGCACCACCTCAGCCCTGCTCCTTACACAGCTTTCTTATGATTTTTCTTGCCTACTGTTTGAGAACAATTTAAATACTTTTGTGTTGGAGCTCAAATCTCAGAAGTATGTTGGGATTATATTGCAGACTGCCTGCAACAGCAGTGAACAGACTTGCTGTCTGGCCAGACACCTCTGTTTTCTTTTATATAAACTTTTATATAAACACAAGTTAACAATACACACACTCTAGTTTCTTCTTTTATCTCAGTTAGCTGTTGTAGAACCACCTGCTCAGTTCTGTGTAGGGCTGGGGTTTGTATTTCTTTTAAAATCAAGCACTGTCTAAAAAGGGGCTTAAATAAAATTTATATGACTATTTAAATTACTTTTGTAGCTGAATAATCAGCCCTACTAACATCAGAAAGGCTAAATACTGCATAAAGAAGTGAAAATTCAAACACATATGCCACTTTTGGGTAAGCAGCTAGTACATTAATATTGTGGCGATGAGAGCTTTGCAAGAAGAGCTTAAAATTTTGTTTAGTTAAATCTGTTTCTAATATTGATCAGCACTGATGTCTCAAATGGATGAACAATACAGAGTAAAAGTTGAAATCTATTTATCTGCAAGAATTATGTATGATTTTTTCAACAATATTTGAAGTATGAGTCTTTCTTCCAAAGTAATAGTCTCACATACATTGCACAGAAACCCTGAATCACTGAATCCTATTCTCTGTTTTAGTGATGGAAGAGAACATATAAATGACCCAGAACTTGGTAAATAAATGGATTAGTCATAATTTCTTGGTATTTTCTGGTAAGTTTATGACAGAATATGCAGACCAAGTGACGTTTATTTACTAGAACTGCTCACCATGGTGTATTGAGTGTTCTATACTTGGACTTCACAGAAGGTAAAAAGAAAAAAGGCCAGTACAGATGACTAGAACTCAAAAAACAGCACCATATTTAACTTGTGCAGTTCTTGCATGCGTACACACCCAAGGAACAGAAGAATTTCCTGACAATGCTGAACAACTCATATTCTTCGAGCTGAAATCCTTTCAGGTGAGACAGTAAATTCCTTTGGTAATCTGAAAATAACTTAGACTTGCAGATAGGCCCATTCTGGTGTCATTATTTGCCAGAAAAAAAACTAAAAGGGAACACCTCAAACAAAAAAAATCTTCATTTGGAAAAATGTAATAAAACACCAAAGGAAGATATTTCAAGCTTTTCATACCAGAGTAAGCCATAAATCAATAGGACTACTCAGATCAAGGAAGATTTGTGAGGATATGCCCTAAATGAACTCCAATTAAATTGATCAGTCCCAGTTTGCAAAGTTAAAATTGGAGATAAATAAAAGCAGTTCATAGCCTTTACTTCAAATAAATTATTGTTTTACCAGCTACTTCAGACTCAAGAACTCCACACCATTAGAAGTTTCAGTATGGCAAAATGTTCAGGATGATAACATAATTCCCAATGAAGGTCATTAAGAATTTTCAAGATGATTCTATAATCAGATCTGTACATTCCCTCTAAGTAATCCATATACAGAGGAACTTTTGTTTTCTTGAAAACTACACAGAAAAAGAAATATTGGGACAGTTTATAAATTATTGCCAACTAGGATCTAACTTGGATTTAACAAAGCACTCATGACATAGCAGTTATATGGCAATCCCATCACTCAGCACACACTATTAAACTAATTATCAAGTAATTATTAAATTAAGAACATTTATTGAAATAAAGCAATGTTTATTAAAATGGCTGTTTATTATGTCTGGCATCAGAAATTTCTGTCAAACAGCAGAATGCTTGAAACATCACACTAATTCTAAGCTGGATTGATAGAATTTAGAAAAAAATATGCAAAATCCCACCCACAGAATCTCCGATTCAGAGCATGAGAAGGCTCTGCCGAAGCTGGGTTAGTGGAGTCATGGGGACAGCACCACACAGCCAGATCCAGAGCCATCCCTCTCACCAGCCACAACAATGCTTCATCTCCTCAGGTTATGCTTTAGTTACCCTTAAATTAGATCGTTTCATTGTCTACTTTCTGCAGCAAACCTGGAGCTCAGAGCAGGATGCAAAACCTGCTGGGAAGCAGGGAAATCCCGCTGGGTGCCTCTACTGCGCTCCAGGCTGCAGTGGCTACACTGCTATCCATACCTTCATCTAGCTGGCTGAAAGTTCACGTGGGAATGTCTACACAAGCTACAAACACACCCTTGGCTGAAGGGCAGGCATACTCCTCGCTCTCCACAGCATCAACTGGCTCAGTTCTCCCCTGCTCCAGGGAAGGACGCCCTTGTTAATGGAGGAGCGTTGTCAGCAAAAGGCAGATACAAATCACAAACAAACACTGTTTCTTGAACTCTTGAGATGTAAACACCTTGTAGCTGCTCTGTTTTTGAATAGGCTGTGCCTCAACCTCATGAAGAGCGCAGCTGCCTTGTTCACATTTGTAATGTCTAATTCATGAAAAGATGGAAAAACCCTCTGGGGGATGGCTGCTGTGCTGAGTGACAGCTTTAGCTCTAGTATGAAGAAATTTGTCCTTCTTTTGTTTCAGTGCTTCCTTTGTGTCTGTTTGTGTAACTCCAACTTCTAAGAAGTCTAACCTACACAGCCTAAACCAGAGAGTAAGAGCTCTCTCTGGATTCCTGTTATCCATATTTATCTACAATAATGGGAGCTCTGTGTCTGCTTGTTTTCACATCCATGTTTACACACCTGTTAACGAGGGCACAACTGAAACAATAATCAAACTTTAATTAAAGAGGTGTGTAATATCATTCACAAACCTTTATGTCACTTGTTACTTTTACAAGTTCTCATTTCTCTCTACAGAGACGTGGTAGAAGCTGAACATAAAGACAAAACAGGTCTTACAGTTAAGGAGAAGAAAGGGAAAGGAAAAGGTAGGGAGGTGGGGGATAGGAGAAACAGAAGAGAGAGGAGGAAGGAGAGGAGGAACTCTGACCAGATGATATCCTTCACATCTACCACTGACTGTAGCCAGGCCCTTGTCTCCAGACTGACTGTGAAGCACTGGCTGGTGTTCAGGTACATCTGAGGATCACTACCTGTTCAAGTCAGGTGTCTGAAACAGCTCACGAAGCCAAGGAAGGAAGCAGTTACCAAGAGGATGGGTTCAACATCCAGAGTTCAATGGCTACATCCAGTCTGAGCCTTCATCCTCAGCTACTATACAGTAAGAAAGGGAAGTATAACTGCAAAGCACAGTGAGTGTCCAGACTACTGAATCCCAAAGGTGTTGCAAGCAAAGCAGATGAACTCATGGGTTCTCATAAGGAAGAAAATAATAATACGTTCTCATTTTCTCCAGCACACGTGGCACTGTTGCTAAATTACCCTGAGACTTAAGGCATGCACAGCTTGCACCAACTTGTGTAACTGAATAGGCATTTGTTGCACTATGCACATCAAGACCAGAATTTCTCAAGAGAAAGATGTGACTGCAGGTGATATCAACATCCTTAACCTTGCAGTCTCTGGTAATGTCTTGAGCAAGTTCCATGTGGCAGAGCAACATTACAGCTTGTACTGCAAACATTTAATTTCTTCTCATCCAGTAGAGTCTCACAGCAATATAATTCAAGTGACTGTAGAGTGGATGGTGTCAGAAGAGCAGCTACAACACATCAAGGAGAAACATCTTTTACATGAGAAAATACTCATTTATTCTAGTGACTGTTGCATTCTCAGAGGTCAAAAAGCAAATATATGTTACAGGCCTGGTCAATTAAAGCTGAATTTGTGCAAGAACATTTTCTGAAGTAGTCCTCACCACATAATCACCTTCAAGTGCTCCCAGAGAGCTTCATCCATCTCATTACAACACCACTTTGAGGTAAGGCAGACTTTGTGACAGGAATGGAAAATGTAAGATTAGTTTCATCTTTGCACTTCAGACACCAGGCTAGAATTTGCCACAAGCTCCCATCATAAGCAGCTGGTGGAACTGTAGGTATAACTTTGTCTATCAGAACAGAACAATATAAATAGTCTCACAGTCAAATCTATTTACAATTAGCTTTTGGCCTTTTCCTGGACTTTTTAATCATATCCAGTCTGCTTTAAAAACTTCTTGGTTAAATGCAATACAGAATACCTTAAGTTCAAGTGCCTGGCCAAGTTCCAGGACTCAGATTTTTCTTGCTTCCTCATTCTGATGTCCTGTCAGGGAGATGTGACCTCAAAATAAGAAGAAACAACCCCATGGGAACAGTTTCTGTGCCAGAGTCCTGGACTCCTGACCCAGTGGGTACGTCCAGAGCATACTGTGAAAACATCCTGCCCCTCAAGGCCAGCAACGAACTCCAAGGCCAAGCCTCACACAAGACAGCTTAAAGATACCTGTAATCACCCTCCCTGCCTCTTCCTGTCTTCATTGAACACAAAGCAGCTTTTTGTGGGAACTTTCAGCAGTAAAAAGTCTTAGAAACGACTGCCTTCACCCAGAATTTTTTCTAAACTGAAATTTCTGCTCCTCATATAGATATTTTCACAAATAAAAGCTACTGAGTCATCAGATAAATCAGGCAGAGAAGTAGAAGCTAAAAGGTTCAGAGGCAGAAAATTTTGTTACAAGTCCAAGGATAACTGAAACAACATTGTGGGAAGTAGGACAGCAAGAAGGGGATAATAGAGGGATTTATACCTTTATTTTCTACAGGTGATTTCCGTATTTACTTCTGTAGCACCCTGAAGTGACATCCTTGGAGCACTATGTACCTACAGAGCAGATGGTCAGAGAACCAGTACAGGGTTTAGCATAATTCTCCTTGCAGGGAGCACCCCAAGAGTGTGCAGACAATTATAGCAAAGAACCAAAAGTTAATTTCAGGAATTACACCTTATCTGAGGACACTTTGGAGTAACAACAGCTCAGTAATATGAAAACAAAACCCTTCTGGTGAAACTAAAGCTTGAGGATGAAATGGGTATTATTTACATTCGGTTTTGCTGCTTTGACACTCACAGACACTAGGCAAATAAAAGGACAAATCGGCTCCACAACAGCAGGGGAGAATAAATGAGATCTCTGTTGAATGTTTAGGTAAGTAAATGTATGCTTCAAAGTGTGTATATCACAAAGTTCATCTCTAGCTCTAATAAGATGATTTTTTTGACACTTAAAACACAAAAGCAGTTCTGTGTTTTTAAAAGAAACCCACCATTTCCTATTTTTATTACATCCTATTGCTATCAATAATGTGTAAGCATAAACACAGTTTGTCAAACTCACCCTATGTATTTCCCACTGAAGACAAAATAAAAGATGGACTGTCTAACTGACCCTTCTACATAGTTTTCATCCCCACATTGTTAGTGCTGCTCCAGCTCTCTGCACACAAGATCAAATGAACGTTTCAGATCCATCATCATCTGGTCAGTCACCTGTGTGAAACAAACTACTTATCTCTAATGCCCATCCACTGCACACATCAGGGTTCAGAAGACCAGGCGCCATCAAGGCTTCTCAAAGGACAGGAGGCGTCCTGAAGCAGCTCAGAGAGTGCCCTGACATTCATTTGTCTTGGCGCCTGCTGGTCTCACACCCAATGCAAACTTATTTTTCTGTGGATGAGGCTGCTGCCCCCACATCTGCTTGCAAGTGTAGGATTCTGCACTTCTCTTCAGTTAACATAGAAACCTTGGTGGTTCACCCACCAGTCATGGTGGTGTAGAGTAGAAGAGGTCACTTGGCCACATAAACTGTAAGGTTTTAACCAGAGTATTTCATAATGATGCAACAGCTCTGAGAGACCTCCTTACCCGTGTGGGAGTTACCCTCTTGTTGGTATTTGATGAATATACCATGAACTTAAGCCTCCAGCGCTGCCTTTTGGCCTGGGTATTCATAACAAAGTCCTCTAAGTTCAGGAGGGCAGTCAGGGGACAGAAAGAAAACCTATGCTGCTTAAAAGAAAAGGGGAAAGACAAGAACCAAGTGAAATGATGTAATATTCTTCAGTCCGTATCAACTGCTGCATTATTCTTTAAACACAGTGGAGAAATTTTATAGGAAAATTTCCAGTATAAAAAGTGAACACTATTTAGATACAAAACAGAAGTTACTCGTTTAAAGCAAGAAATTAAAAATAAATAAATAAATAAACAAAATCAATGAAAGGAGGCAGACATGAGTCCAAAGGAAGTTAAACCCTAATTACTTAAAAGCTCTCTGGGAATAGATCACTGGTGTAACAGGTTAGAAAACAGCAATAGTTAACTTAGTATCAAATTTTCAACAAGTTTTAAAACACTGAAAAAAAGCCTCAAAATGTGTTCTGTACATAAATCTTCAGCTCTAGCTGTTCTGATCCCTTCACTTTGACAGAAACTCTTCAGTAACAGTCTTCAAGCATACAAGATTTTAAAGAGCTGAAGATGTTGCAAAATCTTTTCAGGCTCCATAAAAGACAATAAAAAGCAGATTTTAATCCAATAAGCAGGTTTTAATCAATTTATGTTTTCAGGATTGACTGGGAACTAAGAATACCTCTAGAATTTAAATATAAAAGATGCAGTGACAGAGTTTTGGGTATGGGATCTCTGCTTCTCTGCCATAAATCAGTTACCTTGCTCCATGGTCCTGTTTTGGACCACTCTAGTTAGCTCACTCCAAGGCAACATTCAAGTGGTTCTGGCAATAGATCATTCCAGAGATCTCTTTCCAAGGCTGAAATGAGGGGATTCCCTGATTCCCTTCACACAGAGCTTTACAAGCAGGCTTTGCTTCTTCAAACATGCACAAGTGTCTTCCTGCCATGCCCCAAGGCACAGTATATGCATAATTATGATCTAATAATTAAGTCATTAAGGATAATAATGTTTAAAAAGTCATAAAAAAGGGATAATTACTACTTAAAGCCAAATGAACATCACGTGGAGCTTAGAGGAGATATCTGGCCAAATGCTCCATAGCCCAGATTCAGACAAGCTGCTCTCAATCCTGATGGGCTGGCTTGAAGCACTCTGGACACACACCTTGTCCTCAGGGAGAGGGCCTGTCCTCATTTTATCCAGCATCATACAAATAGTCCAAGGGACTACCTGAGGTTTATAAAATGTGTGCTATTAGGAATGTTCTGGGCAGATCTGAATCTTCATTGGCCTTTGATACAAGCAATGTTACTGATGATACTTCCCTAATTTTAATTATCTTCTGCTACTGAGGGACAAAAGCAAATACAGTAAATACATTTCAATAAATAATTATTTAGGAATCTTTCTGCCAAGCTGGACTTCACAGTCAGAATATCTCTCTGACATGCATTACACCCCACCCACCATTGTTCTGCAATACAATAAAGAACACTCAGCATAAAAAGAAGCACAGCACAGCAAAAGATCAGATGAGACAGAGGGTGAGAGGATCCCATCCTGATGTAGATTCATGAAGAATCATAGTGACTGACTGAGGCTGTCTACCTTGCTTCCCTAAAGAGACTTTAGTTCCCTGTTACAGTCTCACAGATGATCCCCAAGGCTGGAAAAGCAGGCCATACACAAGAGAAACTCATCTGGAGAATAGTTACCATGCTAAGTGTAACTACAGACCTATTATTGTTGTCCTATTTTTGGGAAAAGGGACTTTGTTCTGGGCTAGTTATATTTTTAGAATTGCAAAAGACATTTAAAAGGAATGATCAGGCCAGGTGAAACTAATCCTGCTGATGTCAAAGAAAAGGTCCCCTTTACAATTCCAACTTCACAACTAATGCAGAGGCTGAAGGATCGATGTGTATCATAAAAATTAAGAAAAAATTGATCAACTAATGAAAAACACAACCATTATGAAATATTTAGGAGCTTTCTGATCTAAAATACTGAGAGTAGGTTTGTAAATTTATACTTCAAAGGCTGCAAGGAGGTGTCAGGAAGGTGATGGACCCACAGTTACGGCTTATGGCAATGATGTCAGCAACTCTTATCTTAAATCTTATACAGAAATGTCCTTCAGGTTGCAATTCTTAGGGCAGAAATACCTTGTCCTCAAACTGAGCAGTCAGTTGTCAGTCATTGTCACTTCACAATACACTATGGTGAAGTTCAAGTTTTTGTTTAGCATCATCAGGATCTTTGAATAAAACAGACATTTAAATAAGAAAATAAATTACAGGAACCAGGCTGTATGTTCTTTCTCAACACTTCCGATTTTTTTTTTTCTCAGAAATATTTATGTTACTCTTATAATCTGTTTCAAACCCTTACAAGAGGTTTTTTTTTTCTTGAATACATTCAGATTCACTCTTTCTTAGCGTTATCTGAAAGAAGGCTATTTTCTCTCTACTTTTAGGATGGATATGTGCAACCAACCTTTTCTCAAACACTGGATATAAAGGATGGCCCAAAATCATTTGCTGTTGCATGTTGTTGCAGACAGTCTCTCTGTCTCCTCTTAAGCTTTAAATACCATTTTTCAAGGCCACATATATGATTTTTAATGTAGTAATCTGCAATCTGAATATATCAACAGTGCCCTTTTCATAAAAGGCATATATACTCCTGGGAGAATTTATTTTCTCCTGTCCTCTCTGAGAATTCGAAGTTGCATATCACTACTACCAGTTTGCCAAAATATTGAACTTCTGACTTTATATGAGATCATTTTTCCTTTCCTCACTTTTCAAAGGGATGGCTGGAAACAGCAATGTTGTCATATGAAAGATCATTTCAGATTACACATAAATGTAGTTTCTATGGCCTGTTGCTGGACTGTCAATTGCTGGCTTCATGGTTAAATGACAGAGCTTTGTCTGTAATCCCAGACATTGAAGTCAGTTTATAAAAACGGAGAAAGCTAGCTATATAAAGCTAGATTACATATGTAAAATATGTTGCTATTTATACATAAATTGCTTACAAAAGATTTGCAGAGTAGCATCAAAGAAAATTACATAAAGGTTCACAGGAAATTTTTTAGATACATTATGAACACCATTACTTTTGTAAATCAAAAAAGTTTCAAAAGACAAAATATATTTTACATGTCTTTCACTTATAAATATAGCCAAATCAGATAAGAAATATTTTCCATTGCTAACCTGGGCCAAGAATGCTAACTAACAGCACAGTTCACAAGGGTCTCACTGAAAATAGCTGTTCTAAATATGTGGTTAGATTAGGCTGTCTAAACATTTGTAAGAGCTCAAGGAAAGCTATCTGGAAAGGCTATCTTTCATTTCTAATTGTAATATTTTATAGGGTATGACTTTTATTGGCTACCACATTTAATCCCCATTGACTCTGCTTCCCTTCTTCTAGTACTGAGGATTAAGCAATAATTCCCACCATCTTGAGACACACAGATCAGACCAATTAAACTGTAGCACACATGTTGAAATTCTGATTACTGCTTCTTATTTTGGTTGGAGTATTGAGCAGGCTTAGAGATTGCCCTAAATCTCTTAGCAAGAGAATTAGAACTGCAGACATGAACATGGAAAAACTGTGTCCCTGTGCTCTGATCAGCCTATTCATTCATTTACTACAAAGAGAGCACAGGAGAGCTAAGAGGTCAGATGCTGCAATACAACATCTAGGTCACTCTGCTAGATCAGGTACTGTCAGGGGCACAGCTTTTCCCTCCAGGTTGCTCTCCGTGGGTGGCCCCTGCGTTCCCCAACAATGTGCAGGCATGCAGCCCCACAGAGATAAAAGGGTGGAGAGCACTGGGTCCAAAATCAGTTCCAGCAGGTGGGAAAACAGATCTGGTAGATGACATTGAACATGTAAATAATAATCTCATAATACAAACCTCTTCTGTGAGCATTATTTTTTTAAAGCATGTTGGTGTCAACAGTACTCAGACACTGAAGAGGAAATGAAAGCAGTAAGCTGTGAAAACGCCAGCACGTTTCTCTGCTCAGCCACAGACTTTCGTTGTTTTTATTAAGAGCAGCATCTCACACACTTGCAAACCTTGTCATCTTGCCTTCTGCCATATACTGGTTTGGCACGTCCTGGTTTTAGGTAGTAGCCAGCAAATCTTGTCATCTTGGCGTGTGCCAGAGTGCTGCTTTTGGAGAGTTGAACAGAAGCTTCGAGGAGAGTTGAATACTAACCATGGATTTACCAACCATATACAGTGCCAGGCATGGTGTGAATAAAGAGTATCAGCACTGGAGTACAATGAGACATAAAAATCAAGTTTAATGTACAGAGTTTTAGGAAACAGATAGAAAGGACAACACTGAACCCAACTGAGGGGTTTCAGAGACTTGGTCAGTGAGCTGTTTATGCACAGATGAGTCTGTGGTTAAAGTCTGTAAGCTTTAGGTACCACTGCCATCTGAGGGACAGACAGCAAGAACAGATTTAGGAGGGTGTCTTTTCTCCTTGTTTCCAACCTCAGAGACACAAACAAGGCAGTGTAACAGACTGGAAGTATTCTTATTGTTGCCTTACCACTCACAGTCAGCAAGGTAATTTTGGACAATGACTAACTTGCACAGGAGAGTTTAGCAGCTACTTTAAAGGCAGTGTTAAATGTACATTTGTGCCTGTGTGTCAGCCCTACCAGACAACTGCAGCTCCATGCCACTTCTTGGTTTTGTGCATATATAACCTTGCACAAATGTGTTCTGAACATGGACAAGAGTAAATATCAACACAGTCTTTCCGGCTTTGGCTGTGGGAGCCCAACAGTCCTGTGCACTGAAAATCTGAAGCATAACTTAACCTCTGAAACTCCTTGCACTGAGCCAAATTACTCACTATTTAAGGGGCCAGTCTATGACTGGATTCATTTCCTCTAACTTGGGATTTTTATAAACAAGTGTATGGGTTTATCAGTCCAAGTACATGCATGTGCTTTGAAATGAGGATGGTATGCTAGTGAGCCTGTTTGCCTCCACTGATCCTGTAGTGAGTCCAGGGTGACTGGCTCAGGTGTGGGTGGATTCTGTCTTCACAGTCACAACCAACTCCTTCAGTTGTTGTTCAGCCATTTAATAAAATCACAATGTTTTCCAGATGCATTTTTCTTCTGCCTCTCATATACTGCCTGGAAAACGTCAATTTCCTAGAAACATTTTAAATTATTCCACAAACCAATAACTTACCACTTGCAGAATTCACAAAGTATCCCATCTGGGGCTGTTGCTTCATGCAAATTGAAATATTTGTGTCCTTTTCTCAAGGGTAAATGAGGTCTTCCAAAATTTTCTGCAGGTCCCTTAGGCTTTTGGACATTCTGTTCATTTCTTAAAAACCTTCTAATTAATAAGTAACAACTCTTTATGCCTTAGTTGCTATCCTGTAGCATTCAACTCTAGCAAAGGTTTTCCCATGAGATCAGTTTACCCCCTATTTTATTCAATCTTTTTGTTTCAGTATTGTTTTCACCTTTGAAACCTTCCCTCCGTTATTATTTCCACATTATTTTTCAACACATGCAGGCTGCCTTAGAAGTAAGAGATACCTTAAAAGTAAGGAAACAGCTTATGTTCTGTATTGAACAATGCTGCACTACTGCTGTGAGATATGATTCCATTCAGTAGAAGACATGGTTTCCTATCTGAGATGTAGAGTAATCTCAGTGGAGATGCAGTTCCAAATATTACATACACATCGGTTAAATCCCAATACTTCACAACTGGAGTATTTTTTCTAGTATCAGAACACTTTAAAAGTATCTTCTTTTCAAATATTAATCAAATTCTGAAGTTGAGTGTCCTTTGAACATTTTTCCATGCTTTGCTCTCCAATGTAAGTGAGTTAATATTGCAATCAAATTATAACTTTGTGCTAAACAGATTTTTGGTGTGTCAAATTTTCAATTAGTACCAGAGGGAGAAACATCCATATATAAACAATGCATACACATTCACTAACTACTTAACAAGCCAACAAATAACCCAGTTCTATTTTGGAATATATATGGTATCAGGAATATATCTGCAGTAAATCAGCTGATGGGAATCCCACTATATTACACTGACCACATTTTCTACATTGCCCGTGCAAGGAATCATTTTTCTTGGTGATCACCTCTGACAGCACGGAGAGGGAGGTAGTCCTTAAGTACTGAAATTCTCAAAAATGTCATCTCGTACCTTTCACACCCCTATTTTTTCCCATCCCACCCATTTTTTATGCTTAGAGGTCATCATTAATAAAAGTGAAGGGTACACCTCTGTAAGTTTTTTTCCCCAGCTCACACACCTTTAAGGCTAGAAATATATAGGGAAACCTCCACGACCCTTTAAAAACTACTTATCTCCATCTGCAGTTAACTCCTAAATCAAGGCCTGATTCCTAATTAGCACTACAGACTCTAAATCCCTCATTTGTGAACATCTGTTGACACCAGGTCTAATGCACTCCTTTCATGCTTACCTTACAAACTGACTTTGGATGCCGTACGATCTGCACCTGAAGCCAAACTGCAGACTTGGCTCAATACAGTTGGCTGATACCCTTCTCCAGAGTGACTGGGGAGTGTTACAGCAGCTCAGATCTCCAAGATGCAACCCTACAGCAGAGAACTGCATCCTCCAAAGGATTTCTTCTTGGAAAGGTACTTCAGGATAAAGAAATATCTTCCAGCTTCTCTATCAGATGAACTGTGGATTGTGAAAACTGAAAGGACTTGACCCATTTGTGTTGCATGGTGTTATGCAATCTTGCTTTTCTCTCACCTTGAGCAACGACAATATATCAGCCTTATCTGGTTCGGCTTCCATTTGTGTTCTTATCTGCAATTCTGAATTTTCAGAAGTTAACTGCAAACTATTATATTTTGGCTGCAAAGAGGTAGGAAAATCATCCCACCATAATTTCTAAAATTTATGGGATCATGTTCAGTGCTTTTAAATGTTTAAAGAAATTATTTTTTAAATCACTTAAATCTTGGAACTAAATTTTACATTACATTGTTCACTGAAGAGGGCTTGTGGCAAATGGAATGCAAAATGCTTCCCTTCAATACATCATGTCCATCAAAATAAGAAATCTGCCAAAAGTAGTGATAAAACACCTGGTGAAAGATTAGACCAAAGGTAACAAAAACAGTAATCTTGCTGTGAACCTGCAATATAAAGAACATTGGGATGCCTCTTCTTTTTAAGACATTGCAGCTAAAATGACTATAGTTTTAGCTAGAATATACAAGAGTCTCATAAGAAATTGTCAGCTAAATCAAACCTTACCCTGGGTTTCATTACCTTTTGGTTTTCATTAAGGTAAGACACTAAACCAATTCTTACTTAGCACTTTTAAAGCAATTATCTCTTGTGGATATTAATATGCAGAGACAGAAGAAACACAGGGTGACTCTTTTTAAAAAGATGAGGTGTATCTACATGTTATTAGATTAAAATTCCCCATGACATTGAACTTACCTCAAAAATGGCAGGTCAAAAGGGACTTGTTTTATGGCAACTGGGATACTACTCAGCTACCTCCACTTACTGCATTTGTGCATCCACAGAGGGCTGAATTAGAAACTCTGGCTCTATTTACAAATGTACACGGAGCTGTCATCATGCAAGAAGAGATAAGTAAGTGTATTTGTGATTAAGTGATCTGCTAAATCAGAGCTACCGTGTCCTAACTCATTCATGGCTTGAGGTCATTCTCATTCATGGATCACCTTGTTACCCTAACTCTTTGCTAATTTAAAATATTTATTCTCTAGGTTCCTCTTACTTCACATGCCATGACCATCTCCAGTCATTCTTCTAGCAATCCAGTGCCGAGATCCAGCATGCTGATTACAGCAATTGAATACAATCCTGACCACTCAACTACAGGCCTATTCATACACACCTGTATGATGCATCTAATGTGTAATTTGGGATGATTCACTAGGCCCAGTTTCTCATCTTTATTGCTCTTCTAATATGGAAGTAATTTGTAACCTATGACCATAAAGACAAAAGAGTTCTTTGGACGTGTTACATGCTTGCAATGATTGATGTTATTTTATTCCTCATCTGGCCTTTTTATTTTAAAGCAGCTAACAACTGTATTTTGTACTGCAAATGAAACTGATTTCTGGTGCAAAACAAATCCACTGCCATAGATAGTAAGGAATTCCCTTTTATCCAGCTAGCAGGAAGAAATGTGTTACAAATGTGAAAGAATTATGCAATGCTGAGATTCTGCTAATCCTGAGGGCAACCACTGACTGCCGAGACTGGCGCATGCTGTGTGGGGAACTGCTCCCGAGAGGAAGGCTTATCAGATGGGTGCAGGCTGCAGGATGTGGCCTTGGGTTCTCTCCAAGCCATGCAGAATGTACTGCTTTCAAACCCCCAGCTTGCCTTCTGCTGCTCTCGCTAGGCTGAAACATCTGTTTTCTATGAGACCAAAATCACTGGCCATTTAACTCTTAGATGTGCTAGTTTAAAGGAATCATCCAGACAATTAAAACAACTAGTTTCCTGAAAACTCATCTCTAATGGATGTGTGTCAACTTTTGTTTATTGTTTTCTTTCACTCCTATGTGAACTATCAGATGTTGATGAAGTGCAGCTTCCAAGTGATGTTTTCCCTGTGTTTCTAGGGCACCTGCAACACCCTGTCTCATGGGGTCAGTAAGAGTGGAGTCCTACTGCTGCCTTCCTCAGCACAAGGCTCTTAATGGAGCCTCCATCCCCCCCATTTGCAGTAAGTTTGCATTATCACTTGAATAACTGTTTGTGAGCAATCTGCTTCTGTGAACTGACTGACACCAAAGGTACCTTCACATGGGTAAGGTCTTCCCTTTCTACCTAAAAAAATGTAAAGATATTGTCTGCCATACATTGTTTGCATATATTCTTAGTACTCCAGACCGAAGTAAATACACATTGCAATCCCACTCTGTTTCCCTTTCAGTCTGTCTGTAGTAGATTTACACATGAAAGCATCTGATTACCACTAGCATCTGTAGTTAATCTTCCAGTTGCAGTCTGACCATTAAGAAATCTACAGAAGCCAAAAAATGAAGGAACAACGAAACAGCACTCTTGAAATACCACATGGAAAATGGTACTGTTTGAGCTGTCTGTGTTTAAATCTTTCTCCCAAATGCCTACTCGTTCATCTGTTCTCACATTAATACAGTGGTTATGTATGAAGGCATTTGGAATGCCTCCTCACTTACAAGTTTATATAGCTGACAACTACACTTTTGCTTTTTTTTTTTTTTAATTCACACCAACTGGAACTGTTAAACTGATTAATCAGGATGAATTAAGCAGTTTTCATTCACTAAAGGCATCACAGGCCCACACTCACTTGGGGGTGTTTTGAACCAGCAAGTGCATGCTTTTCTATGAAAAAGACAAAGTTTCTTCTCTCATCCAGTCCATCATCAGCTGAGACAAAGAAATTCAGTCTTGCTGGTGAGCTTTGACCTTTTGTTATCCATAAAGCAACGAAGATCTTCCAAAATCAGCTCTGGTGTTAATCCACAGTTACCCTTCCAAGGAAACAAGTTCTTTTCAAACAAGCCACCTCTAGATTATAAAAAGTATCCTCCTATGCCCTAGTCCAACACCTCAAAGTCACACTTAGTAGGCTTGGCTTACATCTTTCAATTCCTGTTGATTTTCTGTCAGTGGAATTTGAGCTGCTCTTGAGTGCTGTTTTAGATCAATAGAGATATTCTGCTCCCACACAGAGGAGCCTGGCTCCAAACACTGTGCTGCTCTGTCCTGAAAGCAGAATCTGGGAGCAGATAACTGCCTTTTTCAGTATGTTACCAAACACTCAGAATGTGGAGCACTGCAAAATTCACATGCTTTTCACCCTGTAAAGGTGAAATACTTTATCTCGTTATGAATCACACCCAGTTCATTACGTTCTTCTTCTCCCACTTTCCTCCTCCCACAAAACCAATAACCTTCTTACCTGTAAGAAAGTGGTGTGTGCTTGATTTCTTTGAAGCCCAGGTACTTGCATGTGGTTAAGGATAAAACAAGCAGGGAAGGAAAATGTTGTTTATACACTTAAAAGTTAGTTTGTAGTTTGTAAGATGTCTAAGGCCACTATTCAAAATCAGTTTCCTTTGCTCTTTGGAAGTCAGCTGTAATATCCTAGGTAAATGGAGTAGGAGTTGAGGAAGATTTCTAAATTTTTAACACTATTGCTGCAGCAATAGAAGCTGTAATGGCAGCTGTATAAACATAAAGTGGAAACAGAAAAAATAATTGTAAAAGGCAAAGTCAAAGTAGCACACAGAAAAAAAAAGGAGGAAATCTGGCTGAGGTTAATATTCAATACACTTCCTCAGGTACACTAAATAGAAATATATAATATCCATTATGAAGGAATTAGGTCATACGCAGTAGTTGCATCTTCTTTCTGCTTGACAGCTCCTGCACAACATAATTTTTCTCTGTAGTCTTGAAATATTTACATAAGTATGATCTCTTCAGAAGAAAACAGGGAATTGAAACGAGAGAAATTAATAGCACGCATGAAGAAATCACTTGTTGCTACCACCATTGAGACAGTGAAGCAAATTAAGGGAATCTTAGAAAAATTAAAATACTAACCAATATTACACTTCACTGAAAATGTTATGTTTGTCTTTAGAGACTACTGCCAAACTAGAGGAATCACCACCCTTGGACTGATGTTCACTGGCAAAAATGTTCAAAGTGTTACATCACACGGTTTTATAACAAAAAAAATCTGTATAAAAATCAATAGCAATTGTGAAATCTCATCCATGAAAGTGATATGACTAAAATTTGAATAAATAAATAAATTTTAATATCCATTAGCAATAGCAATGCAGTAAAATACTTTTTTCCACTGTGTGTTTACTTGGCTTACCCTTATTTGGAAATATTTCTAGTTAAGAGGCAAATCCAGATGTACAGAAGAAAAGCCTTTTATTTCCCTCCCTCCGCCAACGAAAAAGACAGCGTAAGCACACAGAAGTTAGACATTGATGTTTTCCAAAATATACATCAGCCCTCCCCAAAAGAAAAGCAATGAGAATTCTTTGGAACTTCCTGCAGTATTGTATAACAACCCCAAGGCACTACTGTCTTCTCCTCTGCAGCTGAATGAAAGCAGCCCAGGTAATTTTTGGGAGGGACCGTGGCATTATTAGTCCACTCGGCTGTAATGAACAGGGTTAGGAGGTCAACAGAAGACTGCCTAGGTTTAAATGCTGGCAGACATTTCTCTGTCACCTTCTTCTCAGTGTAATGCTGCTGCATTTGATCACCTTCTAATTCTCGTAGAGCTTTCTTCCTTTCAAAGCTAACAATTTAGGGATTATTCCTGGAAATGTTGCTGCTGAGATCATGTCCTTTTCTGAAGGCCTATTGAATCCAACGTGCAAAGCAAAACCAAGAGCAAATCCCTGAGACAAGTTGAAGTATCTTAATAGGGAATTAAATTTCTTAAGATTTCTAGGAAAAGGCTAAAATCTACTCAAAGCTCAAGAAGCTTTTCAGGGAGCCCCCAAGGCATTGTTGTTTCATCCCCATGCTCTCCCGCCGCAAGTTTTCCTCATAACTCCTCACAGACTGCAGGAGGCTTCACAAGACAGTATTCTGTCCATACACAGCCACAGTGAAATGCAGATATTGAACTGACCAG
This sequence comes from Falcunculus frontatus, assembly GCA_013398115.1. Lineage (NCBI taxonomy): Eukaryota > Metazoa > Chordata > Aves > Passeriformes > Falcunculus > Falcunculus frontatus. Next base: position 187,371 of record VZRV01002387.1, on the reverse strand, counting down.
AAATGCCTGGACAACAGTAAAGCAGGAGCACAGTCTTCCTCTGTGCTCACACAGACTATTCAAATACATATTGTATGGTCACAGACATGACCTTTCCAGGTCTCTGATGACTGATTTCAGCGGCTGATACATCTGTTTGACAGGAAAGTCAGCTGTCAATAAGCAAACCAACTGGAGCTGTGTGGGTGCCAGGCTGCACAGCAGTTACAGGAAATGTGCAAGAAATCGTCTTTCAGCATCTGTGTTCTGCCTAGAGAGGATAGTTTGGACACTCTAACCAGACAGTGGCAAACTCCTGAGCTAAGTTATGTGCTTGATCATATCACAGTTCTTTTGAATTGGCTTTTCCATCAAATATTTAATCAAAATACTGAATCAATAATTTTAGTAAAATCACAAAACCAAAATAACATAGTACTTACTGTAGACAATTTCTTGTAGACCTAGCCTGCAGCATTCTTTATCTATACACACTCGATAAAAATGAAGTAAATTGAGTCTAAAATTCACAGTGCCAATGCTCTGTGAAATTTAGACTTAATCTAGTGCTGCAATCACACAATAAATGTATGCAATGCGTTCCAGTGCTCTTAGGTAGGGCTTGTTACATTTCAAAATATGTAAACAAATGCTCAATGTCTGTCTACTTTTTCCATTTGAAAAAAAAAAGTGCCCACAAAACCCAGAAATTTCAGAAAGATTCTGGATGTCAAAGCCTCAAAAGATGAGATATTACTAAAAAATAACACTGTGCTAGTACATCACTGAAATAACAAAATGGTGCATTACACTCACCTGGCTCATTCAGTCCATGAAGTTTGGATACTGATGGCAAGGAGAAATCATAGTTGAAACTTTGGAAAAAGACACTGGGAAAAAAAACCTCAATGAAACAACACAAAAAGTTCCAATATCTTGAATTATCTGAGATAGTCACCTTTGTCTGTTTTTCTGGCTGCTGGAGAGAAACAGGTTTCAAAGGGTTATTCATCTTCTCTTAAACAACAAAAATACACCTGTGAACATAATCCAAAAAAATCTCTCGCATACTTTAAGGAGCATTCATGGCAACCAACTCTGCAGTACATGCTCCCCTATGGACTTCCAAAATTTAGGAAGATAAATACCATCCTAGGTTTCCTGGATATGTTACATTTGAGCACAGTCTCCATGTATTTAAATGGAAGTTTGACAGTGGAAATCATCAAAGAAAACAGGAAAAAAAAGGAAGAGAAATGAGATTGAACATCTGCTTTACAGCACAGAATAAATCACAGAGTCTTTCAGGTTGGAAGGCACCTTTGAAGACTGCCTAAGCAGGGGCAGCTACAGCAGCGCTTAAGCTACATCCAGTCAGATTTCAAGTATCTCCAAGGATCCAGATTCCAGCACATCTCTGGGTAGCCTGTGAATTTCATATAATAGTCAATCCCACTGTCCATGTCTCCAACAAAGATGCCGAATAGTGCCAGTCCCAGTACTAAACCCTGAGGAACACAAATCACCACTGATTTCCACTTTGACATCAAGACATTGACCGCAACTCTCACTGGGGTGTGACCACCCAGCAGATTCCTTATCCACTGAGTGGTCCACCTATCAAATCCATGTCTCCAGTTTTGAGGCAAGGATGTCACACGAGACAGTCCCAAATACTCCAGGTAGGTCACATCATTCATTCTTCCCTCTAACCACTGTGTCGGAGAAGGCCATCAGATTTGTCAGGCACAATTTGCTGGTACTGAAGCCATCTTGGCTGTCACCAATCACCTCGTTTTCCTTGCGTCTTAGCACAGCTTCCAGGAGAATCTGCTCTACAATCTTGTCAGGCACCAAGGCGAGATTGACATCCCACATTTTATTACACACCCTAAGACTTAATTTTATGTTCAGACCAAGGAAAGACAGACTTACATTTTTTAGGAGTGAAAACACCAGAAGACTAGGCTGTAGTCTTACAGATCTCCTTTCATGCAAAGAGATTTGTTTCCTTCTCCTGTGATTCATAGGCTTCCCAGAACATTTATTTTGGGGGATGAGGATGATAGACGGACTTTCCATTGCTGACAAATTCCCCAGTCTGTCTTGGTCTTGGGTCACCATTCAAAACTGGAGAGTCTACTGAGAAACAGAAGAGGCCACAGAGTACCCTGGGTCCAGGCAGATGGTGAGTGCCCTACCTCCTAATAAAGTGTTAAATAATGTTGAAAATTGAAGCTCTTTGATGTTCTTTTCCTTCCTGCAATTTTACCGATACAATCTCTGTTACCACCACTGGATAGTTCCCTAATTAAGGACTGAACCCATTGAGGAACTGGCCTTTAGCAAGTAGTCTCATGTTGTAACCAAAGGCACTGTCTTAGTACAGAAAACATGCAAATCAGAACTAAACTGAATTTATAAATTCCCTTTCTGAAATAAAGAATTTCCTATACTGTGTGCCCTTCAAAGAGTTTCCATTCAGAAGTCTTTTATTTTATCACCCCTAACATTCTTTCCTTCCTTTCCTGGGTTTTATTTGTAAATGTGTTCTTAATTATAAGAAAAAGAAACATTGCCACACATAAGCTACGCAGCCTATTGAAATCACAGCTGCCCCAACAGGGAGGCACTGGAGTTTTTAGCAGAAGTATGAGAGGCAGGAGTATGTATGTCCAACCAAATTCCCCTCCTGAAAATTAGAAATGATTTATGAACCTTTTTTAATATGTCCATTTTATTGCCAAAGTGAACCAAAATATAAAACATGAAATCAAGGAGAGGCTGAAACAGAGTGGGGTCTGCATACCAGAGCAGTCATAAATTTTTCAACATGTGGCTTCAAATGTATCCATAACCATTTTACAGTTATATTTTTAAGGTATTTTTATTTCATATTTTTCTTCAAGCTTGCTCCATTTTTTTAATTTCTACAGAGTATTGTATTTAATTTCCTGGCCCAAGTATAATTTGCAACAAAGGTATGAAACACCATGTCTTAAGACACTATAAAAAATGAATTAGTCTTCCTCCCTATATTTTTTTTTATTGTAGAAATACTTTCCTAACAGAACAAAGAAACCAAATAGTTTGCATACAGAATGTGTATTACAATCATAGATTCATATAATGGTTTAGGTTGGAAGAATCAGTTATTCACAATTCCAGGAACACTATAAGCTGTGCTCTGCACGGGGAGCAGCCAAGATTTTGTCCAGTTTTTGCTTCTTAAAATGCTGTGTATTGGACATACCCACTCTGTGAACAGCTGTTCTGTGGGACTCAGTCAGATCTAGTCAATGCACCTTCTAGAATAATCGCTGATTTTTAGTAAACTGTATGTTGATAACTATCTGTGTTTTGGTTTTATTCATATATTGCAGCATTGACTTTTTTTCACCCAACAACTTGCTTCACCTCCCTTTGCTTTTCTTTGTTTTTGTTGTACATCTCATCCATTTAGCCTTTCCCCTTCTCCTCTTCTTCCTTCAGCATCAATGAATCATGACCCAAAGGTGCCATTCCACAGCCATCCTCTCTTTTTAATTCCTCTCTGCTCTCTCCCTAAATCCTTTAAGTCTGAGGTCCAGCTGTACTCAAGCAGCTTTGCTGTACTTTACCATGTTCCTCAGGTATCAACCACATGCCACTCTGCCATGACCTGTATAAATACAAACCAAAAGACTTCAAGCCTTACAGAACTTAGGGATGATCTTTAAGAAAAAAATCGGTGCAGATAAATGTGGGAGTAAGAGAACCAGTAAGGCAATCTGGTGATGATAGGCAGAGGGCTCAGCACAAACTCAAGGTATTATCAAGCTTGCTGTAGACAGCCTGGCAAAGCTTGTTTTTATGGAGAGATTTAGAAATGTAGATGTCACTAAGTGACTACCATACTTAATAAATATAAATTTTTAAATGGTGCACCAGGTTGTATCTAAATATATAGCAAATATAAAAAGTGGTGTGGGGTGAAGGCAAAGATGAACAAGGCAACTCTTAGTCTTAGCCACATTAATTTTTACTTTTCTTAGGACAGATCTTTGTAACCATTTTGTTGCTATCATTCTCCTGCTGCTTTCTGGTTTCTGCTCTTGCAACAGATATCCTTTCTGCCCAGATCTCTCTTGGTACCTATCGGTATCTATCAGTTGCATCTGAAAGATTAAAACCTCCTTTTGCACACAGAACTCTCTTCAGCTAAACATAATTTCCCACCAGTTAAAGATTATTGCTGTGTAGATACAAATGCAAAATAGTAGCCTCACATTATAGACTGTTTCAGGCAGGGATCACATTTGTGAGATTCTGTGAAGTGCAGAAAACACTTTGGACAGTTTAAAAAACTTCTGCAATCAAGAAGAGAACTGCCACTGAAGACAGTAATTAAGGGCTGCAAGCAGGATGGTAGGGAGAGTGAGAAGGAAAAAATTATTTCTTTTTTAAGAGCAATAGCAACCTCCAAGTCAATAATTTCCTGGCAGTTAATGACCAGACAGATTAAGATCTCCTCCAGATGGCCATTAACTGCCAGGAAATAGTCAACTCATTGGCCATTAGTGCTTAAAACACCATTAGGATACTGCTCTTCATTAGTTATATTCACATGATGTTACTATTCACTGAGGATATGAATGCAGCAGAAATTCTTAGTTTTAACAGACAACAGATCAGAACAAAAATAGAGCTGAAATAGATGGATAGTTTCACTTAAGCAGGGCTGTATTGCTGCTGGGACTATAAGAATGTGATGCTTGTAGAAATCATTGTCAGCAGCGTAAGCTCCACACACTAATCCACTTACGTGCCTTCTCTCATGTCCTGCAGGGACCACCCCAAGGGGTGAAAGGTTAGTCTCCATGCCAAATCAACGAATGGTTTTCCTGCTAAGATGTCCAAAAAGTATGTGACTGTTGAGATTAGGTTACTTGACCAGTATTAAGAGGATTAATTTTTTTAAGACAAAAATTCCAAGTGTAGAAAGCACAACCATTTCATTTTATGGCGTACACACACACACGTATGTTTCTTTCAAGTAATCTCCAAACACTGTAGTTTGCTATAGTTTATATATAATTTACTATATAGACTATACAACATTATAGTTTACATATACTATGTTATGGTTTATATGCAATTTACTATGATTTGTATACAGTTTCCTATAGAACCACAGTCCACAAAGTCATGTGTTGTATATACATATAACTGCTCTGGCTATTTACAGATCTGTGTAGTAAGTTTAACTGGTGAACCCGCAAATAATTAGAGCCTTATTTATGATAAAATCTCCAAAGTTAAAGCTAGATTAACCTATCTTTGAAAATACTTTTTATGATTCTTTATATGTATGTGAACAAATTTATGAACATCTATGAACTGAAAAGGGAAAAATTTGTGAAGTTATTAATTAATTATGGGAAAATAAACTGTTAATTTCCCTAGTGCAAGATAACTAAAGGGTAGCAGGATTAAGGACATCTGTCTTCAAAAAAACCCAGTGAACATACCTGAATAAAAGAGAGCTGTTTTAGTTTTACTAGTTTTAACAACAAACACAAATATTCCTTAGTCATCAGCCAATACTCTTCTGAAAAAGATAGTAAGAACAGTCTCACCATATCTTTGCCAAGTTTAGTTAGGATTTTTACAACACATTTTACACAAAAGGCATATTAAACCTTAACTTGCAAAGAGAAAGCTAGTGAAGAACTCGTGGGATTTCGTGCAAAATAAAACACTGCTGATTGCTCATTTGGTGCTGGTGCTACAAGATTTTCCCCCTACAATCTATAAGGCTGATGCTGCAGCCAAGCTTACCCATTTTGAGAGTTCTGCTACATAATACTGCGAGAGAGAAAATTTATTATAACACTCAGCTATGCTCCACACCATGAATTGCTTTTTCCCTGAGCTTTCTATCCTGACTATGCTAAGATACATTCCCAACAGATGCCCAGACAAGCTAAAAGTCTGGAGAGGCCACGTTTGACTGCATCAAAGCTGTCTTATTGGAAAAGAGAAGGAGTTTTTTTATGAATGTCTTCATTTTTCATGTATTATTTTACTACAGGAGATCATATTTTTAATATATTTGCTGATGTCTTCCTAGAGAAGCGATGCAATTAATAAAAATAAGCCAATGCATTAAAACAAAACTAAACTAAACTAAACTAAAGGTAAAAAAATGAATATCCCCAGAAATGCCAAAGATTCTTAGGTGCTTTCTGAAACAGAGAAAAACACAAGAAAGAAATTCTCCAAAAAAGGAATCATTCTAAAAATGCCTGAAAACAGATGTTTTATGAAGAAGGAGTGAAGGAGTCTGTAGTAATGCAAACATGTGGAAATTAGTAGTTCTGGCTACAACTGTTGTAAGGTCTTAAACTGATCCGTCAATTTACAAGGAACTGAAAGTGTACACAAACAACTGGGGCTGGCAAGCAGGCTGTGTAGTCACCAAGTGTGATCTTAGCACTTTAATTTAACTTCTGTCAAGATGCCTCTCTTCACAGACGTCCCAAAAAAACACAGTGTGACCACAGTACACTCTTGTAGCCCAGTGATGTATCAACACAGCATTCGGCTGTCCTGGGTGAACAGTGGAATCCAGGTTGCCTCTTTTATAGGGAACTGCCCCTCAGCACAAGAGAGAAAGTCATGGGTAACATTCATGGAGCAAAATAAGTCAGTTGGAGGGAAAAGGCTTTCTTTTATTCCAGGCACTCTACATTGGTGTGCTAATATCAAAATAATTTCTAACAAGCTCAGAACAGGCTTCTGAATGTCATATACAGCAATGAGTTTTCATTCCCAGATGTACAACACAGGCTTTCATGTAGCTACTTTTTCTAGTGATTTATATGCTTTTCTTCTGTTTGTGGCCTGCCAGGCCTGTTCTGCTGAGCAATCAGATGGTTTTCCCACTGCTTGATTACCTCTCCCCATTTTTAGCAAACAGTGGTGCCTGCCAGTTGCAGGGTACAGATGTCTTACAGAGTTCACTGCAAAGAATTAGAAAGTGCTCCTGCATGCACAGGCAATAGCAATGCCAGAAATGTAATTTTTATGATGAGGAATCATGACTTGGTTTCCAACTTTGACCAAGTTAGAGACAATACCATCATGTTGCACCTGAATGTCACCTGCCTGAGGCAGGCAGTACACACAGAACGTTCTCTTCATCTGTTGATGGCAAAGTATCTACTGACATCAGAAGGGCCAGAACTTCACCCCAAAATTTTTCTGGTAAACTAATTTGTATCATTAGAAATCATAATATGAAAAAAAAGCCCTAACAGCAATACTTCCTCAGTTGGTTTTATTGACAATGACGTAAAACATTGATTTGTGTGTATGGTTGTTGTGTGACTGAGTATCCCTTTAAGAAAGCCTAGATGAGGATGTTTCACAGAATAGCAAGATGCAATGATAGTGCACTAAGACGGTTGTTCTGAGGAGAGAACTGTGGGCAGCAAATCAGGAGATCAGTTTGCACATCCAGCCTTCCTGTCAATTTTCTGGTTGGGTAGACACTGCCTTATCTATTCATAGACCTAATAATTGGCGTAGTGTCCCTCATTTACCCCCTTTTTTGTGATTTTTGCAATAGTTTTTTGCCATTACTGGCTGTATACATGGGAAAGACAAACAAATGGTAAAAAAAAAAAAAAAAAAGCAGAAGGTTTCCTCCCTTTTTTGCTAGGGAGGAAAAAACCCAGAAAAAACATCCCAACCCTACCACATGGACCTACTATGTTTTTGCCAGAGGGCAGTAAATGTCAACACTGTAGTATATTTCCTGTTTTGAGAATGAACCAGTTTACTTCAGAACTATTAAACGTTCCAGCAGCGGTAACCCCTTCCTGTCTGCTGTCTTTCTGCTGGGCAGCTCTCTTAAATCATTCAAGGCTGCTGCCTGCTAGACTGAGTCCTGAACAGTTGAAACTGCCCCAGCAGTCAGATTTCTGCAATAAGGCTACACTTTGATCAGAGCCTTCCTTCTTTCCCCAAGGATGAGTAAACCTCATAAAAATGCATATCCTGCCCAAATGTTTGTTTGTTCTCATTTAGTCCTTTCTTAACACTACCAGCAAGATTGCTGAACAAACAAACTACAGAGCCTGGGTATAAATACCCACCCTCCAGTGGCCATTTGTCAGAGGTGGTCAGGGCCATCCCACAATTCATGCTCTAATTGTAGGCTGGGCGGCTGCTGTTTTTCTTGCATTGGTTCAAAGACACCCATTGAGAACAAGCATCTGGCCTTGGAAAGGGAGCAGGGATGTGAAATCTGAGCAGTATAAGCAGACACAAGCCTGAGGGTTTTTTTAAAATGTATCTACAAATCCTACTGTACTCTGCCCCAGTATATATAATAAAATTCTTTCTGGGAACAAAGCTGTGAATGTAACCAGAACTGCCTACCACTACAGGTTTTGTTTAACACCATACGAATTTTGATCTGACAGTGCAGACTCTGCCCTTATCTGTACCCCACTTATCAGCATCCACAGGACTGTGGAGCAAGACAGGGAAGGGTCATGCATGAAAGGGCTTGGTGAAACATCATGGTCTTACTCTCTATTTTATAATAAAGTGCAATAGATGAAGTTGCATGGACCATGACCATCTGAGAGGTAAGCAGCCAAAGTGCTTTTCCTCAAAGTCAAAATAAATTATCTGGCAGACGGTACAGGAGACAGCCCTAAATGTTCAGCATACTGCAACTGCACACAGACACTGTCCCCTGATGAAAGATTGAGGCGTTATACACCTTATCACTACCTTGGGAAAAATAAAGGACTCTAAAAGAAAAGATATAAGGTGAATGTAATGCAGCCAAGTTAATGCTATCTTTGCAGACTTGTGCACTGTTATTTCTTCACTACTTTTACCCCTAGAGGATCTCTATCACAGAACTTGTGCTTTCTTTGATATTTGGGGGTTTAGATTTTCCCTGGTTCTGTCAACAATGCTGGTAAGATTTTTTTGGGGTGAGTAAATAAAAGCGGCAAAGGTACCAACATCATCCAGCCACTATCAACTGGAAATGTTCTGCCAGTTTGATCACAAAGATCATGAGGACTGAGCTGTTTCCACATCTAACCTTTCCCATAGGTCCTTTCCCATAGATAAAGACAAACATCACAGCTGCAGAACAATGAGAAGTATGTGCTTAACCATCATACCTATGAGAACCAATGAAAAAATAAAAGGCATCTGATTACAATGTTAGTAGTAGATACAGAAATGTTATTGCAATATGCATTCACCTTCTCTTTCCCCCATAAAGGCTAATCTTAATAAAGATAATAGAACCATAGAGCTATATATCTCTGCAAAACAAATCATAACAAAGGAGGTACATAAGACTGCCTTACATCATACAACAAGAGTGCCTGAAATGTGCTTATATCAGAGGTAATGGGATGTTCAGTTTTAGGGAGTTATTAACTGGGGCTGGTTAGTTAATAAGCATTAATTCAGTCCTTTCACGGAGACAACAGCCTAAATTGCAGTGGCCTTTTCAACTATGAAAAATGCAAAAGACCTTGAGCATTTGAGTCAAACCAACAATTATCTTCTGGCAATGAAAGACTCCCATGGCACTTGTGCTGAAAATCTGGCTTCATTCTGTTGGTAACAAATAGTTGACTCTTATCTTGATTTGCTGAATTCTTTATAAGCTTCAGTCTCTGTGGCCCCCAAAATATTTGCACAACAGTCAGAAAGCATTTAAGACTTTGTTTTGGATGGACAAAACAGCATCAGAAGTTTGGCATTAAATGAAAAATCAAGCTGTCTACACTCTCACAGTAAGGCTACACAACCTGGCAATACCCTCTGCAGAAGGGAAGGAGCTGGAGAAGGCAGAGTTTCTTTAAACTAATTTTTAGTGGTGTCCAACAAATCCACAAAGAACATGAGTTCCCAAGCTTCACCTATTGATTTATCCATTGTCATGAGAAATATTTTAAAGTGTGTTCATGTTGGTGACAATCGCAGCTCCAGTTCTGTGTTCGGGATCTGTGAAAGCGTGTAGCAAAACAGGTTTCCAGCCCTATCTCACACTTTTATGTGAAGAAGGAGGTGACAGCCAGGCCATGAACCATTCCCTAGCACAGGAAGAAGCATTTGGGGAGCACTTCGAAGTGATATCTGTAATACTGCCAACAGCTGTTCTTAATGTGGAAAGTGACCTGTAGAATGGTACGTACAAAAAATGAGAGCCTGCCTTTCCTCTCTGTTCTGGCATAGCACAGGATAACACAGCTCCTCCTCTTTAGTAACATCAGGAAACAGTTTCTTTTGATCAAAAGCAGTCATATAGAATGCAGACATTTGCATCTAAACTACTTCCTGAGGTCAACAGGCCTGATTCAGATTGAGCTAAAATGGAAATCTAAATTTGAAAGAAAATCCTTATCTTATCCAGTGACAGCTGAGACCTTCAAAATCTGGTGAAATAATTCTACTCCCTATGTTCTAAAAAAGTCATACAGCATCAAGGCCAGAGTCCTCCTATTCAACATCCATCTGTGGTCTTTGAAACTTCAGTTACACCCTTTTTTTTCCCCTTTCTGTAAACATGTACTTGCTCCATCTGGCAAAGAGAACCATAAATCTCCCTTGACTCTACTTGCTATTCTGGCATTTTTGCAGTAGTTCACACAGATGGGGTGTATTTAGACAAATGGCAGAAGGAAAACACTTCTACATGCATATAAGTGGAAGTCTCATCTACAAACAGTATTTCTTCTGTATTAGTCTGTAAATTCATGGTGCTGCACATCTTGAACTCAGCTGCACCTTCTGTCTTTCATCACTGCTTTTACTGTCTCTTTATGACTGCTTTCAGCCAGAAATACAAGATTAGTGGAGGAAAAGAATGCAGCAAATACCACCATTACACCAATCTGCCTTACAAAATCTCACTTGCAAAATTCATGTGAGCCAGCAAGCATGAAACAGTCACATGGACTGAAAACCTCCATGTACGTAAGCAGAGGGTAATGATAAATACCTAAGTACAGAGGCCAGGGGAGACAGCTAATGGAAGATGTAGGCATCAACATAAATCTGGTTTTATTTAAAGTATGCATTTATGATTGGGAAAACTAAGGGGATACCACATAAATGTCATTCTTAGATGTAATGAAACCAGAAGGAATGTCAACCACCCGTAAGAAGGGAGAACTCCTGCAAGAGTCTTTCCTCAAAAGCAGAGGGTGAGAGGTTTGTAAAACCATGTCTGGGAGAAATATATATCTTGGGGAAAGGAAAGAGTCTGAAAAACTGATTCATAGAGGGAGACAATAAGAAAAGGGAGACACAGTGACAGTGGGGCTGAATGGCACAATTGGGTAACAAGAATAGCAAAGTAGAGAGCCCTTCCTGTTACAGTGTGATACCCAAGAAGACACAAGATGCAATTTGGAGTTCCGTGTGCAGAGAGGTCTCCCCACACACACACCCGGCATGCTCACTGGGACACTGCTGGGCACCAAGGGGCTGGGAGAAGCAGGCGAGACAAGGAGATGGTGGTTTCTCCAGGTTCCTGTGGAAAATGATCTGTGTATGCTGCATTAACTACGCCATGGACACAGCTGAGGGCAGAGACAGGTTGTGAGAGTCCATAGAAGCAGAGCCTCTTTCAGCTTCGTGATCTTTAAAGCCATAAAGATGCACAGAACCATCTGAGGAGTGAGCCTGCACCCGAGACTTCTGTTAGAAATTGTCAATGTTAGAGATAAAATCAATCATTAAAGCCTTTTACATTCCTCATTAAATTGTTCTCATCACTATTTTCATTAGTGAGAAACTGCTTCTTATAGCAGTTGGGGATCTATGAAGTAGCTGGATGCATGCAATCAATAATTTCTCAGGAATTTGTTGGAAGTGGAGACAGAAGAAATGAGGGGCTGACTTCAGACAGACATCTGGATTTTGCACTGCTCTAATCTTTGCATATGAGATGAGCTCTGCTTTTTGATTTACTGTGCCAGTGGCCTGGCAAAGAACAGGATGCTAACCGGAACATCACAGGAGTATTACATACTCCTATGTAAATGCCTAGAGAAGAAAAAAGACTCAAATCTTCTGCCTTGAACTCTTTCAGGGAACTTTTTAAATAAACGTGTGTGTAGAGACATAGGGAAAGGGAATTATTAAATCAATCAGTCCAGGATCTATCCAATTACCCAGAATAATTTTTCAGGTAGCAACGATCATTAGGCACTCCAGAGGAAACATAATAGACCTCACATCAGACAGATTAAGTGTGTTTCTCAGTTCTATCAGAGACTGTCTAAAACTCAGAAGGATGTGGTTTCATAGCATTCTGATATTTTATTTTTTTTTAATAAATAATCACCACAATCCTGAAAGTTTATTAACCCTGTAATTCTGTCAAACAGTTTATGAATCTTGTTAAATTCTCAACACCAACAACCTCCTACAGCCTGAGTTCCAAAGCCTAAATAAATTTTTGGTCAAAAAAAAAAGCATTAGCTTACATCAGTCTTCAATTTGAAAACTTCAGATCTGCACTGAATAGCCCTTTCTTGTCTTTTAACATCAGAAAACCAGGTGCTCCTGGATCTAGTGAAGTGCCATACTCTATCTAAAAAACAAATTAGTTCCTACTATCTGCTCACTTCTAGTAGCTCTCTATATCATTTGTTAATCTTCTATACATTAAAAAATCCTTGATTACTTTTCATTTTTCTCTAACTCTCTTCTGTTCAAATGGAATGAGGCATTCAGTGTGACATGTGGGAGTTACCTGTGGTACTGAAAACCAAACAAAAATTCTACTTGCAAATTCCCTTTACAAAACTTTATGTAACAATATAGATAAAAATCATCATCAATTCATTTCCATTTTAAACACGATGGGGTTTTGTGTCCCAAGATACTGCCCTAAACATAGACCATTCAGGGACATGTCCAGCAGTTGGAATGTCTCTTCTTTTCTCTCAGAAGAGGTTTTGGCAAGCAAGCACTCATCTGTTCAGCCTTCTGGATGTAGCAATAGACCTTGATCCTGCAATTTGCCCTTTTAGCTGCCATTTTTCTGCTCCCACAAGGAGGTGATCACTACATACTCACTACATCTTTACCAGAAGACATTCAGTTGTCGATAATTTTAAGTCTGGTTAGTTGGTTTTTTTCCTCCTTAAAAGAGAGAAGCCATGAAAAAACTTGGTTTTTAAGACTGAAGCCAGTGACAGCTGGCTCTTTTTTTTTTTTTTTGCAGAAGTACAGACATGGATTGGAAGTACTTCTTGAAGGACATTCAGTCTATTCCTGAAATTCTGGTCCTTTCTGAATCTCTCTCTTGGCTGAGTCTTCTGTGGTTAAAAGAGTCCTCCCTATTCATCTACCAATAACACAGATGAAATCAAACACTTTCCTAACCCGCTTGCTGATTTCTAAAGGCATCATTATTGCAAGAAATTCCATCACAGCATTTCATATGACCTGCATATCTGCAAGCCTGAGACTCATTATATACCCAGCTGAGGTTTTAAAGTTAAGAGCCTTGTAACTCCAGCCACACTACACAGACAATAAAGAATGAGGTACTTTTTGGTGTTATCAAGGCTGCACAGCAGTTGGGAGGTGCCTCCTTATCTGAATTGGGAAAGGCTATGATGAGTATAGACACTGCTAAATAGAGGTAGCAAGGAGCTAAAATCAGAATGAACCCAGGTCTATCATTTATTTTGCTACATGTTTAGAGAACCTCTCAAACTCATTCCCTTAGAAGTAATCTAGCATCTACTCCTGTATTGCATCTCTTAAAAGCAGGTCTGGCTTCTGCTGGTTTTGTGGCATAACCTTACTGCAAAATCATATTTGTTGTAGCATCAGATTTGCAGCAGAGACAGGCCTATTTTCATTAACTCTAATATTCCTAAATAAGCTGCTATCATGTAATTATTCTCTTTGGGATACAAGAAAAAAATTGGTGCCATATTGGTAAACCAGGATATAATTTCCAATCAAAAGGTAAGGATCTTCATATCTAGGAATTCATTTGTACACGTAGGAATTTCTACCTGCAGTGTCTTCTACTTGCAAAGTGATTTGTGTCTTAAAAGTACTTTTCCTAAGCAAATTATTTGAAAGGCATGATCTCTGTGCTGTGAAGCAATGCTCTATAATCTAGTTTCTGGTTTTAGCCATGGCACTTACATGTTGTTGACTTGGTATGAAACAACTGGACTTCTCAATTAAGGGATGTGTTGGGATAGCATTCACAAGTAATAGAAAAGAGGTCTACAGAACAAATAGAAAAATACAGTAACACTTTGTGAAAGATGACTCAGGAGACTCCTCACTCATAACATGAATGCCTCTGATGGTATTCATAGCACTTCCTTTAAAGCTACCCCACAAAAATCCCTTCTATTATCCCTAATGCTCTTGATGTCAAGTGATAAAAACTTGTGCATTTTTTCCTCTGTACACACTCTTATTATCCATCTTAGACTGCTTGAAGAGGAAGGAATATCCTGTCCAAGCTACAGTGTGTAGCAAAAAAATTGGATCCCTTCTGACACACAGTCTACAGTAACTAATTCATATCAGCCTATCAGAAACAAATTAGAACAGCCAAAAAAAGCTAAACATTCCTGAAATGACTGATGCTTTTTCTTCTCTTCATTTATCTGCCTGCAATTACAGATGGAAACCATTACCACCCACATCCTAAGTTAGGAAATGGTTCCTCTGTATGCTTTGTACTGCTCCTCAGATGGTCTGGGTGCACTTATCCAGACAGTTATCAGTGAATTCTGTCCCTGCCACAAGCGAGTCAAATGTAAGCCAGCTATGGAGCAGACGTCTTATGGATAAAGCTATGGATACCCAGTGAAAAATAGATTACCTGAGCCTGACCACAGCACCAAACTGCACAGCGCAGCTCTCCTGCTCCAGACCTGAACCAACTCATACATCCTATGGATAGGGAATCCCACGTCAGTCTGAAAACACTGAGTAAATGTGCCCGTTCATAATTCTTTTGTGAACAGAGACCTGCTGGATAATTTGGTGCCCTGTTACTTACACGAATAGTTTATTTCTTTCTATACAGTTTATTTTCTTTCAACACTGCATTATTTGCCCCAGCCTACTGTTAGTCTCCAAAAAACTGCATCAGGCCCTTTTTTTTTACATAAAAGGTTTTGCTGCCTTACTTTCTGTAAGGATAATGAAGAAAGAGAAGCACCTGGACAGAGAGTTTATCTGGTCTGAAGAATGTGTAAAATGGAGAGAGATTCTTCTTTTCCTATCAATTACTCAGCGATCTCCAGATGCTCAACTAATTTCTGTAGAACCCTATAAGCTTTACAGGAAACATACAAAACTGACAAGCTTTCTGACTGGATAAAATTACAGCCTGGAGAGATCATTTGTCTGAAAAATGCCTCATCTATCCTCACCGGCCTGCAGGCAGTGAGACACAGGCAGTTATTTAGGGCACTCAAAGTTATCACAGACAGCTTCATCTTCATTCAGTGGGAAGGAGGAAAGCAAAAGGATTTATTTGCGGGTATAATGTGATAAGCACATTTCCTTACACATGTTTATTTTGCACAGATCCTCTCTCTAATTCTGCGGGCTCTCTCCTCTAAAGCCACTGCCTGAATGAGCACCTGGACTGAACTCCCCGTGGGTTGGAGGCTGCAGACACATGCATCGGACAGAGATGCCTGCACACCCTTGACTTGCTGCAGAGCTGTTGAGATAAAAGGAGGGGATGAATGCAGAGGCCAGGGTCAGGGCTGAAGATGGGAGTAGGAGGGTGGAGCAGGAGCATGGGCACTGGCAAGCTGTCCTGAAATATTTGTTTTTCCTTCCCAAGTTTTTCTCATTAAAATATCCTTCTGGTACACAGCAAAGACAAAAACTCATTTTTCTTTGTGATCTACACATTTCTGTAGATCACAAACGCATTCCTCCATAGCTAAACCTTGTATCCGAAGAAAGTGATTTTTCTGCCTAGATCTGTGCAATCAATCCCTAATAACAGATTGCATTCTAATCCCAAACTTATGACTGAAAATAAGCATCTCAACTCATTCACATCCAAAACCTCTTGCCCAAAAGACAGGAAAGATTGAATTCTTTGTTTTAATTGCTCAGAAACAGCAAGTACAACAAGAAAAAAAGCACTTTTTATTGTGTTTCCTTTCTTTTGGCAAAAGGCACACTTTGCTGCAAGAAAGCTACTAGGATAGGAAATTACATAAGAAGGTGAACTTAAAAGGTTTTTTCTATTTGCTGTTATTTAAAATTTTTTTCCATTTCATACTACCCTAGTACACCACTGAAGTTTTTCCAAGACAAGTTCCTATTTGACCAGACATTTGGGAAAAAATGTGGTGGTGGGTTTTTTTTTACTTCTAACAAGAAGCATATAAGGTTGCTGTCTTTCTGATGCCCATAACTTTCATTACTATGAATTACAAGTATGTATTAAGAAAGAAAACTTCTCCTAAGGCTCGGTGGAAGGGAATTTATACTTCTGAAATGTATTTAACGTATACATCTTAAATACACTGAAGATCTTCTAATCTGGGTGCTGATACAAGTCTTCACATTGTCTATAAACAGCTTTTATATTTCTTAAGGAAAGAAAAACATGTAAGGAAACATGAAGTGTTTGACACCAAGTGGTTGTGTCACCTCCCAGAGGGGCTTTTACAGGTGGGAGAAATAGGCCAACAGGAACTTCATGAAGTTCAACCAGGGAAAGTGCAAAGTTGCGCACCCAAAAAGGATCAGCCCTGAGGCAAAAGTATGTGGACATGACACAGCAATGGGAGCTTGCAGCCTGGA
Source organism: Falcunculus frontatus (assembly GCA_013398115.1). Taxonomy (NCBI): domain Eukaryota; kingdom Metazoa; phylum Chordata; class Aves; order Passeriformes; genus Falcunculus; species Falcunculus frontatus. Next base: position 170,541 of record VZRV01002387.1, on the reverse strand, counting down.
AAGCCAAACGTATCCAAGGCTGCAGGAAAGGTCAAGAGAGGGGATTCTCCCCCTCTACACCATTCTTGTGAGACCTCACCCGGAGCACTGCATCCACCTCTGGGGTCATCAGTCAGACACTGAATTTTAGAAGACAGGACCATAGGAGTGGAGAAATGCCACAAAACATTTTGCAATGTAAGAGAGACTCACAACAAAATACTAAAATACTAAGTATGGTATGGGGACATAGGTAGAAAACTCACAGTGTTAAAGTCATCATAAATTTTCTATGCTCCTTCAACTGTAGAGAGCATGTTAAAGGAAGCAGGTGGAGAAAAATATATACTAGAATTGCATCTGATGTGACAAATATAGCTGAGGTTTTTACCTGATTTCAGGGTAAATTAGGTATACAATCTCTTCGTATCTGTTGATTTTTCTGTGTTGGAATGGTGCATGGAAAAATACCAGTGAAATGTTAATGAGGTTTAGCAGATCCAGAAAACATGACAATTCACTGCTGGTGGACCTTTAAGCAGATCAAACCTAAAGATTTTTGGTAAAGCAATGCGTGTTGAGAATTCATCTGGAATGTAAATGTGTTACTTTTGTGAGGGCAGAATACAACACTTCAGCTGACTTCAATGGCTAACCAGCAACACACCAGGGAGATACGGTAACAAAGACCTGCAATATTTTTAGGCTGCAATGTCTTCATCAATTTCCATGAGCAAGACGGAGCCTCTTAAATATCAAGTGCTCCTTTCTGTCAAGGTTCCCTTACCTGTAAAAAGTTTACCTTCAGTTTAGTCACATGTCCACCGAAATTTTCATAAACCATAAAAACTCTAATGGTAAAGGGATACAGATTAAGCCAATGAGTGCTACTTACATTCAGAATGATCACAAACTCAAATACTTTACACTAAGAATAAAAGTACATATTCTATTAGAAAAGACAGGGTATAAAAGAAATAGTCTATTTCTTTGCAGCAAACAGCTGAAGTCAATTTGTGTGTTTTTCTATACCTAATGTGAAGAGCTACACTTTTGGAGTCTGCTTTCTTTTCCTCTCATTTCCTCATTTCTTTTCTTTTTATTAAGCCTTTCCACCTTTTCTGCCTTCTTATTCTTACATCTTTAAACTTTCCTCTTTCTTTTTGTTGTGTTTTGTTTCTAGGACAGGAGAAAGAGGGGAAGAAATTAACAAGGACCTTAAAAGCTGCACACCACAGTTTTTGTTTCAAGTTTAATGCAAAACCCGCACATTTTCCTAAGACTGTTCTCAATGAGGAAAGCAGAAGTAGAAGTACCACAGCACAAGCCATGGTCAGTTTTTCCTGCAACATCATATTGAAGAGAACACTGCCAAGACATCTGCAGAGGAGTGCGCAGATCTGGCTGTTCCTGCAAGCACATAATACTCATTTTGAGGTTTTCAAAGAACTGCAAATTAAATCTGAGCGAACCAGCTGCTGAACTCGCTGGTTAGCTGGGTTGTAACTGCTGAGGCAAGGAATACCTTCCCCTGGCCCAGGATCTCTGGGCCCCACTTGGTTTCAGCTGCCAGCTGGGCATAGGCTCACACATCTCTCCACCTGCTTTTGCTCACCTCAGATGAGCCCCAACATGCAAAGCTACAAAATGGTGTTGTGCTATCTTCTCTCTGGCTCAGCTTCAAAAAAAGAAGTTGTAGTTTGAGCAAAACTTACATTGAATTAGTTACAGATCTGGGATAATAAAGCCAAGAATTGAGAAATTCCATCAGTATAATTAAATGGGAGAGGAGGGGATCAGAAGTCATATATAAGGGAGCACATAAGCACCTAGAATCACCCAGAATAAAGAGCCAGTTAAACCGAATATAATCTCCCATGCAGAAACTGACACAATGGTTTGCAAAAAGCCTCTGTCCACTCCTATTGAAAGCCTCAGCACAGCCCATCCAAAACACTTATAAACCACAAGCTGGGCCTCCAGAAATCATGCTGCTCTAATAAATATATGTGCATTTTTAGACACTGCATACTGCGTCTGATTATTTTTCCAGGAAGCTCCTAGCTTCAGTGTGTAAGCGAACAGTTCAACAGTCACTACAAAAGGGAAGCAGCAAACAACAGTCCCTACTCTCCATATGAGGAGAGCTCCAGCTATCACACCTAAATTCCCCACACCACACAGGTGGGTATTTTAGCCAACCTCTCCTGTCTCCTCTAATCTCATCTGTTCTATTTCATGGGGCTTCTCATGCCCTCTCCTCCATCTCCTCTGTCTGTCTACACACTTGCACTACACCATCCCTCTCACACTACATCCCACCGATCACATCTCCAGAATGAGGTTTTCTTTTTCATTTTTCTTTGGTTGTTTTGTTATAGTTTTTTTTTTAAAAATAAGTTGCAGTACCTTCAAACGAGTAAAATAAATGACAGCCATCCTGCCATTCTGACTCCACTAAAAGTGATGGAAATATGCAGTTATTTTGAATGAGGAAATAAAAACTGAGACGGAGGTCAGGAATAAGGAAATTACATTTAAATTAGGGACACGTCTCAGTATTACTGGACTAAATTCAGATACATGTCACAGAGAAGAGTGATGATATGCTCACTGCTCACTTATGGCAGGAGTGAATTTGGTCCAGAATAATTTTGGCATTTTATTTATGAAGATGAATAAAAATTCTTTCAAAATATTAAAAAGCAGTTTCTGCAAGATGTCTGCAAAATGATCACTACCTCAACAAAAAAATCTGTACTTTTTTACAGACATGCATTTGTTTATGTGCTACAATGCAGCAATATTTTGTGCAGCTATGACTTCATTTCAGCATTTGCATAAAAAGGTTGCTGAAAGTCAAGCTCTAAGGACAGTTAATCCATCTCCAGAATTATATATACATTAATATTCTTATACAACTCTTGTATAAGGTTATAGTAAAACCCTCTTTCCTTTTTATCAAAGAGCTTCAACTTGAATTACTTCTAACATTTGTCCTGGACATATAAAAAGTTACCTTAAAGTATAACTCAACTGCAGGAGTGATACATTTTTAACTCTCTAAAATTAGAATTTTGTGGTTTATGGTGTTTGCATTACAAAATTCATCAAGTGAAATGTAATTTTTTTCAGGATATGTATTATTTTACATAGAACTTCTAATAATCATTCTCCTCTTTTGAATACACACCACTACTTTAACTTGAATTATGTAGTAAGACCTAAAAGCACTGTTTCAAACCAAAAAATCTGTGTTTATTATCTCCCAGTTAAAACAACGCTTTTCATTATGAATTTTAATCTGTAATATTTAATCTTTATTCAATGCTACCCTAGTAATCCAACAGCAGCATTTCTCCATTGATTTTCCACCTCTTTTCCATCTGAATTTTGGATGCCTTTTCTTGTCCACTTTGTATAAATATTTATTTGCCCTCAAATTTACTGAGACATAGTTAATATCTGCTTCCTTTGATATTTGAATGATTTAATCATCAATTGTCAACTAAAACCAGCATTTTATTATTTCTCCCAAGGCACAAGGAGAGCTATTCTTTTACTTAGGCATGAAACTTTGCAGTAGAAAAAGTCAGCAGTGTTGCATCACTACAAAAGTGATGTTGTATCAGGCACTTGAATGGATGCACACGAGAGAAAAGTTCTGTGGGTAGATCTGTGATGAGTAGTTTTGTCCAGATTTTGTTTCACCCTTTCAATCTGTTATGTGAAAAGGTTCAGTTAAAGCTCCTTTAGACTTTGCCAAACACCTTTACACAGATTTTTCTTTAAAAGATCTAGCTTGATTTTTAACTAAAGGTAACTATTAGTCTAGAGATGTGCATAAATCCAAAAGCAGGAGTTGCCAGGTGTCTGAACTATGGGAGCAGGCAATGCAGTTACCCTTGGGTCACCTCCTTAAGGTGAGTTTCAGAGCACTGCCATTGGCAGAGAGGCTACTCATCCAAGTATGAGTGCTGAAGAAGCCCAGAAAGACTCTCTTTTAACCCTCCTGCCTCTGAGCAGGTGATCCTGGATCTACAGAATGCTACAGAAGCCCAGAAAAAGACAACTCTCGGACTTCTGAGCAGGTGACCCTGGATCTCTTGCTGAAATGAGATACTACTGAGATAAGACAGCAGAGAAAAGATCCAACAGTAAGAGGCAAAAATTACCTCTCTTTTGCAGAGGCAGTCAAAAGTTTATAAGGGTGACATCAAGCACCCACTGCTCCTCCACAAGTATTAACTCTACAGAAGGGTTACTCCTGGCTGTGCTTAGGCATTTTAAAATGCAATGCACAACGAGTACAATTTGCAGATGCATTAGTCACCACTTACTCTTGTCAGTGCAGCATCTGCCAAGTTTAAAGCAAGTGCCATATGAAGATCATCAGATAGAGCAAATTCCTCACGCTGAAACAGTGCTTGGTTTTAACCATAGCATTTACTGCAATGAATGAGCTTAACCTCCAAAGGGAGACTCCTATTCATTAAATAGTTGAAAAAAGTTTTACACAAATTCTGTTACATAATAACCAAATCAGATACAGACATCAGATAACAGTGTCCCCGCAACTCAGAATGCTCTGCCCACAACAAGATTTATAGATCTAACCAGACCCTCATTTTCTGCCTTGGAGATTCTGCCGTGTTGAAAAAGGTGGAGAAGGAGGAATAAAAACCACTTCAATAGTAACTAAAAAATTAAGAGTGTTTTTGCCAATGGAAAATATTTATTTGGGGCAGTGTCAAGGGAAAAAAAAGAAACCCTAAGTCTTTTAACATAATTTGAAACCAGATCCTTCTCAGAGGAATGGAAAAAGGAAAAAAAAAGAAAGCTGTTGTCCCGAGGCAAGGGATGAAGGCACACTGCAATATTTCCAACTAAAGGTCGCTGCTCCCATGACCATCCTCCTACAAACACATACTGCTGCTCTGAAACAACACAAGGCTCTGGGCACAAATGAAGCGAGACTAATTCTGTGAGATTTATTTTCCTGCAGAAGAATCCAATCAATGTGTCTCACACTAATACTGCTCTGACTGTATTTGCTTTTAGAAAGCGTGTCTGGGACGTGGAGGCAAAGAGCAGGAGCCAGCAGGATTAGAGAGTCTGCTCTGATGGGTAACAGCAGGAAGGCTTCGCCACCTCGGGATGGGGTTTTGAGCAGGACAGATGAGGCTGTCCTCTCCCTTCTCAGATTCTTATTCCTAACGCTGCATCACAATTCCCAGCCCTTATCATGGAAATGCACCTTCTTTTCAGCACATAGCGATAAGTTTTTGGCAAAGGCTACAGTTATGTTAGTACTACTGAGAGGGTCGCAGGAACAGGAAAGAGCAGTCAGGAGATGAGAAAGGGCAAAAACTTCTTGTCTCCAAAGAAAACACACTGCAGAGCACCCTCCTGAGAGCTCGGCTGGCTTCAGCCAGGCTCCTGGCTCTCCAGAGCTACTTCCCAGGCCTTGGCGCAGCACATCTGCTCCCTCTCAGCATCAGCTGCATTTTCCATAGTAATGTGAATTTCACGATACTAACTGTTCTGATAGACCTTCTGCTCTGGTATAAAGAAAAATACTCCATTAAAAAAAAACCAAAAAAGCATTTGTGCTATGAAAGAAAAGTTGATAATGTGAACCCTGATGACTCAACACATCTAGAAGCAAAAAGGCTGCATGAAATCAATCATTTGTTAATGGGCTGATTTCACATCTTTGTGGACTGACCCAATAGCACAAAGTTCTATACCTGCAATGCTCCCATGTAAATTTGACTAAGTAGGACACAAGGTTCTTTCCTCTAATCTGTCCATGGTTTCTCCCAAAGATAATCAACTTGCCCCTGTCTATACAATGTGAAAGCAACTCAAAATAGAGGTGGTTTTCTCTCTATATACACACATGTGCCCGCAATAAAGCAAAAGATTATGGAATTAAAAGGGAGGCCATTGGCTTTATCTACTCCCAGGCAGAATAAACAGATTAATGAAGTGTGAGAACACCTGCTCTCCCTTGCCATGCCCTGCCACCAGCAGTGTCAGAAGCAGTGTCATGACATGTGGTGAGCTACCACAAGAGCTTGCTCTTGCCAGCTGCACACTCGCTGCTGTCTTGTTTGTGCCAGCTTTTATGTTCCTCGGAGTTCTCTGTGAGCCAGTGTAGCTTTCGCAATGCACAGAAACAGCCTGGCAGTAACTGATGACACTTTGTTGTTCTAGTGAGTCAAAACAGTACAGCAGAAGGGGAGCCACCGACCAACAGCCTCTGCCAAGGAGAAAGCAACCTGAGTGACCCTGCAGAGATCATTTTGTCCTTTACCTCAGCTTCCTTTTTCAGAAATTAGGGTCATTTAGAAAAAGGCCTGCTATTAGAAATGGTGTTTTTTGTTATGAATGTCCACCAGTTGTTTTGGCCAGACTTGTTTTTGTTTTCCCATGTTTTCAGTTTCCTGTAGCTCACCAGAAGCCAGTTACTTGTTAATTGGAGGCTAAGCAGGAAGAGGTAAGCAGCCTCTTCCTAGCAGTGTGCCCACTGTCTGTGACCAGCAGGGAGCTGCTCCAGTACACAGGGCTCCAGCCAGTATTGCACAGCATCTTCTCTGGGGCCGTATCAGCATCTGCCCTGGGGCCATATCAGCCTCTGCACAGCTGGCTGAAGTTCTTCCAACACAGAGCTACTTCTCTGCTCTGTAAACCTGCACAAGGTTTGTGAACAACATCGCTTCAGGTGATGAGAGTCTGAGAACCAACTCAGCGTTCCCAGATAGCTGAAATTCAGTGCCTTGGTCTGAATTTTGAATTCACGTAAATTTTACTTACATGCTGCTTAGGTCTCAGACAGATGTTCTCTCTAGAACCAGCACTTTTACAAAGACGAGTTTAAACCACTTTGGATCTTTGGAAGTGGGATGGGTATGTGAAAAGAGTGGGAATCCAGCTCCTGGCCTTGCACTCGGCACATTCCTCAAGGTCCCCTGGTTTAAATTGGAAGCCTGATATGTTAGGAAACTCCTCATTTGAAACCACCACTTCCTGAAAAATATGAAACCTTTCAGATTCTAGGAAGTATTGTCGAAGTCTTTAGCAGCTACAACCAAGGCTCTCTCCACCGATGCTCTATGTGTTTTCAGGACACATGCACCAGGAAGTGCTGAGATCAGTCAATAGCAAAGGCTGCTCTCTCCACAGAATCTTGTTTTCATCTCCTAAGTGAAAACACTCCTTTTAAGTGAAATCTGTAAATTTCAGATGCAGAGGTATCAGACAGCTAGCATTTTTGTTACATAAGAACTGCAATTTCACCAATCATTGATAAGTTATTCGAATGATAAGAAGAGATCACACAATTCCACTATAGTTAAAAATAAAATCAAGAAACCCTTTTTAGATTTTTTTCTTGCTATTATCTCTGAATCTTGAGATTTAACATTTAGCCTTACTGCAGCTCTTCACATAAAGCGGACATATCTGAGTAACTAAGGTTGTCGTGGATACAAAGAATGCATGGCCTGATACATTAGTGACCGGCCCCTTGCTCCAATACATCTTTCACAGTTTCAGTGCTCTGAGTCATAAGGCTTTGACTCAGAACAGGTCATAAAAATTGCTTTCATTTTAAGTACTAACTCCATGTATTTCAGCATTTTGTTTGGAACATGTGCAACACAGAATATGGCAGGAATTCTTCCAAAGGACGAATTTACAAATGCAAACATTTTGTTTTCACAAAGCCATCATGCAACTTAGTCTCAACTCTCAAACACAATTCAAGTTCAAATAAGCCAACTAGTGGGGTGCTGCACTTTCTTACAAACCCCATCAACAACAGTTGTGCAGCATTACATAGTTTTCAATTGTGCGAGATTCACCACATTTTCTTCTCTCAACTTCATATGGGTTTGTACCTGCTGAATCTCATTTAGAATTTCAGTTTAACTGGAAAATTGCTTCCTAAATTTGATGCACACATCACGAAAGCTAAACCTCTTATATTACACAAACACATAGGGAGGGCCGGGGTATGAGGAATACCCATGAAACTATCAACACCAACAAATGACTATAAATAAACAAGAAGGGAGAATTAAATCTGGTTCTTTTAAAACATTTATAATCCTCTGTGAAATATTTGGCAGCCTTTTTGAGAAAGGACATTGATGTAGTCCAGGGAGAGTCAATGAGAATGATAAAATGTGATTGTTAACATGCACAGAAAGTCTGGAAATATGTGAAACCATAAATTGAAATCTAAGCTTTTAAACTCTTCAACTGGTGTTTCATAAAGGAACGAAGCAAAACCAGCAGTATCACTCCAGGATTAGGTCAGTGCATTTTGCAGAACAATAACAGAGCAATAATGGAGTTCCTTGCTGTGGTTTTAGGAATAAGAGTTCTGTTGGCCTACTCTATGGTTATATAATGCCTCACCTAGCACTGAGCAGCCCTGAGCCCAACTCTGAGCTCTCTGAGCATTTTTACTCAGTGTCAGTATTCCCTCATTTATACAGGTTAAACCAGTGTCCTGTCTGCACTAGGTTCACATCCAAAGATTCAATTCAGTAAACAGGGAGCACATCCAAGCCCCTTCAATTACTTTGTCATTTCACACAGTTTAAAGATGAAGAAAACACAGGTAAGTTAAAGAACAGACTAAGATTTTTTTCTTCTCCTTGGAAGTGGTGCTGTTGTGCACATACACTGCCATCCTTACACGAGGGTACATACACCACAGGAAGAGAGTACGTATCCACAGTGAGTGTGTTTCCTGCGCCTTGAATCACATCTGAGGATGCATCATATTTCCCCTCCTCCCCCTTTTCTGTCCTCACTCTGAGCCTTATTTGATGGCATTAGTTTTACTTCAAAGGGAATTCAGACTGAAAATTACTGTATGTTGCTCTACGACCCTTTGCTATGGCTGGGTCCCGGTGTCAGAGCTCTGACATTATCAGGCTGATGACAAACAAAGCTTTTGAAATTCCAGCACCCCCAGGGCAAAGAGCTCCCTACTTCAGCACTCCGTTAAGTGTAAAGTGACCCAACAGACTCTACAGGCTTCATGATGAAGATAGATTGAAATGTTCTGTTCTTCTCCATTTCGCCATTGTTTCTGGCCACCAGACAGCCTCTGCTGCTGTAAATTTCCACCAATACATTTAACTGACTGAATTTTAAAGCCCCACCTTGTCTGCTAAACTCAGTAAGCGCTAGACATTAAGAGGAACAGGAGCAGTCATTTTTTTCAGAGAGAAAGCGTGAAAAAGACATAAGGAAGACATTAAGATGACTGAGGGCACCCTTACACTGAGCAGTGGAGTATGGCACAAAGATCCTCAGACTGTCACGCAGTAAATGAGTTCCAGAACAAGCAGCAATGTAACTACATCAGAACCCCCTCATTCATGGGCTAATTACCCTTACCGAGAAGCACCAGGTTAATGCAGCTATGGTATTTCCAAGATGCGAGACCCCTGGGTTTGTGGTTAAATCAAAACAAAAATTCATTTCTGTTGATACAAGACTTTAAAAATAGTGATTTTGACAAAAGATAACATTAAAAGCCCTAGACACAATCCTCTTAAGCTTGTAATTGTAGGCATTTTCTGTAACACAGAAGGCTAAACTCATTAAGACACAGAAACAGATCCGAAATCTCTCTAATGTCCCCCACAGCAGTCTTGGCAGCTTTGCAGAAGAGTGCAGCTCACTCTCTTACTCTGCTTCACTGTGAGTAGAAGTTTGAACTAAAGCTTTGTCTCCTGCTCTGAGCAAAGGAGTACAACCATTACATTCATCCTTTACCACCAGTTCCAGTACCCAGACAATTACTGGCCACAGAGAAAGAGACTGACACTGTGATGGTGATTAACAAATTCTTTGGGGAGTTTTTGGTTTCATCTCTTAATCCAGTACATATTTCACAGAAGCAGCTTCAAAGACCAGAAGAAACCACCCTGAATTCCCTGCAGCCTACAACAAAACAAGCTCTACAGGACCACGTTTCAAATTCTTGTCCAAACCTGGAAAAGAAATAACTTAAGAAAAGGTGCTCTTTTTTCTCCCACTCTTCAAAATGAATACTCTGACCACTGTTATGAGGGTGAGATTCCAGGCCTAACACTAAGTCTTTTAAAATTAGTTTCTGAATTAATTTTAATCAAGTTTCATCAAATTAACCCCACTACCACCATTAATCCATCAAATACCACTTCTGTCAGATCAAACTCTTCCCCTCAAACATTCATACAAATATATTCTACGTCATCATATTAAGCATCTTCAAACTGCTTGGTTTGGACCTGCCTCTTTGTCCTGTAATTAGAAGCAACGGCATTTCAATACTATAAACCCATCATTAAAAAGATAAATCAGCTTTTACTCTAAGCACTCAGCTAAATTCTTTTAACTGACAGTAATCCCAAAGCCCTCAGGTGTGAGTAGTTATCAGCTTATAAAAAACATTTACGTTAGATGTCTGCTCATTTTCATGAGTTCCTCCTGAGATTAAAGTAATGCATCCATACAAGATGACAAGAGCTTGGGAAAACCTCTGACCTCCAACAGTCACTTGTGTTGGATGTACCTGAGCATGGTACATCGTGATCATTTGCTCATTTTTCATTCACATCTGTTTACCGAGGCAAATATTGCTCAACCAGAACTCTTTTGCATCAACAGAAATAGCCTGTCTTGTTACATCGATTTTGATATATTCATGGCTTCTATCAGAGTGCAGTAACATCAACAGCAGAACAAATCAACAATAAAATTAGATGGAGCCTAGTCATCTCTAACAACCTTTTCTGTTCACTTGAAGACAATCACACATAGAGTGCAGCCTGCGCCCGCCTCTGTGTTTCCCAGGGACTCCTCAGACACACATCAGGAATGAGATATGATAAACAGGTAAGCAGCAAAGTCTGAAATGCCTTCTCTCCTCAGAGTTCAGGTCCCGTTGGCGACTGGTGATTCACCTTTCTGAGGATCAGTCTGTAACGACCCTGCTGTGTTGGAGGACAATGCCTTGCCTTTACTTGACACATGTGTATGTGAAAGTGAAACTGCCTGCCTATAAGGCACTTATAGGTGCTGTTTAGGTGTTCCTTAACCTGTCACATGGCCTTCCTGTCAGGAAAGGAGAGCCAGGGAAGGCCACCATTAAGCTGCAGGGTAACCCTGTGCCAGAGAAGGGCTACTAGAACAGAGCAGTGTTACCTGGCTTGGGCACACAGGCACAGAAAACACCTTTAATAAAAAATTGTCCAAAATTTAAGCTTTTTTATTGAACTATGATGACTTACCCTCGCTGAAGTAGAATTGGTTCTTACTGAGCCCCTTTCCTCTTTATCAACATGGTTTCTCAGCAGTTACTCCAGTATGAAGCAGCCCTTAGAGCGCCTGCAGACTGGTACTGCTGTTGAGCCGTGCCACCTTCTGGCTCTCCTGAGAAACACAGGCTGGCTGGGAATCACCTCCGGAGTCCCTAACTCCCGCGGGAAAGGATTCCCCGTATATGTCTGAGCTGTTTCCACCCTCACTCTGGACAATTTCAATAATAACGCTCCATACAGTGAAGTATTTTTTCCTTATATACAGGCAGAACTTCCCGAGACAACTTGTCTTTTGCCTCTTGCCCTGTCCTTGTGCATCTTTGGGAAGAGTGTCTCCACCTTCTCCAGCACTACCTCTTAATATTTGATATTTAATATTTGATTAATTTAATATTTGAAGAATGAAACTAGTTCCCCACAAACCTTCTTCTCTTCTCTCTCCTTCTCTCTTTCTCTCTTTCTCTTTCTCTTTCTCTCTTTCTCTTTCTCTTTTTCTCTTTCTCTTTCTCTTTCTCTCTTTCTCTTTCTCTTTTTCTCTTTCTCTTTCTCTTCCAGAGAACAATCCTCTGGTTTCAGTGACTTTTCAAAAAGGATAACATATCTTTGCAATGACACCAGCAAGTTCTCAGCACTCTGAAATACACCCAAGCAGGTCCCACCGATCTTTTTCTTATATATTTACCTCTAATTTGTACAGATTGTCCGCAGTCAACTTGATACTACTATTGGTGTGTGCTGTTCCAGCCCTGCTCTTTAGCACAGAGTCAATACTGGTGGCTACACACGTACACAGGTCTGTCAGAAATATCTTGTTTAAAAACCTTGACAGAGCAATTCCAAGGCACTTCATGGTTTGCTTAATCTTCTGCTACGGAAACCAGGCAAGTATGTAAAAATCATCTGTTCTCATTAATGTTAATACCAGCTTTCAAGTTTGTGTAAAAATATTTAAGTGATCTGAAGGTGATTAAAAAAAAAGCCTTACAATGATTTTTGGTTTCAGTCTTGTGGTCATTTGACACCTGTTACGTTGATTACTTGGCAATAGTATGAAGATATTATTTCACACCTGATATATACAAATGTATGGAAATTACACTGTTAGCTTTACTTGCCTGGGTGACTGCTTAAGAAATACTGCAAAACCTCAGTGATTTAAAGACAGGTTAACAGGATAACGGATATGTTAAGTCCATGCTGCTTTCAGAGGGAGCTCGGGTCACAAAAGCAGTAGAATAGTGCTTGTATGAGAGTACCAGATTGTTCCTTCAAGGAACACAGCCCTGCTTCATAAAGGCCTGTAAGGCAGGTCTGGCCCTCAGCTGCAGCTTTGTGCCACCAAGTGCAGGACTGGTGAGACCTTCAAACAAGAAAACAGGTTCTCACCCATTCCTGCAAGAGGTACTGTTTGCACAGTGTTAGCAACAATCAAAGGCAGCCACAGAACAGCCCAGTTGGAAAGAGACTTTCAGGGGTCATTATATTCAATCTCCTCCTCAGAGCACAGGTCCAGCTGTGGGCAGCTGCATCATGACACGAACAGGTAGGACTGCAATTGGCCACCCTGAGGAGTAATATCCCATTTCACAAAGGACTCATCTGGCACATTGTAAGCAAATGCCTAATACTAAACCAGAGTAAATTAAATGCATGTTTAAACACACTTCATTGATCATTTTTTAAGGGATTTGAGGCTAGATGCCACTAATACCCCTTCATAAATAATTAATTATTGTGGCATGTCCCCACAAAGTGCTTCTGGTTTTATATCCAGTGTACATAAAGGTCTGTCCCTCCACAATTTTTCAATTGCACAGAACAAAAGACTGATGGAACAAGAGAGCTTCGGGGGCAGGGAGAGAGACGAGTTTGCTGCATGGAATGAAATTAGACTGCCACTTAACATACAAACCAGTAAGTATAATATTGCAAAGATTTTGCGTGTCTTGTCATGTGAGGAAAAATACATAATACTCTTTTTATTGAAAAGTGAGGGCTGAAATGCAGGAAAATTTAAAACACCATTTAAAATTATGTCCTAAAATTCGAGGGCAGAATATATTAAAATTATTAGGACTATTTTCCATGCGTACTTGAATTGTCTTTTTCACTGGATCAGGAACCTATTCCATCCCTTAGCCTAAATATGACTTGCTAAAATGAATACCAAGAGGATGCATTATAGATATCTATATTTAAATACCGTGTTTTGATGGAAATATGTTCAAATTTTTTATGTTTACATTTTTATCATAATAAAATAAATTAATTGCCTCGTTTCAGAGAGCTTTTATGCACTGTTTGTGTTAGAATCACCTTAATCATAAATTATAAACACCAAGATAGTGTTTTGCAACTGGTTTAATTAACTAAAATGTACTTTAAGTGTGGTGGATTGAAAAAGGTCAGCTTATCAAAACATTCAAACTTAAAAATTTTATGTCTCAATAGGAAGGTGAATAGAATTTGTAAGTAACAAGAGATGATTGGTTTTGCAGGTCTACCCACAACTTGGAACTCACAGAATTAGTACCTCTCACCCTCTACATCTACTTTATTTGGAACTGAAAAGAAAATTTGTATTATTACAAATTCTGTGTTGTTTCAGAGCTCTGAATAAACAACTCAGTTAGATGAAATAGCTCACCCAAAACGAAGGAAAAAGCTCCCTCTGAACCTGTATGAAAAAATGCATTAAAAATAAAATGTGTAATAAAAGTTAGAAAAATATTTATAAAAAGTAAACCAAAAAGTATAAAAGTCAAAAAAAAGTATAAACAAAGTGGTCTTTGGCCATCTTTAGCACAGGAAATGCCAGCATATATTGCTGCAGGCCTACTCCTGGGGCAGGGGTGGAGGGAGATGATGGAGAGTTTTTTCTCAAGGTTATCCAAGTAGCAGAATGGGGGCACTCCAGTTCTCCGACAGCTCACCCTGTCCATGCCCCCACCTGCCTTGCCTGGCACCTCTCCTGCCTCCCCCGACCCCACCTTCTGCCCTGCCCATTGCCCAGCCCAGGACCGTGTCACCTCCCCTCCAGCTGCCCAAGCCCCTGCTCAGGGCTGCACAAGGCCCTGCCTTTGCCCTGCAGAACCCCTGCCTGCTCCAGGCCCCTGCTCCCATCACCACCTGTTCCTCTGTCCCACCTCCCCCATCCTGCCCTGCTCCTGCTGCCCAGCCTGCCCCACCAGGTCT